>CP092881.1:39180526-39284383 GCA_030710605.1 Cordylochernes scorpioides | reverse complement strand
AATCGAGTTTTCTACCCCCTAAACATGTGTAGTATATTGTTAATATGTAAGCGTAAATTATTGGAGGATTGTTGGTTTCTGTTTTTTTTTATTTGTTTGTTCTTCATTCTTTCCAAAAGTCCACAACAAATCTGTATAAAAATTTATTATCCCAATTTTTTTTATTATTATTCAAAAAATTGGTAAAATATTTCCACTTTTGTGAATTACTCAATGTGTATATATACATTGAGTAATTCACATATATATATATATATATATGTGATGATGAGTTGTTGTCGACTTATCTGTGATGAGATCCTGTCGACTCATGTAATAAGAGATGAGAGAATTTAAGTAGCTTTTGTAGAAATCCTGTCGACTACTGAAATAAGTGTTGAAGTCCTGGTAGCTCTTGTTGTACTGTGTTGACCGAGAGGAACAGTCAGGATGTAGAGTTTTCCAGTACCTCTCTGCACCTTGGAAGACCTTTAAAAGTTCTCACAAAATACAGGCAGTCGTGGTCGAGGCAGAGTGGAAAGCTGGGGATATCCACACAAAAAACGAAGACACAGTTGCACTAAGAAAGTTCCGTTAACAGATAAAAGCTGAGCTAGAAGCGCAAGATGGAGATAGACGAGTTCTTCCTAACTACATGTTGGATGAGATCGACATAACATACGACCGACGCGGCTTGCACTAAGGGTGAACTAAACTAAACTGAACTGAACTGAACTATCAAGCCACTGTCAGGTGATGTATTTATAGGTTAAAAGACGGGGGGGACCTTATGTGACAGGGGCGTTTGAGAAAGGGCGCTTTTACCTGTCCAGGTGTGAGAGGGGTCTCTGCATTCCACCACATGTGACAGTGTGGGTGGCCTGTCGTGGGAATTGTGAATCTACCTGATTTATGACTTACATCTTTAGACTTTGTTGTTTTGGCAATACTATGCTCGATCTCTGCTTTAGCTCAACTCTTAAATCTATTACAGATTTTATTTATTTATCCACTTTGTACAAATTACATTACATAGGGCGATGTAATGACACAGATTAATCATGCGCATAATTATTTATAGATGTGTTTCTATATACAACATGGCAATCTTGTTATAAGTTATCTACACAATATGAGGTTGTTGTTTTAAATTACCATAGATGGGCCCCGGGAGTGAAAGGGTTTATCCAGGTTTAGGCGGGTAAAGCCTCTCTAACACAGGTAAGTAATTAAAATTTCTTTTAATTAATTTAAACTGTGAGGGTTAAAAAGGCTATAACAAGATGATATTTGTTGGATATATAAAAGTGAAATAAAAATGACATTTTGTTTGATTAACAAAAAAGATTATTAAAATAAAATGATGACATAAAAATTCACATTCTAAGAGAATATTGGTGGGCGTTGGACAGGGTTAGTAGTTAAAGAATAAGCAATTGTGAGATTTACACATGCAATCAAATACTTAGGTCCAGGTGCAAAGCGAGGATTTTGACTTGAGCGTCTTTCTAGGCAATGTTTCACCTGTGATCCTATATAAGGGTTACAGTGTTTTGTCACAATTTTAGGATTATTGGGTTAGAAGTTGTTGAAGAAAAGTTGCTTATTAATATGATTGAGAAAGGAGTGAAATAGAGCCATGCGATAAGTAGAATTGTAGCGACAGTAGGTGATCTGACTAGACTCGAAATCAAAGGTTGAATGTGGTCCGCTAGAGATGAAAAAAAAAGTTGAAAGTTGAAAAAAGTGAACGCTTTGTGTATGCGTTGGTGATTTGCTCTGCGGATGAAATGAAATAAACTCTTGAAGCTTGTTCAGACCAGAAGTTTGGATTTGTAAGTCTGGGGAACTGTGTTCAAGGCGTTTGTTGAATTACGAAATCAAAAAATAAATTGTCAAGCAGTGCTGTCGTTTTTCTACATTGATGTGACGCAATGACTGAAAAGATAGTGATGAAAAATATAGGGGATTGGTTAAAGAATATGATTGTTGAAAACGATTGTTGTAGATGCCCGATAGTGGATGATAAACCTTGTCAGATAATAAAGGTATTTAAACAAATAAAATATAGTGAATAGAAATATAGAAATATGATTGCGGGTACAAAAAGTGTAAGTGGACAAAATTAAACCTGTAATATATAAAATATATAATAAATAATAAAATAAAAATAATTTTTGAAACAATTAGATGTTTTACAATACTAAAATAATATCATGAAAAATAAAAGTAAACTTGATTAAAGGTTTTTTTTTTTTTTTTAAATGTTGGATTAAAAAATTTGTTTATATAATTGAAAGGTAAAAATAAAAATAATTACTCAAGATTTTATACAAAAATTTATAATATAATTGAAGGTTATTAATGATTGGATAAATTTTAAGTAGTGTAAAATTGAACAAAAATTGTCTCTTTTGACGAAAAGTTACAGTTGTGGTGTGTGACTAGATTATATCCCTTTGGTAACATCGGTGTTTCTATGACTCTGAAACTGGGAATACGTGAAATGATCTTTTCGTTTGTCCTCAATGCTGGTATGTAGAGAATGATTTCTCTTTCGCGTTAAAAAGTCTAAGACTTAACCAAATTGTTTTAATTGGTGTTATCAATTAACATGTAAAATGTTTAAAGTATGTTGTGTTGTGATATCTCGTTGGTGAGATTTGTGAGATTCTCGAGGAAATCTAAATGAGTAGTGTGACACATGTGTTCAAAATGGCGTCATGAAGCTAGCGGTCAAGAAGATCTGCCTTGAGGGGGAAGAGAGGGCATGTCCAAAGGTATTCTCAAAAGATAGTAGTGACCAAGGAAGTGGCGTCAAAAAGGGCGTCCACTTCCTTTTTTTCACGGAAATTCTATTTGTGGGGTGGTCACACATGTGGGATGGCTTGCTATGTTTGAGATTTACTCGAAACTGACTTTCTCTCTTTTGTTGAGTTGGCAATTTACTGTTATAATTGAAATATATGATTTTCTCGGTGTTTGTAGTTGTTGTGTTTCGAAGTTAGTTTAGAAAAAATATTATTCAGTGTTGTCAGGTTTAGATGTGTGGTGAAAGTTCGACTTTCAACGTGGACACGCTTTGAGTTGAGATGTGGTGTCACAGGCGTGAAGGCGTCTTTGGCCTGAAAAGTGAAAAGGTTTTGTGGTGTGGCACTGTGACACGAAGTGAGAATGGTGAATGAAAAGGTGTCACGTGAAGTCTTAGTTTGGTACAAATCTAACCTGCTTCACCATGAATAACAAATTTAATAAAGTCATGGGTGGTTGTTGTATGAAACATATCGAGAGAATATTTGACTGTTAGTGGATTTGGCAAGTTTAATGTGAAATTATTTTATTGTGGCGACGATATAGAGTTAAGTGGAGGCTTGTGTGGCTCAAGATTTGTATTTGTGTGTTAAGTCGCGCACTAAAAATTGTTGCCAATTGAATAAAGTGATGTGTGAGTGTTGTAACGTTTGTTGAGAGAGATTTGTATAACGAATCAAAAGTTTTACGAAGGAGCATCTTTGAGAGAGAGAGAGAGAGATTTGTTGATGATTAAATATGCATGTAAAAGGAAAGATGAGGGAGTGTATTTATCCTCGAATATTAACGATTGTAATCGTTTTGGAAGGCTGTGATTAAATTATATTTAAAATTTGAATATACTTTTTAAATCGTTGATTATGTTAGTTAAAATGATTCTTATAAAAGGGCAATGTCGTGAGAGTTACACATAATTTGAATTGGACGCTTACTTAAAATGGTGAACATTACCAAATTTTAAGAATTGATAAAGATATTGGTCTTTTGGTATATATAAAGATAACTAATAAGTAAAACAAAAATAAGTTGAGAATTATGATGAATGAGATTTTTTTAAAAATAATAATAATTTTTTTTTTCAAGTCGTAGCTTTGGATAATGCCATTTTAGGTAAATTAGGAAAGGCATGTAAGATTAGTAAATTAGTAAAAATGCGTGATGGGCGAATTTTTTTTTTAAGTAAAATTGAGAGTAATAACTTGAAATTTATAATCTGATTAAAAATTAAAGTAAATTTGATCAATGAAAATGTGAAAGTTTTAAAAATTGAATTAAAAAATGGTATAAAAAAGGTAAAAATTGATTTTAAAATGCTTAAAGTGAAAATATAAATACAAAATTTATAGGGAATCAAGTTTTCAATTTGAGGATAAAGTTAAGGTAGGTTTTTTTTTAAAAACTTACAGTTGTGTGAAAGTTCAGTCAGGAAACTTGGTCTTGGCTTGTATTCCTGCTGACGTTGAAGACGCTCCATGTAGAGCTTGTAGACGCTTGTAACTTCCGGAAAGTTGTTTGTCGCTTGTTGCCTCGATGCCATTGTCTCGATGATGTCAAGTCGAAGGTGGAGAACTTCTCACAGGGTTTGGGTACATCGCTGCTTGGTTTCCATGACTTGCGGGAATTTCGGGGCTGTCGTTGGCGCGGTCAGCTTGCTCCCGACGTTGGCGATCGGTTAGCGGGTATGCGGAAGTCCGTTGGGGCGGCGTTTCTTCCGTAAATATCTTGGGGAGAGATTGCTTGGACGTTTCGTTGGAATGGTCGGGCTTGTTCCTCCAATATCGTTTCATGTTTGTGGTAGATTGCTCAGTCGTATCGTTGAAATGGTCGATTTGTTCCTCCATCTTTGCTCTTTCTCGCTTCTATCTGGACAGGCTGCTTACCTTCTTCGTTGTGTCATTCTTCGTTTTGGTCATCCTGTCGGCTTAAATGTGATGATGAGTTGTTGTCGACTTATCTGTGATGAGATCCTGTCGACTCATGTAATAAGAGATGAGAGAATTTAAGTAGCTTTTGTAGAAATCCTGTCGACTACTGAAATAAGTGTTGAAGTCCTGGTAGCTCTTGTTGTACTGTGTTGACCGAGAGGAACAGTCAGGATGTAGAGTTTTCCAGTACCTCTCTGCACCTTGGAAGACCTTTAAAAGATCTCACAAAATACAGGCAGTCGTGGTCGAGGCAGAGTGGAAAGCTGGGGATATCCACACAAAAAACGAAGACACAGTTGCACTAAGAAAGTTCCGTTAACAGATAAAAGCTGAGCTAGAAGCGCAAGATGGAGATAGACGAGTTCTTCCTAACTACATGTTGGATGAGATCGACATAACATACGACCGACGCGGCTTGCACTAAGGGTGAACTAAACTAAACTGAACTGAACTGAACTATCAAGCCACTGTCAGGTGATGTATTTATAGGTTAAAAGACGGGGGGACCTTATGTGACAGGGGCGTTTGAGAAAGGGCGCTTTTACCTGTCCAGGTGTGAGAGGGGTCTCTGCATTCCACCACATGTGACAGTGTGGGTGGCCTGTCGTGGGAATTGTGAATCTACCTGATTTATGACTTACATCTTTAGACTTTGTTGTTTTGGCAATACTATGCTCGATCTCTGCTTTAGCTCAACTCTTAAATCTATTACAGATTTTATTTATTTATCCACTTTGTACAAATTACATTACATAGGGCGATGTAATGACACAGATTAATCATGCGCATAATTATTTATAGATGTGTTTCTATATACAACATGGCAATCTTGTTATAAGTTATCTACACAATATGAGGTTGTTGTTTTAAATTACCATATATATATAGTCACGACCGTCTGTCGTGGCCTCTGTCACGGATAATATACAGTTATCATCGTCATGCGTTCTTAATTCTGTCACCGTTTGCTTTTGGTTAGTGGTAGAATGCTCGCCTGCCACGCGGGCGCCCCGGGTTCGATTCCCGGCTGATGCATTTTTTTTTTTTTTACAATTTTTAGAACTCATTTATATATTATACAAGAAGACTTCCACGGCGCCAATTTATAATTGTATCGAATAGTATTTGAATAAAAGCATTTAATCGGGTAAACCCCGGGCGTTGTAGATTATAAACACAAGGTAATAAGACCACATCCATGATAAGGTACAGTTTGGATTATAGATTATGAACACAAGGTAATAAGACCACATCCATGATAAGGTACAATTTGGATTATAGATTATAAACACAAGGTAATAAGACAACATCCATGATAAGGTACAGTTTGGATTATAGATTATTAACACAAGGTAATAAGACCACATCCATGATAAGGCACAATTCGAATTATAGATTATAAACACAAGGTAACAAGACCACATCCATGATAAGGTACAATTTGGATTATCAACATATATAGTCACGACCGTCTTTCCTCAATTCCTCATCGGCCGCTATCACGGATGCGCGCGCATCATCATTATGATCATAATCATTATATAATGATAATAATAATAATTATTATTATTATATTATTATTATTATATATTGTCACGGTAGTGATAACGAGTATAACAAAAATTAAGTAAAAATAATTTATTTATAAAATTCAAAACTATTTCTAAAAAATTATTTACAATTACTAATATACAAGAATGGTAAGGGGTGATGACTATGCAAATATTAATGATGATATACCACAGAATATTTGAAATAATTATTCAGTGACATTGCCCCCTTCCTAGATGAACAGCGTCCCGCTGTAATTATCATTTGAACAGATCAGCTTGGTCCTCAGGGTCATGGTAGGGTTTCATTCTCAGTACATGGACCAGGTCTTTTGTTTTGCGTCTCCTGGTTGGTTGGTCCACAGGTTCAACTTCGAAGGTCACGTCAGAAAGTTTCCGAGTAACCCTGTATGGCCCGAAGTACCTTTTTCGAAGGTTCAAAAAGTACCTGATTTTGCCCATAAAGCTCTTCACTCATAACATTTATTAGTTTGGTAGATTCGGCTGGGATTACGACGCTTCTGCTAGCCACAACCTTTCCCATGGAAGCTGGTGAATTTAGTACATCTTTGGCCTCTTCCAATCTGATTTCGGCGCGTCCGCAATCAATCACGGCATTTGATGCCTCTAGGAAATCCCATCCGAGGATAATACTTGGGTTACTATAAGGAGAACGATAAACTCAAGCGGCTGTTCCAATCCATTGATGCTCAAGCTGATTGTGCAACGGCCGATCGATGTAACATTCTTGCCATCAGCAACTTTCAGAGTCATTCCGCTATCCTTGAACATGGTCTTTTTTAATTGTCGTCTTAATCCATCAGAGATAACATAAAAAGAGGAACCTGAATCGACCAGAGCAGAAAATGCAATGTCATCAATGATGATTTCGACATAATTTTGTTGTAATTTAGCGGCTGTCGACGATGGAGGGGTTTTCACACCCGCGGCTTCCCCCTCGAAAGAAGACGCGACGCTTAATTTTTTTTCTAGATTGTAGCGGCGTGGGGATTGGCTTGTATGGCGGCCTGGGGAAATGGACTGGCGTCTTGGGGATCTTCCTCTGTTTGAGTACGGCAATTGTCTGCGGTAGGTTTGGCTTCTTATGGCTTGGTGGTTACCCATTTGAGGTTCTTGGGTGCTCGGTGCATGTCCTTCGGGTCTCTGCGTCCATTGTCGTCGTTCTCTACAATATCGCTTAACATGGCCTGGGCGGCCGCAATTAAAACATATTGGGATGTTGTCATGCGTCCTCCATTCATCCGTTCTTCGTTGAGGTGGCGTCTGGTTATATATGGGTGTTTGGGTAGGGTACTGACGTCGTGGAACCTGGCTGAATGTACGTGTTTGGTTGGGGTACGACTGTCGTGGCGGAGGCCTTTGAATAGGCTTCGAAATTGAAGCTACGTTTTTTTCAATCTTTTCTCGGATAATTTCTTTCAGAGAAGATGGTTCAGGGATAGTTGACTCCGGATTTAGTGCGCGATGAACTTCTTCACGCACGATGCGTCGGATTAAGTCTTCCATTGATTCAGAGTCTGCTGAATCGATGGCGGCAACATTCGGTAGTCTGTCGAATACTACACGTTTATTTACACGTTTTTTATTTGAAGCCTCGATTTTTCGGCACCATTTGATGAACTCATCGATAGTTGCGATGTCTAAAATGATTATGGACTGATATATCTCCTCCGATATTCCTTTCGTCAAGTGTGCGACTATTTCATTTTCCATCATAGCAGGATTCACTTACTTCTCTGCACAGATGGAGAACATCTTGAATGTAGGAATCACTGGTCTCCTCCTTCCCCTGAGCTCGAGTTTTGAGGTTCTCTGCGAGCTGATCTTTTTGGGTGACATGATGTCCGAAATTCTGAGAAAACATTTTCACAAAAATATCCCATGAATTAATTTTCTCTTCAACATTTTCGTACCATCTGTGCGCTGTTCCTTGGAGGAAAAAATAAACATTTGCGAGGCACATTGAATCATCCCAGCAGTTGTAGCGAGCGACGCGATGGAATTCTTTCAACCATTTTTCTGGATTCTGGTTGCGTTCTCCAGTAAAAATAGAAGGGTTTCTAAAAGGTTGAAAGTGGTACTCACCCATTTTTGTCTGTGTTTCTTGCTTGACCATAGCGACGTTTTCTTCAGGTTCTAGTCCTTGTAGTCTTCGGCTTCTTCTAACGGCTTGGACGTCGAGGGAATATTCCAGCTTCTCCACCAGTTGTCACGGTAGTGATAACGAGTATAACAAAAGTTTAAGTAAAAATAATTTATTTATAAAATGCAAAACTATTTCTAAAAAATTATTTACAATTAATAATATACAAGAATGGTAAGGGGTGATGACTATGCAAATATTAATGATGATATACCACAGAATATTTAAAATAATTATTCAGTGACAATATATATAGTCACGACCGTCTTTCCTCATTCCTCATCGGCCGCCTCTGTCACGGATGCGCGCGCACAGGGAGGTCACGTGCTCGCCGGCAGCCAACGGGCGTGCGCCGCCGGCATTACGTCATAGATTATAAACACAAGGTAATAAGGCCAAATAAAAAAATAGTGTGTGATAAGGCACAATTTGGATTATAGATTATAAACACAAGGTAATAAGACCTAATCCAAATAAATAAATAGTGTGTGATAAGGCACAATTTGGATTATATTTAATACAGTTATCAGCGCCATGCACAATTCTGTCACGTTAAGTGTCAAGTTACGGTAAGTAGAAATTTAAAATCAAAAAAAGATGCCGAAACCCGGGATCGAACCAGGGACCTTTAGATATTCAGTCTAACGCTCTCCTAACTGAGCTATTTCGGCTTATTTTATTTATTTCTATAGAAGCTTCTATCTTTATAATTATGTATATTTACAAAAAGTCAATTCGCTCGCGCCTCTAGCGGTGAAAATGAGGGGTAATACCAGCTGACCTAATGTACATGTAAAGTTTGGAGCGGGACGTTTCACAAGAGTGACATCCACGGCTCCAATTTATAATTGTAACAAATAGTATTTGCACAAAGCAATAACGCGCCATCTATACATATAAAATAAAAGGATTTAAAAGCGCGAATGTTTCTTTTATACATAAAACGAACTTCTGCTGTCCTTACTGCGATGAAAAAATATATTGGGAGGGCTTGGCTCATCAGTGGTGAACCCTCCCAGCGGTTTCGCCAATTTAATCCACCAGACCGCTTCTCAGAGCTCTAATACTGTATTGGATCATTCTGCTTTTATATGCTACACTGAAGGATGGAATCTTAGAAATGGTTTTCAAGTAAACTATGGACATAAGCTTATAGGACAGTAGAATTACATTCAAATATTGGCTTCGAGCAATGCTCTTCAGCAAACTATAAAGACAAGGTCATTAGGAATAGATTAACACAAAGCAATAACGCGCCATCTATACATATAAAATAAAAGGATTTAAAAGCGCGAATGTTTCTTTAATACATAAAACGAACTTCTGCTCTCCTTACTGCGATGAAAAATATATTGGGAGGGCTTGGCTCATCAGTGGTGAACCCTCCCAGCGGTTTCGCCAATTTAATCCACCAGACCGCTTCTCAGAGCTCTAATACTGTATTTTATTTTATATGTATAGATGGCGCGTTATTGCTTTGTGTTAATCTATTCCAAATGACCTTGTCTTTATAGTTTGCTGAAGAGCATTGCTCGAAGCCAATATTTGAATGTAATTTTACTGTCCTATAAGCTTATGTCCATAGTTTACTTGAAAACCATTTCTAAGATTCCATCCTTCAGTGTAGCATATAAAAGCAGAATGATCCAATACAGTATTAGAGCTCTGAGAAGCGGTCTGGTGGATTAAATTGGCGAAACCGCTGGGAGGGTTCACCACTGATGAGCCAAGCCCTCCCAATATATTTTTTCATCGCAGTAAGGACAGCAGAAGTTCGTTTTATGTATAAAAGAAACATTCGCGCTTTTAAATCTTTTTATTTTAAATAGTATTTGAATAAAAACATTCAATCGGGTAAAACACGGGCGTTGCCCGGGTCATTCGGCTAGTTAATATATATAGTCACGACCGTCTGTCGTGGCCTCTGTCACGGATAATATACAGTTATCATCGTCATGCGTTCTTCATTCTGTCACCGTTTGCTTTTGGTTCAGTGGTAGAATGCTCGCCTGCCACGCGGGCTCGATTCCCGGCCGATGCATATTTTTTTTTTTTACAATTTTTAAAACTCATTTATATATTATACAAGAATGACATCCACGGCGCCAATTTATAATTGTAACAAATAGTATTTGAATAAAAGCATTTAATCGGGTAAACCCCGGGCGTTGTAGATTATAAACACAAGGTAATAAGACAACATCCATGATAAGGTACAGTTTGGATTATAGATTATAAACACAAGGTAATAAGACCACATCCATGAT
Source organism: Cordylochernes scorpioides (assembly GCA_030710605.1). NCBI lineage: Eukaryota > Metazoa > Arthropoda > Arachnida > Pseudoscorpiones > Chernetidae > Cordylochernes > Cordylochernes scorpioides. The sequence goes on along the minus strand of CP092881.1, from coordinate 39,273,687 downwards.
AAGGCATAATTTGAATTATAGATTATAAACACAAGGTAACAAGACCACATCCATGATAAGGTACAATTTGGATTATAGATTATAAACACAAGGTAACAAGACCACATCCATGATAAGGTACAGTTTGGATTATAGATTATAAACACAAGGTAATAAGACCACATCCATGATAAGGTACAATTTGGATTATAGATTATAAACACAAGGTAACAAGACCACATCCATGATAAGGTACAGTTTGAATTATTACTATATATAGTCACGACCGTCTTTCCTCATCGGCCGCCTCTGTCACGGATAATATACAGTTATTAACGTCATGCGTTCTTAATTCTGTCACCGTTTGCTCTTGGTTCAGTGGTAGAATGCTCGCCTGCCACGCGGGCGCCCCGGGTTCGATTCCCGGCCGATGCATTTTTTTTTACAATTTTTAAAACTCATTTATATTATTAAAATATAGGTGCTTTTCCTGTCTATGTACAGATTTATGGTCTATGTACAGAAGTGTACAAGTATGTATACAAGTTATTTGCAAATTGCGTGGCAATTTTGCCCTTTCGCTCGCAAGCAGCGCCTCTAGCGGGGGAAGATGGGAGGTAATATCAGCTGACCTAATGGACATGTAAAACGTGTTTTAACTGGACATAGAGAAAAATCTGGAAAATATATTTTTCGGATTTTTAGTCAAGAAAAATAAATTGACAGGTTTTGGGAAAAAAAGTAGTTGTTTTTTTATTCAGAAAATGATGATGACAATATTGCTGTATCATATTTGATTATCAGATACAAAATTATATCCGGAAAAATTCCAAAAAGCAGAGACCACGGGTGAAGCCAGTTCATTTTTAGTATGCAGGAACAAAATTCTAACAGAAAAACATTCATTCGAGCAGAAGACACAAAGCCAGATCATCTCTTTATAAAAATATCGCTTCTCAGACTCAAAGTTCGGAGCGGGACGTTTCACAAGAATGACATCCACGGCGTCAATTTATAATTGTAACGAATAGTATTTGAATAAAAGCATTTAATCGGGTAAAACCCGGGCATTGCCCTTTCTTAATCAATTCTGTCACCGTTTGCTTTTGTGAATGGAATAAATACCCAAATATGGCCATTTCTCATAACCATCGGTGGTTCAGTGGTAGAATGCTCGCCTGCCACGCGGGCGGCGCGGGTTCGACTCCCGGCCGATGCATTTTTTTTTTTTACAATTTTTAAAACTCATTTATATATTATACAAGAATGACATCCACGGCGCCAATTTATAATTGTAACGAATAGAATTTGAATAAAAGCATTTAATCGGGTAAACCTCGATATATATATATATGGAAATTTTGCCGGGAGGAAATTGATCTAAAGAGACAAGGGTCGCCTCTCCCGTCAAAATAGACGCCTATAACCAGACGCGATCTATTGACCGTCGCCGCAACTAGCGGCCTCGGGTCGGTGACAAAGCCACAACACCAGCTTTGGCTGCTATATGTGAATTACTCACAATGTATATATACACAATGAGTAATACACATAAGTGGAAATATTTTACCAATTTTTTTAATATGTCAATTATATTATGGTGCATTAGCACGCTATTTGTTATGAAAATTCGAAACTATTATAGACGCGTATAATTTTTTTTTTATTAAATGTTAATTTAAAAAATAATAATCAAACGCGTCTATAATAGTTTCGAATTTTCATAAAAGTGTCAATGCAGCTGGCTTTTAGATTTGTAATTCAAAAGCACTTTTGGGTTTCCTAACCAATTTTTGCTCGTGACAGAATTTACCAGCCTCTGCTTGTCACTCTTGTAAGAGTCATTTTCATGCTTTTCAAGGTATCATTATCCTTTTTCTACTTGGGGTTGAATCGGCTAGGGACTAATATATCTGGCCATTGTTGGTAAAGGTCTTGATAAGTTTCTACCATACCATCCATTTGCCTTTAAGCTACATTGCGTTTTTCTGTTCCCTCTGTGTCACTTGTAGAAAGTTCCGCGGTGACATCATCAGCTAGAATCTGAGAATCTCATGTTGTTGCTGCGACAGGCAAAAGTTTCGAAGTCTTAAAAACTCCAGTTGCTCGGGCGCACAACAGGAAATCCACGGGACGCAGCAGCTGTCTTCCAGTCTTGCGAGCACAATTGGTCCTTCTGTGTCCCGGTTTGTTGTAAAGCGATTACTTGCAACAACAGGTAATATATACCTGTGTGACAATCCCCTTGAACTGGAATCTCAGCCGGACAGGGATCTGAGAGATTTACTGAAAAAAAACTTCTTTATCAAAATCATCTAAGCAAGCATCTTCCAGTTGCATTATCTTTTGGGTCACCGAGAAAACCTGCTCATTGGATAGAAGAGCTGCGATGACGTCACACACACACACACTTTGGCATTACCAATGGCGTTCCTCGTTGGCTTACCGAGCGATTATTAACTTGGAGAAAGCGGATATTTTACAGCGCGGTCGCGGGAGGCGTACCGGCTGGGTTGTGCGAACTCGCGTCTGGACGGATGCGTGGAAAGTGCCCGGACCAGTGGGTGGAGGTTCGGCCTTTCCGGCGGAGGGGGTCAAGGGTGCGGTGGCCGCCACGGAGAGGCGGGCGCTGCGTCCCTAAGCGTGGTCCCGGCGAGGCGGCCCGAGGGCGACTCGCGATGGAGACTGGCGAAGGATACCTGGTTGATCCTGCCAGTAGTCATATGCTTGTCTCAAAGATTAATCCATGCATGTCTAAGTACACGCCCTAGCAAGGCGAAACCGCGAATGGCTCATTAAATCAGTTATGGTTCCTTAGATCGTACACATTTACTTGGATAACTGTGGTAATTCTAGAGCTAATACATGCAATTGAGCCCTCGTCCCTTTTAGGGTGAGGGTGCTTTTATTAGACCAAGACCAAACGGGGGCAACTCCGATAGTCGTGGTGACTCTGAATAACTATGGCGGATCGCACAGTCCTAGCACTGGCGACGCAGCTTTCAAGTGTCTGCCTTATCAACTTTCGATGGTAGGTAATGCGCCTACCATGGTTGCTACGGGTAACGGGGAATCAGGGTTCGATTCCGGAGAGGGAGCCTGAGAAACGGCTACCACATCCAAGGAAGGCAGCAGGCGCGCAAATTACCCACTCCCGGCACGGGGAGGTAGTATATAACAATACGGGACTCTAACGAGGCTCCGTATTTGGAATGAGTACACACACAGCGTTTATTTCAAACAACGTTATCCATCACGATCCGCTCGGCCCTTTTCCTCACGCTTACTGCACGCTTCAGAGGCCGACCAAGATATATGTACCTCAAATTTCTTCAGTTGGTAGATTGTGACCTTGCTTAGCTTCGTCTCCATCGTCAAAAAGCACTGGATCTGGCTGAAGTTTGGACATGAATTCAGGTAGACATATTGGTCTACATCATCAGCTGCCGACCTGGCTCAGAACGTCTCTTGCTACTGCCGAGTCGATGGGCATCTTCAACTTGGGCCTATGACGATGTTTGACGGTTGGCTTCGTTGATTTTGCCTGAACCTCTAGACTTATCGGCTTACCGCCTCGGGATCGAGCAACCTCTTCCGCCTGAGGCCGACTTTGACGTATCCGCCGTTGTCTTCCTCCATGGGGAGTTGATTCTCTCAATCAACTAGATCGGCCCGACTTATCGATGGTTTCCGATGCCAGGCTGCAGTTAGGTTGTCCCCTCAGTAGCTGGAGATGTGCTGATGGCATCAGTAGTGTTGCAGATACCAATTGGCACTCAGCCAATGCCATTGGTAACTTGAGGGGTGGGAAATCTCACATAAAAATAATCTTTTCCCTATTCAACCGTTAAGAAAGTTCTTGTAGCCCTCAAAGTTTACAGGAGTGGAGGCCCGCACATCGTGGCCGTTTGATAGAGAGGTAATTATATATTTCTAAGTTGTATTCGCGAAATGCACATTCCATTCAGATTATTTTTTATTCGAAATAATCTGCAATGAGATATATTTTGGGGAAGAAAATCTATTACTCAAAATTCTAAATATCAGAAAATAAGGAAATTTGTAAAAGGATACTTTTCAGCTATTACGAGAAGCAATGCGCGTTTTCTCGTATTAATAACAGACATTTTTTTTTAAATACTAAGCACATTACTGAGTAAGAAATTTGAAATATTTTCGGCGCGTATGTTTCTTTTTAAAATTAAAAAATATTCTATTGCACTTACGGCAATGATAAAATAGCTCAAATTTCTTAAAACAGATGGCGCGTTAAAGCTTCATATTAATATTAATGAGTGTGCAATCATTCGAATTAAAATGAAAAAATATATATATGTGACACCTGAGAAAAAAAAGTAAGAATTTCGCTGAAAAAAATATCAGAGGAAGCTACTGAAGAAAAGATAAAGAAAATTGTTGTGTGTGTGTGTGGAACGCTTCACGATTTTGCGTGTCATCCTTGCGCAGGGGCCATGCTAATCTTCTCTGTATCGTTCCAATTTTAGTGTGTGTGTGTGTGTGTGTGTCCGAGTGTCTTTTCAACAACACATTCTTGCACAGCGTCAATTTCTATCGCAAACAGAGCGTTATCGAGGAGAAAAATCGGCCTAAAATGAGCACATTAAAATCATGTTCTCAAGCCGTTTTATACAGGGTGATCCAAAAGTCCCGCACAACTTTAAAAATTAATAACTCCGCGAATATTTGCGCTAGAGCAGTGCGGTAAACACCATTGTGTTCAGGATGCAATGGGATATTTTATGGCAAATAATGAAAAATTCGAAATTGATTTTAGTTACACCTTTATTCGCTAGACGGCGCTCTACCAGAATCAGCGATTCAGCGGCCAAATTGTTTGATAAATTGCAAAATATAACTGAACGACACGTATTTTTTCCTTTTTGAATACCAGGAAAGAACCCTAATAATATCAAATGATAAATTAATAAAACACCATTTCGCCAAAAGTTAGAAGAAATGGTTAACGATTTTTAAATACAATCTTAGATATGTAAACTAGATATATGCAAATTAAAACATTTAGCAAAAAAAAATCTGATATTTTAGATGCGGTTTGCTGGAATCCTCTCAGCTATTTAAATTTCGAAAATAATAATTTTCTAATTTTTTTAATTCAACTCTCTCTCAGTATCGATTATATTTATTTTAATTCATTTGAAAAATATTTATCTATCTCTGATGATTTATTTTACTCTGGAATGCCGTTGTGGTTTTGTCGTGTCCAATAAAGAGCCTCAGATGTCTCCATCCATCTCTATCACAGCAGCAGCAGCATTGTCCACTATCTTGGGTGTGTAAAGCAGCTGCTCTGGGTCTATGTCAATTTTCTGCAAGGCTGCGGCCATTGCTGGGCATGAGAATATGTGAGTAGGTGTTAGTTCCACACTAGGACAGTTTTTGCATGTCCTATAGGTTCTTGTGCCATCTGGATGTATTGTCATTTATTTATAGTGTTTTATTCTAAGCCGTGTTATAGTTTTTGTCATTTTTCTCTCAGTGTTTATTTCGTATTTTGATTTTTTTTTTCTATTTTTGTTCAATTATCTTGTATTTTTCCAAAGCATCAGCGTCAAATAATGGCATTTGTTCTCTTTCCCTCGGCTCAACTTTCTGGCTTCCTTTGTAAATTCAACTGCCATTTCATTACCCCCGATCCAAACACTGGCAGGAATCCATTGTAGAATGCAGTAATTCTCCAATGATATCAGTTGAGTAAGTAACGAGTGTATTTTCTGTGTGATTATAGTATTGCCCTTCTGAATTGCTTCTAGATCGGTTATGAAGTCGTTGTACGGTATATTATAATTCCTTCTCCTTGATGCAGGGATAGTTGGTTAAGGCATACATCAAGAGCTTTCCAGATAGCTGTCAGTTCACAAGTGAAATCTTTCTTGCTCCTTCTTTCATTTTGATGTATGTTCCATCTTGCAGTATCATGGTAATTCCAACCCCTCCATTACTTATGGTAAGGTCTGATGATCCATCTGTATATGCTGTTAAATAATTTATCTTATCGCATAAACTAATTGTGTCAAGTCCTTTCTTTTTAAATATGTTTTTGTTCTCTTTTTTTTATTGCAGGGACAATTCAGGTTAAGATTGATAATTACATTTGATGGCAATGGGGTAAGAAATATTGGTTATTCTCGAATTTGAAATTCATAATGTTTCATATTTATGCTCTTTCTAATATTGTTGTCGTACTGAAGTGTTGAAGATCTTTTGAGCCTTTCTTTTTGTGTCCAGTTTAAATAGGTTCTATGGGATATGTGTTCGGTTTCTTTAGTTTTTAAGCTATTTGTGAATTTTATTGTTTTTAATTGTCTTCTTCTTTCAAGTAGGTCTAGACCACATTCTCTCTGAATTTTCTAATTGTTCGTATTTGAAACAAAACCAGTGATTAATTTGGCCGCTTTTGCTTGAACACTGTCTAGTCTTCTTTTTAGTGATGAACTTGAGGGAGCCCAAACAGGTGGCCTTATTAAGGTGATATATGTTGTTCTGAGAATTCTGGGTTTTGCTCCCCAATTTGTTCCACATAGCCTTCTCAGAATGTTTAGGTTTCTGGTAGCTCTATTTGAGGTGCTAATTATGTGTTCTGTAAATCGCAATTCCTCATAAAGTATCACACCTAGGTAATTTGGAGATCTAATTTTATAATTTATATGGTTGTTTATCCTTATTTTGGAGTTAAATTCATGCCTTTTTTCCTGTCAGTGAAGGAGACCTATAGGTTTGTGTTTATTGGGTTTATTGTCATTTTGAGTTTCATTGCCCACTTCTCCAGTCCTCTCATTGATGTGTTCAGTATTTTTCTGAAGCCTACCACATTGGCCATGTTGAAGGCTTCTATCAGATGGCACGTTTTATAAATTTCAACTATTTAATTGTGACCATTCTGTAATCTATCGTCTGCAGGCGGTGTTTGAGAATGAAGGGCGCCACATTGAGCAAGGATTGTGACCTAATACAAGAGAGAAGGCAGTTACCCCATGTGTTATATTTTGCAGCTCTTTGTTTTGGGTTATGGGAATAATAAATGCTGTCCTCACATCTTGACTCTTTTTTTTTTCTTCTGTGAACAGTAATTTTTTGTTTGTCATTTGCCCACATCTTATATTATGTCGTGCAGGCCAAAGTGTTATAACTTCTCGAATAACACTGGTATACACAATTTTACCCCTTATGTTTAGTTTATCGCTTTTCGCTCATTAGAAGAAATAGCATAAGGAATATTCTCTGTATCCCCCCCCCCCCCACTACCAACTTTAGAAATTTTGCGCAAAAAATAATACAAAATGATTTTACTACCACGTTTTTCATCGCAAAAGGTCGATTTAAAAATGATTTTTTTTTTAGGGGATACATTTTCAAAATTATGTACAGTATAATAAACAATGATAACATTTGACAAACCCATATTTGGAATAAAGTACGACAAATATATTTTATCACTCCCCTCTATATTTCATTTTTGGATCATGACAAATATCCATTTAAATAGTCAAGTGTCGCCAATTAGTCAAGAAACTAGACATTCCTTATAGCACGAAATCCTATTAGTAGTGCCATCATAATTTTTGGTACTATATTAACATTTTAAAAAATCGTGTATTGATATCAGCAGTGTTTTTCAAACATTCAATCTGTTTCATAAAACCCCATCTAAAATATAGATATTTTTTGCTATACATGTTTTAATTTGCATTTACCTATTTTACATATCTTAGATTGTATTTAAAAATCATTAACCATTTCTTCTAACTTTTGGCGAAATGGTGTTTTATTAATTTATCATTTGATATTATTAGGGTTCTTTCCTGGTATTCAAAAAGGAAAAATACGTGTCGTTCAGTTATATTTTTCAATTTATCAATTTGGCCGCTGAATAGCTGATTCTGGTAGAGCGCCATCTCTAGCGAATAAAGTTGTAGCTAAAATCAATTTCGAAATTTTCATTATTTGCCATAAAAATCCCATTGCATCCTGAACCCAATGGTGTTTACCGCATTGCTCTAGCGCAAATATTCGCGGAGTTATTAATTTTTAAAGTTGTGCGGGACTTTTGGATCACCCTGTATATTGAACGCAGAAAAAAAAACCTAAACAGATTGTGAGAATAATTTTCCAGTTGTGTATTTAATGTTAAGGAAACTAAAACCTATGTTTGGCTAAATCTCTGACATCCTTGTCATGGGGATTTTCTTAACCGAGAGCCACAGGCAGGTAAAGTATGAAAATAAAAGAAAATATGTATTGGTTAAAGTGGCGAATTTCCAATTAGCGGTAGCGGTTGTAAGTAAAACTCTTCCAACTCACTATTCCATCAATTTTCATAATATTATATTTTTTTTGTATTAACAAAAAACAAAATTATTATTGAAGAAAAAAAGGCATCCAGGAATAAGTTTCTTTCGTGAATTTTTAATTATCTCAAGTTCTCAGGTCTTGCATCCCTTATACAGAAGTGACTCTATGGTATATATAGTTAACATTGCTCTTGTTGAAGAACTCAAAGTCCTAAAAGCTTGAGTTAACGATATATAAACGATTCCAAAATCATCATATCCTATTTATACAAACAATCACAAATGGATTCCAAATAATATTTTTAAAATATAAGTTGATATTATTGAAAAAATACTTCACCAAATGTATTACTCATATTTATCAGTGTTCATAATCTCAAAAGTTCATTGGGGTTACCTTCTTAATGACTGGTAGATACAACAATAATGGCAAAAAAAAACACCAGTTATCCCAACAATGAGATTTATTAAGCTTAAAGTCAAACTGTATAAATGATTATAAAATAAATATAAAATGGTTAAGATAAATATCATCTCCAACATAAAGATGCTGATAGCTTTCACCATATTATCGGAATAAAAAATCAACTGAACGATTTTTAAAGTTCAGAATAATGGACAAACACCCTTTTTTGTTAAATCAAGAACAGCCAACCACATAAGCGTCTCAGGCAGTTATCCCTCGTCAGCATGGTGTAGACTGTACCTCAACGATCAAAAAGGCTTTTCCAAAAAATAGGAATACGGTAATTTTATTTCATTTGTATACAAAAAAGGAAAGTGCTGCAGAAATCCAATCACTAAATGCATGGTATAACAAACACTCTAAAAACAAACAAAAGAGAATTTCAATTAAATACCAAGAACCCAAGAAGAGCATAAATAATCGATATGAGAATGAGCGCCTTAAAAGTAATTACTTATCAATATGCTAAGGTTAAATAATTTAGAGATAAAGAACTCCGTAAATGGAGATGAAAGGAATTTTAATGGGATATGGAAGGCTTAATTATTGCCAGGATCCATTTCCGGCCCTAATAACCTTCAGCTAATCCCCTTTTCTCTGGAGAGCTCAGTGCATTATCCCAGAAGGCGCGGGAATTCATCAATAACCAATTATATTAATTTGCTCTGCAATTTTGAAAGGACCTAATTATAATTAGAGAGGAAATAAGAGATTTATAATTAATTATATCTTTTATTTGGCAATAATTTCAAGCTGTTACATTTCATTTATAATAAAATATTGGCTTCTCGATACGTTAAATGAATGTGTAGTTCTTTACCTTTTAGTGTGTAGGATACAAATAATTCTATAATGGCTAGAATATATACTTCTCCTTTATCTATTTTGAATTATTTTTTACAATGTTCTATAATATTAATTTATTTATTTCGTGTCTCAGTTTACAGGTTTTACATTCGAGCACAACTCGTTAGTCACCTTGTCCTGGCTATTTACACATGGTGAGTTGGTGGAGTAGAACGAGGCACACGTTATAGAACGTAGCACAAACATAATAAGTCTCCACATATCATAACAGTAATAATAGCATATTTTAGTAAATATAACCTAGTAAGAGATGTATATTTAAGTTTTTAATTATGTTTTCGTGAAAAGAGAACTTCCCCATTTAAATTTTTCATCAAATAGGTATCCAGTTGTCAAACAATGTGTGCGATTTTTCCAATACCAAAGCTAAAATTTATTGAAATAACCTATCTTGAAAGATCTTTTCTACCTATAACCAAATGACTACTTCTAAAGCAGGGTTGTTTTATCTGTTGTTATGGATGTCGTATTATACTACAATGTATATTTTAATGGGTATTTCGATTTTAAAATACTGTGGGGGAGGAGGTGTAAGAGATAGAAAATTATCCAAATTATGATATTCGAGTTAGATCTGGCCACACAATCCCCGTTAGCTGATGTAACTTCTGCCTCCACGCAGAAGACTCCACTCATGAACAACAAAATTTAAGGAAGTTGTACCTTTTAGTATGTATACCGGTATTTAGACAATAATTCTGAAAGATAGTTGATACAGTGACTTTAATGAAGACACACGGTATAACCAAGTGTGAACAAAATTGCCTTTGTCGCCTTCAAAAAAGACAAAGAATGAACAAAAACTTTCCAATTCCTTAAGTTTTGTGCATGAGTGTATTTTAGGGATTCATGGATACATAGTTCAAAGGCCAGTACTTCCATTGAACAGTTATATAAACTTCGTAAATCCGTTTATTGGATGCATTAGTCTCTAAGACCGACTTTTCGTCTCACCTGGGGACCGCGGATTTCTCGCTTTCTCATCTACAGCTACTATTAATACATGTACTGGTCCTGCCACTGCGTCAAGCCTCTCATTCGGGAGGCCGTCACTATCATTCAGCAGCTTTCTGACCTGCAGGGCTGGGTCTTGGGACGAGGCCTGGATAACGACGCTTTGACCATTCTCGTGTCTGCCGAGGCCTGCTTGTACACAGAACTGAGGGGGATTGCAAGAATACCTCTTTCTTGTTTGTGGAGAAAACTCTCTCAGAGTGAAGATGTTTCTCCGTCTGAAGTTATAAATATGTTATATATATGCTTAACATTATATATTTTTTAATTCAATAACTAGCCTGAGGGTCAAAAAGATTTTTCAAATTGTCTTCCTCACCTACACCTCGTTGTCTGTTCTTACTCTGGACTCCTGCCTCTTCTGTGCGCCTTTACCATTACCACCTTGACTGTACATCACCACATATACACCCATGGATAAAACTTAAGGAAGTGGAAAGTCTTTTAATGTGGTCGGTGGTCTGTGTTTGAAGGAGACAGAGACAATTTTGTTCACGCTGGTTTATCTCGTGTGTCTTCAATAAAGGTCATTGTGTATCAAATATTTTTCAGAGTTATTGTCTGAATCCTGATATACAAGCTAAAAGGTACAACTTTCTTAAGTTTTATCTCTCCATTAGTGTATGTTATATAGTTAATATTATAAAATTCTCACAAATCGCTCTCGTATTTGTTTAAATATCTCATATTGAAATATATAACCCACGTATTGAACAGGTTTGTCTCCTACCAGATGATCGCGATGCCATCGGGAATATAGTCGAGCACAAACCGATATGAACTGGTGCTGCAGAGGAAAATAGAGAGAATCTCTGCGCTGTATCTAATGTCGCCATTTGTATTCCAAGATAGCAGCGGGAGTACAGTCTGAGATAACACGGCGCTGACACCAAAATCCCCGGATGGAGAGACATTACCAGCGCTAGGCCTAGCGGCCACCCCTCATTGGCCAGTGAAGTCACGTGCCAACCCCATTATCGCGGCAGCCGAGTGTATTTGTAATGGCAATCCGGGAGTACTTCCTGTGAGAAAAAAACTTCAGAGAGAAGGATCAATATTCGGCTATATGCTGAGCGTAAATTTATAATGGGGAACTTTATACCATTCTCTTATTTAATCCCAACACACACAAACAGTAATTGTGTGGGAAAAGGTTTAAAACATGTTGGTTAAATTGGCTAGAAACAATACAACTTTTAATAACTCGGCGGAAGGAATCTAGGATAAAATACCGAAGTATATAGTTGAGAAAAATTACGGGAAATTATTTTTTCTCTACATAATGCTTAGCGAAATATCTCTAGATTATTTTTACCCTTCATATTTGAAAAATATTTCATGACATTTCTAAAAATATAATTTATAAATTCAATTTACGCGGAAGAACAAAAATAAACACACCGTTAATCAAATAAACACTGGGTGTCTGCTTTTAGAATTATTTAGAAATATCTGAAGCATTGCTATGTTCCTATAGATCATTCCAAGGGAGAGATGGATAAATATTGAGTCTTCAACTCAGAGATTGTTTTGTCATATGCAGTAGATCCTCCCTGTAAAGAACACCTAATTGAGAGCCAAAGTGTCCTTTAGGGAGAGGTGTCCTTTTACTGGAGAGTTGCTAAATTGTAAAAATTGTAATTTTGCAAATGAAAACTGTCCTTTATAGACAGGTGTGCGCTAGCGGGGTGTCCCCTAAATATAGGTTCTACTGTATATGCAAAGGCAATTATGGAGAGAGAAATGTATTAAAAGGGGAATATTATGACTATTCATCATCATAATAACTTATGTGTATATAAACCAGGTTCCTGTAACGCGAATAATCGCTTTGAAGAAGTATAGAGAATCACAGAAAAAAGATTAGCTGAAGTAAAAATTGTACCACAATGTTTTCATTTTTGTTCCACTAGATGGCGCTCTGCCATCTAGAGATGCTCATGTGAGCACGATCGGGATATGCCTCTTTTATTTTTATTAATAATTATTATTCATTATTATTGCTTTGATGCAAGAGTAAACAAAACTTTTATATGTCCCAAATGTATACTTTGTCAAATTTTCTTGATATAGAGAAAGAAGATAGAGATATAGGAAACGATGATGAAATATTTATTATTATTTATCATAGTTTTTCAAAGAAAGATAGAAATATAGAGAAGCCAAAACCACAACACCAGCTTTGCAAACTGAGAAGTGTACATCTGGAGACCATAGTTTCGGACTAACGACCTTTGCTTTTATAGATCAATTTCTTCAATTTCCATTTATATTTTGGTCATAGATTTGGCCTAGCCACAATGCCAAATAAGCACTTCTTTGGCATATTGTGAAGATTTCATTAGATCCCTTGTGGATCTCGTCCGCCCTGGGCTGAAGAGGGCTTATAGCCCGAAACCATAGTCTCGAGGTGAACGTTTCTCAGTTTGCCAAAACTGGTGTTGAGGCTTTGTTACCGACCCGAGGCTGCTAGTTTGGGGTGACGGTCAATAGATGGCGTCTCGTTTTGTAGTTTATTTTGAAGGGAGAGGTTACCTTCGCTTTTATAAAATATTTATAGTTACGAAAAATTCATCTCATCGTGCAACAAAAACTCGCTAATGACTTGCTCCATCTGTCGGATTAAATATCAACTAATCGTTGATTCTTATTTACTCCATAATTGGCCAAATACCCTTTTTTGACTAATCAAGAAAATTTAACCATGTACGTGTTTAAGACTTTTGGCCCTCATCATCGTGGTACAAACTTTACCTCGACGAAAAAAAAGGATGGTCGTTGAGGCTTCCTGAATAAAACAAGGAATCGGCATTTCAGGCCGGGAGGGCGTGAGGACTAAGTATATGGAAAATAGTACAAAAATTGAATGGTACTGGGATGAGGTTGATAAATTACGAGAAAAACATCTTCTGATCGTGCAATTAAAAATTTCAATTGGTTCCTGGCATCTGTCGGAGCGTTTTTTTTTTTTTTTTTTGGCCGAGAGAAAACGTTGAATAGCATAGAATGCCAGGGAGCCACCAGCCGAGGCAGTTCCGGCAGACTTTTACGAGAGGTGATTGGACTCGAAATGGCTGGTTAGTCAATACGTCAAATCTCTATAGACAGACACCTCGGTGCTTCCAAAGTACACTGGCTAGGGCGAAGATGGTTGGAACAAGGAAATGTGGCATAATTGAGGGCTGCTGGGCAGCCAGAGCGAGATCGCACGCGTGGACCGACGCATCCACCAGATGGCGTTAACGGCTTCACAGTCCACTTCTGTGTCCATTTTTCAGGATGTCCAGGACTCTTTTGATTCTCCCATATCGACCAGAACCAATATACGTGGATTGGTCGCCGTCGGCCTACAATCAAGGTGCCTGTTAAGAAGACTCCGATTGACCCAACGGCACAGACACCTCCGTTTACAATTTTTTCGGGATAGAGCCACATGGCCAGCGGAATGGCTCAAAGTAGTGTTCTCAGAGGAATCTCGTCTGTCGCATATTTCCTCATCTTGAACGTCTTTGTCAACCCTAAACAGGCAGAATCTTGGAGGATCTTAGGACGTTCGTGGCAACTAATTCCTTTATGCAGCATGGATAACTTGGTGGCGAGCAGTTTTGCCCCCTGAGAAGTTTTGGTATGGAGGACCACCTTGCCGCTTGTTTTGATGGAAGTTACCACATCTTTGGTAGACATCAGTGATGGTTCAGCCTTCTGGACTTCCTTGAGGATTTCCCTCGGGTTGGCCTTGGTGTCAATTGATTTTACAACGACGTGGGATTCAAAGGATGGGGCCAGGGTTAATGAAGGAGGCCTTACCTTTTTTCTTTGGTAGAACAGTGCTTCATTCGCCGCAAATGAGGCATATGGAATGGTGGAGTTTGTGACACTTCCCGTAGGTTGGGATCGACTTAGGTTCGCGCCTTTGAAGGCATCTTCCAGAAGGAGATCTGTTTTCTTTGCAAACTCGAGTAGCAAAGCTTTGGTGGCTATGTTTCTTTTCTTGGTAGTGTTGAGGTTGGAGTCCACAAGGATGGATTCGAAAGTACGACACGCAAAGTTGTAAAGGTTGTCCATGCTGTTGAGCGTGTTCTTGGTAGATGGGAAGGATTCACCTTCCTCACTTTAGGGACTCTTTTTGTTTGGTGGTTGGCTGCAGCTGCCATGATAACATGTTATATAGATTTAGATCATGATATTGTTACTTTGGATTAGAATAGATTTATTTATTCTTTTTTTTTGTTAATGTTCAAATTAAAAATTCTACAACAAAACACGCGGAAAAGCAATTTGGTTAAAAATGAAATAATGGAATTTATTTCTAAGGAAAAATATGATTTGATTATAGTTCAAGAACCATATAGTATAAATAATGAAGTAATCTTTAATATGCGTTCAAAAATATATTATGTAAATATACCGGGAGTTCCAATATATACCGCAACAGTCGTTACAAACCCTTTCTTATCATGTAAATTAATTACAGAGTTTTCAAATTCATTTGCAACCACTATATCAGTACAAACTACTAAACGGCAAATTATTCTTTCAAATATTTATATACACCCTAATAAAATGGATACCTGTCATGTTCAATTCCTTGATAAATTAATTAAAAATTTAAACACAAATCCATTGATTTTAGCTGGAGATTTTAACGCTCGAAGTCAGATGTGGTTTGATAATATTATTAATCAAAACGGTAGAAGACTTCAACCTATAATTGATTTTCACAATATGCTTATACATAACAATCGAAACAAAACATGTCAAGGATTAAGTATAATAGATCTTACTATTACTAATAGTCATGCTCATGTACTTGTTAATGGATGGAAAACGTTAAATCTTTCGCTAATTACAGACCACCATGCAATCTCATTCGACATTAGTCTGGAAACAGAAAGTTTATTACAAGAAAATAATTCTACATGGTATTTTCAAGAAAAAAGTGCCAATTGGCAAAAATATGAGCAGGCAATCAAGGTGTCTAGGATAAATGAGGCAACGATGAAATTAGGTAAAATAGTAAATATAAACGATATAAACTGTGTAGTTTCTCTCATAACTGATATATTAATTGAAGCTGCATATGCATCTCTACGAGTAAAACCAAAATATTTAAATAAAAATCCATTTAATTGGTGGACGGATGAACTGGAACTTTTTAAAAATCATTTTAAATATGTTCGAAATCTATATTTTCGGGGTAAACGGTCTAATAGACAGCTAGTTGATGAAAAAAAATGTATAAAGAAATACGAAATAAGTATATGAATATTATTGAAAAACAAGAAATGTAAGCTGGAGGGTATTTCTGGAGAAAGTTGAAAATTTATCTCCTTTTGGTAATACTTATAAAACTTTTAAAATTCTCCTAGGTCTTTTGGTTTACCAATTATAGATGTATCTCAAGATGTGCTCGAATCAGAAATGAAAAATCTTTTATCTTCTCTATTTCCGAATGACTGTCAATCTTCTGACACAAACTATCATAAATTAATCAGAGACAAGAGTTATACTTTTTCTAATGATAAAATCATTTATTTTGATAATATTCAAATATGTTCAATAATTGAAAAACTCAAAAATGGCAAGGCTCCAGGAATAGATCATATAAGCAATCAGATGATCAAAACGGCAGTTCATCATATATCTCCGGTGTTAATAAAATTGTTCAATGCTTGTATCGTACCTAATTATTATCCGGAGGCCTGGAGAAAGTCAGCAGTAATGATTATAAAAAAATCTAATAAAGAAAATTATAAAGATCCGAAAGCCTACCGCCCTATAAGCTTGTCTTCTAATTTAGGTAAACTTTTTGAAAGTCTAATTCATACTGAACTTTTAAATCATATTAATAGTAATAATGTTATGCATCCTGCTCAACATGGATTTAAACAAGAAAATTCAACAATCTCTGCTTTACAAGAAATAACTAAATTAAGTCTTCAGAAAAGAGAAACAGAAAATACGGCAATAGTAACAGTGGACATCAGCGGAGCTTTCGACAACGCATGGCATCCGGCAATTCTCCAACAATTGGACAAGGCAAATTTTCCAGCGGTACTTATAAAAATAATTAATTCTTACTTTGAAGACTGGAGTGTAGAGTTTAAATATACTAATGTAAAGTGTATAAGAAAGATAAATAAGGGATGTCCCCAGGGTGGTATTATTTCTCCTATTCTTTGGAATATATTACTTAATGATTTCAACTTATCTTTTAACGAAAGTTTTGCTAGAGTAATTGCTTTCGCGGATGATGTGACATTTGTGGTATGGAGTTCAAACATCTATGATCTTCAGTACAATGTTACCAAATGTTTAATAACAATCAAAGCCTGGTGTGAAAAGGTAAAACTTTCACAAAGTCCTAACACAACAGGTATTCTCTATCTACATAACTATGAAAAATTGTCCATTAATTTTGATGGAAAAATAATTCAACCATCAAAAACTGTAAAAATTTTGGGAGTCATTTTAAAAAATCATAGACAAAGGAATAAGATTAATTTTGGAACACACGTTGATAATATAATTATGAAAGCTACGAAACTTAAGAATATATTATTCTCATTATGTGCACGTACTTGAGGCATTGATACTCGGCGTAGATTGATCTTATATAAAGCTATGATACGCCCCATAGTAAGCTATGCATCAATCATTTGGTTTCCGTTTATGACTGCAGCAAAAAGATCTAAGTTGAATTCTATACAATATCAAATTCTTATTAGATGCATTCATGCTAATAGGAGTTCATCTTCCTACATTACACACATTCTAGCGAAAACTCCTTTATTGTCCGAGTATCTTGAATTATTACAAAGTATAATATGACAAATTCTCTCACAGATCAAACACTCAAAAAAAACCTTCAAAAAGATTAAGTAAACTATATCTGGATATAAAATTTAAGTTTTATCTTTCTCAATCTAATGAACTATTCAAGAATTTTTTTCCAATTGCTGTCCCAAATTTCATTTATTCTGATAAATTCATTACTTTATTCTTAACAGGCAAGGGACCCTTCTTAAGTTTCCTATTCAAACTGAATGTTATCAATGATCCAACATGTGAATGCCGCTTAGATGTTGAATCACCAGAGCATCTTCTTTTAACTTGCCCTCTGACTAATCAAATTGTATGCAAATACTTTGAAAATTACCAAATTGTCTTAGTGTATATACTCAATCTCATGAGAACTTTGTTAAATTTAGAACTATTTGTACAATAATTTACAAAACACTACTAACCCAACGTGTAAATAATTAATCATATATATGTAAATAATACTAGCACAGCACAATAGTCCCTTGGACTTCGTGCTTTTTGTAACAATAAATAAAAAAATAAATGATAACTTATCTCCATATTTTCTTTTCGAATTTGAATAAAAATATAACTTCATTTCAAATAAATAATTTCATTTTATTTTTACAGAATTTAATTTTGGTTTAATGAGAGTTAAATATGAAAAATCATTTCTTCTAATATATTTATTAGACCTACTTTATAAACTTTTATGCTTAATACTTTATTAACGTTTGGTGTGCTTAAAACTTTAAATAAAATTATTTAATTTTATGAGAAATATATAGATATCTAAGATACTTTCGAGAAAAAAAAACATTAAAATTTTTATAATTTAAATTATGCACAGATTTATAAAATAATGAATTTTATTCATTATTTACAATTTCCCTACATCTAGGGGTTGTCCCTCTTCTAACTGTTTATATTGTTGTAAATATTATCATAAAATATATACCAAAGATATATATAGGAAATATAAAACTCTATCACAATGTCTGATCGATTCAATCCCAGCTACTTATTCTCAAACGTCGAAGAAGTCCTGGAGTCGAATCCCTTCACTGGGAACGAAAGAAGAATCTTGAAGGACATCTTGAAGTTGTGTTCTTCTAAGACATTGAAGACATTTAAAGAAAGTTTCACAGACAAGTCATACGTCCATCTGAGCAGTGGAGAGACAGCTAGGAGCCTGGCTTCTCTGAAGAACGGCCGACCTCACCATGTCTATAAGATCATCCCCCTGGAACTGGAGCTGGACTATAAAATAATCCAGCGGGAAGTATTCCCCTGGACTCTCCAGCAGCTCCAGGTAGAACTGATCGCCCTCACGGCTCTAGAGAAACTGAAAGTGTCCAATTTATGCAAGCCATCCAAAATATGGATGATATGGGACACCCCAGGAAAATACCAAGAATACACATCGCCAGGTTCCTACTATGCTGTGAGCAGCGATAGCGAAGATGAGAAGAACTCTACGGTGTCATCATGACTCAATACGCTGATCCCTCCCTTTCCTCGATGGTCAACTGCCTGTCAACCCAGCAGATATTGTCCGTGTTCGGCCAGCTCAGCCTGGCCCTGAACCAAGCTGAACTGGAGCTGGACTTCGAACACCGGGACTTACACTGGCAGAACATCCGTGTGGCTCTAACCAAAAAGTCCCAACTGACCTATACCCTCAACAACAACAAGGTCACCATCCCCACTTTTGGAATTCGAGTCAGGATTATCAACTTTGGTTTTTCCAGATTGACATTTCAAGGCAAATTTCATTATAATACATTACGTTTAAAAGCAAAAGAAGAACGGGACCCTTTGAAAAATATTAAGTAAGAAAATATGGGAAGATTTTTCTTCACGAACTTGTCCTATCTGCGCCAGACCTTCGGCTATGTTGTGGAGAAACGCCCAGATGTCACCTGATGTAGAGACACTGAACTCCTGCTATGAGATGGCGAAACTGTTTCTGAAGGAACTGGAAGATTGGAGGGAAGAATGCGAACTTTCTTCCGCCGCTCCTTTACTTAACTAATATTTGCTGCCTGGAAACGTGTGTGTTCAAGATGCTATTTAGAATCGAAGCCTTATCAACACTTTATAATATTTTTAAAAATTTTGACTTATAAATAATCACATCTATATAGATAATACCGTAACAGAGTTTTCCATTGTAAAGTCCTGAGCTATCTCCTCCGAAGATTCTGAACTACACATAACGATCTATATACCAAAATTTTCGTTATTTTTTTCTTCGTATGATAGGCCTGTTTTTATTTTCCTAATGTTAACAGTTATTTTTATTTTTTAATTTAATCTATTTTACAATCGTAGATTTTTTGCATTTATCATCATCAACTCCTTTTTTTTGAAATGCGTTCTTTTGTCTTATTACTACAACCAATCGTGATGAAACTTTGGGAAGATGTTTAGTATACTACCGGGATGGTTTCTGGCTAATTACTCTTTAGAAATAACCTTTCGTTGCATTTTTATTTACGATAAAACGTAGATTCACTCGCAATCAGCGCCCCCTCGCGGCAGAAGTATGGCCTTAAATAGCCTCGCATGAGCTTATTTGTATCGTCAACTTTAGCCTATAGGTTAGGTACACAGCTTCGTACCCCCGCAACCTAGGTTCGAGGCTCAGCGTGGGTGTTTTTTTTTTTTCATTTCTTTTATATTATTGTAGCAAATTATTAAAAATATTATTTTATTTAAAATGTAGGCTTTTTAAAATAAAAATTAACATACACAATTTTTTAATAATATTTGTAACAAACCTAGGTTCGAGGCTCAGCGTGGGTGTCTTTTTTTATTTTCGTTTCTTTTATATTATTGTAGAAAGGTCTGTTTTTACAGCATTATTATATTTTGATTGGTTTATTTTAAATATGTTTGTTATGAAGGCTCTATGTAATACTATTTGGAGCACATTTTACATTTTAAACACCTAAGCCCCCCTCTTTTTAATATTGTAGCAAAGTATTAAAAGTATTATTTTATTTTAGATGTTTGCCATGAAACTTTGGGAAGTTGTTTAGTATACTATCAGGACGATTTCTGGAGAATTATTTTAGAATAATATTTATAACAATAATTATAGCGAAATTACGACATAGTGATTATATTCTGTGTTTGTGCATATATTAATATTTAACAGAAAATGTTAGAACGTTCTATTAGAATATCTCGAAAACAAAAAACAATACATATAAACGAGTTCACTGACATTTATTAATGCAGTGATTATAATCAATGATTACAATGAAGGGCTATATTATCGATATATATAAAAAATCACTTTCAAATTTTAACGTAACGTTTCATTCTCAATCCCGTAGGGCTTTAGATCGGCTAAAACATTTTTATCTTTATAAGTGA
Source organism: Cordylochernes scorpioides (assembly GCA_030710605.1). Taxonomy (NCBI): domain Eukaryota; kingdom Metazoa; phylum Arthropoda; class Arachnida; order Pseudoscorpiones; family Chernetidae; genus Cordylochernes; species Cordylochernes scorpioides. The sequence continues at coordinate 39,252,843 of CP092881.1, read as the reverse complement.
ATATTAACTTTACTGTACTGAATAGTTTAGTATAATGTTAATTTAACATATTACAATTTAGCCACAGCAACGCGTGGCCGGGTTCGCTATTTATAATATACTAGCCGAGTGACCCGGGCAACGCCCCGGGTTTACCCGAAGGACTCGCAGGTGAGAAACTATAGAAGAAAAATTTTAACAAATCAGAAAATGAAATTGCAAACAACAGAACTACACTACTTTAAGGACATGAGAGCACATGCACTGTATCACCATACGTGTACCATTTTCAAAGACCCTGCTTAGGATTAAAACTTCTCAGAAGCATAACAATAGTACCAACCTAGAGGTTAACTGGTGTGGATGCATTCCTCTGGGAGTGAGACTATTGAGAAATTCAGTAGGGAGTTATTTTGCTTCTCCGCATTCTAACACTCCAACTGTTAACACTGTGGAAACACTGACTCATGTTTGGTAAGCAATTTCAGGGAAGAAACTATAGATATTGGATTAAATAAATTATTAATTAAATTGCATTAAATAAAAATTATTAGATTTAAATAAATATTATTAGAGTGAAAAAAAAAAGAAAGAAATTAACAAATTAGAAAATAAAATTTCGAAAAATACAACTATATTGCAGATAAGATAAGAGGACCTTATTAAAAAATACATAAACAAACTGTAATTCGACACTCGATAATTCGACACTTTCGATAATTCGACCATTTTAAAAATCAAATTTACAAGGTTGATTGTTGTTTAAATACAACTTTGCTTTTGCATGCATAAACACAGGCTCTTGTAGCAAGAACCCAAATATTATTTATAGTCATAGCAAAAGCCAACTTTAGTGAAAACTGATGCCTCTTCAGAATGAATGGAAGACTGAAATCTGAAGGAGCAGAAGATATGGGTCATCTTTACATGTATGCTATCCAATGTTCGCACACTTGAAAAAGCCACATATAAAGTTGTCCGTGCGTAAACACAGGCTCTTGTAGCCAAGGTTTGGCCTTGAGCCTTATTTATAGTCATAGCAAAAGCCAACCTTAGTGAAAACTAACGCCTCTCTAGAATGAAGCGAAGGTTGGTATCCGAAGGGGCCAAAGATATTTCAGACACTATACAGTGTGTTCAACTTTGGGCACTGTCAGTATATGTGCTTCAAGGACATGAGAGCACATGCGCTGAAACACCATACGTGTTCCATCGCAAAGATCCTAAAGGCATTGGTGAAAGTATAAATAAATATTTTGGAAATGAAAAAAAAAACATATATATATAAGAAAATAAATTGGAATAAAAATTTACAAACTATATTTCAGAGTGGATACATATTTGAAAGGAAAAAAAAAAAGAAATTGCAAACAACAAAACTATATTACAAATATGACATGAAAACTAACGCCTCTCTAGAATGAAGCGAAGGTTGGTATCCGAAGGGGCCAAAGATATTTCAGACACTATACAGTGTGTTCAACTTTGGGCACTATCAGTATATGTGCTTCCAGGACATGAGAGCACATGCGCTGAAACACCATACGCGTTCCATCGCAAAGATCCTAAAGGCATTGGTGAAAGTATAAATGACCCATATCTTCTGCTCCTTCAGATTTCAGTCTTCCATTCATTCTGAAGAGGCATCAGTTTTCACTAAAGTTGGCTTTTGCTATGACTATAAATAATATTTGGGTTCTTGCTACAAGAGCCTGTGTTTATGCATGCAAAAGCAAAGTTGTATTTAAACAACAATCAACCTTGTAAATTTGATTTTTAAAATGGTCGAATTATCGAAAGTGTCGAATTATCGAAAGTGTCGAATTATCGAGTGTCGAATTACAGTTTGTTTATGTATTTTTTAATAAGGTCCTCTTATCTTATCTGCAATATAGTTGTATTTTTCGAAATTTTATTTTCTAATTTGTTAATTTCTTTCTTTTTTTTTCACTCTAATAATATTTATTTAAATCTAATAATTTTTATTTAATGCAATGCAATTAATAATTTATTTAATCCAATGTCTATAGTTTCTTCCCTGAAATTGCTTACCAAACATGAGTCAGTGTTTCCACAGTGTTAACAGTTGGAGTGTTAGAATGCGGAGAAGCAAAATAACTCCCTACTGAATTTCTCAATAGTCTCACTCCCAGAGGAATGCATCCACACCAGTTAACCTCTAGGTTGGTACTATTGTTATGCTTCTGAGAAGTTTTAATCCTAAGCAGGGTCTTTGAAAATGGTACACGTATGGTGATACAGTGCATGTGCTCTCATGTCCTTAAAGTAGTGTAGTTCTGTTGTTTGCAATTTCATTTTCTGATTTGTTAAAATTTTTCTTCTATAGTTTCTCACCTGCGGGTCCTTCGGGTAAACCCGGGGCGTTGCCCGGGTCACTCGGCTAGTATGTATATAAAAAAGCAAAGCCCAATTCTAAACCCAAATATTTTTTTTATGAGAAGAACATCAACATATTGCATGATTACGGCAGTCCATAGCTTCCCTGACAAAAATTCACCAAAAAAGTTAAATATTCCAAAAATATTTCTGTGTATATATTGCTAAATGTGTAAATAACATGTATATAAAAAAGCAAAGCTTAATTTTAAATTTCATTATCCTTTCCACAGGAAAAGCATCAAAATACTGCATAAGTACGGCACTTTTGCAGCCGCATGATTACGGCAGTCCATAGCTTCCCTGACAAAAATTCACCAAGAAAGTTAAATATTCCAAAATTTTTCTGTGTGTAAATTGCTAAATATGTAAAAAACATGTATACAAAAAAGCAAAGCCCAATTCCAAACCCAAATATTTTTTTTATGAGAAGAACATCAACATAATGCATGATTACGGCAGTCCATAGCTTCCCTGACAAAAATTCACCAAAAAAGTTAAATATTCCAAAAATATTTCTGTGTATATATTGCTAAATGTGTAAATAAAATGTATATAAAAAAGCAAAGCTTAATTTTAAATTTCATTATCCTTTCCACAGGAAAAGCATCAAAATACTGCATAAGTACGGCACTTTTGCAGCCGCATGATTACGGCAGTCCATAGCTTCCCTGACAAAAATTCACCAAGAAAGTTAAATATTCCAAAATTTTTCTGTGTGTAAATTGCTAAATATGTAAAAAAACATGTATACAAAAAAGCAAAGCCCAATTCCAAACCCAAATATTTTTTTTATGAGAAGAACATCAACATAATGCATGATTACGGCAGTCCATAGCTTCCCTGACAAAAATTCACCAAAAAAGTTAAATATTCCAAAAATATTTCTGTGTATATATTGCTAAATGTGTAAATAACATGTATATAAAAAAGCAAAGCTTAATTTTAAATTTCATTATCCTTTTCACAGGAAAAGCATCAAAATACTGCATAAGTACGGCACTTTTGCAGCCCCCCTGACAAAAATTCACTAAAAGAGGTAAGTATTCAAAAAAATATTTTGGTATATATATTGCTAAATGTGTAACAAACATGTATATAAAATAGCAAAGCTTAATTCTAAGTTCTAATATTTTTTTTATAAGAAAAGCTACAAAAGCAAATAGGGAGAAGTGAAGCCATTTAGCCATTTTCAAAATCTGATTGTGAAAGAGTAAAAAAATGAGTAAATAAGAGCAAATATAAAGAAAAAGTATTGCTAAATGTGTAATAAACATGTATATAAAAAAGCAAAGCTTAATTCTAAGTTTTAATATAAAGAAGAAATAAGACACAAAAATGGAGCTAAATTCAAATTAAAAACTATAACAAATTAATAAAAAAAAATAACACCTAATCCAAATGCCACCATCATCAGACAAAAGAAAAAATGAGATTTTATTCTTTAGTTCATTTATTCTTCTGTCTGATGCTGTTGCTGAAACGTCACACACTATTAAATTATTTGGATTAGGTCTTATTAATGAGAAAAAAAAAGATGCCAAAGAGAGATGAAAAGATGCCAAAAAAGATAACCAGATACAAAAATTGTGCTAAATTCAAATGAAAAACTAAAACAAACACTTATAAAAGATAATTATTATAGAATAAAAGTAATAATTCAATCTACAATTCGAAAAATTTATATATTTAAATGAAAAACTATAACAAAGTACTTACATAATCAAATGAATCAGAAATATATATTATTTCAAAACACATTTTTACGCATTTCAAAACAAATGAATTGATGATGATAAATGCAAAAAATCTACGATTGTAAAATAGATTAAATTAAAAAATAAAAATAACTGTTAACATTAGGAAAATAAAAACAGGCCTATCATACGAAGAAAAAAATAACGAAAATTTTGGTATATAGATTGTTATGTGTAGTTCAGAATCTTCGGAGGAGATAGCTCAGGACTTTACAATGGAAAACTCTGTTACGGTATTATCTATATAGATATTTCTGATTCATTTGATTATGATTATAATTTGTAAGTACTTTGTTATAGTTTTTCATTTAAATAGAGCTCAATTTTTGTGTATGTTTTCTATTTGCAGTATCTTTCCTAATGTCTTTGGCAACGTTTTTTTTTCATAAATAGGCTGAGGTTATATTATTTTTCGAATTGTAGATTGAATTATTACTTTTATTCTATAATAATTATCTTTTATAAGTGTTTGTTATAGTTTTTCATTTGAATTTAGCACAATTTTTGTATCTGGTTATCTTTTTTGGCATCTTTTCATCTCTCTTTGGCATCTTTTTTTTTTTTTCATTAATAAGACCTAATCCAAATAATTTAATAGTGTGTGACGTTTCAGCAACAGCATCAGACAAAAGAATAAATGAACTAAAGAATAAAATCTCATTTTTTCTTTTGTCTGATGATGGTGACATTTGGATTAGGTCTTATTTTTTTTTATTAATTTGTTATAGTTTTTCATTTGAATTTAGCTCCATTTTTGTGTCTTATTTAATAAATGAACTAAAGAATAAAATCTCATTTATTCTTTTGTCTGATTTTTGTGTCTGATTTTCTTTTTTACAGTATCTTTCATAATGCCTGATTTGATTACTTGATCTGTTATAGTTTTTCATTTAAATTCAGCTCCATTTTTGTGTCTGTCGTTTTTTTTCTTCTCATAAATAGGCTGATGCTGTATTTGTGTACTCAATTGTTGCTTTTTGTGTCTGGTTTCTTTTTTGCAGTATTTTTTTGGAATCCTTTTTTTTTTCATCAATTGTTTCCTCACATGTTTGGAATTTTCTTTTTATGCCTGTCCTGGCTTTCAGTTTTATAGTTTTCCTCTGCTTGGTTCTTATTTTACCTTTTTTTTTCAGCGTCTTCTGTCATGCCTCGAAAAGGCCGTGGAAGACTCACTCCCCTAACAGCTAGGCGTGCTAATATGACTCGCCGCAGACACAAAACCCCAATTGCTATTTCTCTTGTTTACTTTTTTACCAATGCCTATAATTTTTTATTTTATTTGTCATTCAATAAATTATTATCACTTATTTTTGGTCTTCTTTTTACTTACTTATTTTACTGGGGGTTGGTGGAAGGATGGTCTAAGCCGTTGGTTTTCGACCGCTACGACCCGGGTTATATTCCCGCATTGGGCACTTTTTTCTGAAAAATTAAAAAAAAAAATGCTCCAATGGCTTCCGATTCTTGCAAAAGTCCAACCCCACCAGCAAGTGCAAGTAATCAAACGGGGCTCTGGCACATTTGTAAATGCAAAGTCGAACTGCTTTTCACATGTTTAGACATGTGGTGTACTTACAGTTAAAGCAGTCGCCTACTCTACCCACCATGATTATCAAGGCCTGTACCACGTGTACTAGGGATAAGCAAAAAAAAAATATTTTACTCATTGATCTATACATACAATTATTTGCATACAATTATTTACATACAAATATATGCATACAATTATATACATACACTTTTCTACATTTTTGCACTCTGCAGTCTAATATGTTGTTAATAATAGGGGTTTTAGACAAATATCAACTGTTGAAATTTGATTTTCCAAAATAGTTGAATTATCGAAAGTGTCGAATTAGTTTGTCATATGATAGGCCGTAGGTCGAGACATCCAAAAAATGGTCGAATTATCGTGTGTTGAATTAATTAGATTATATTGTATATATAAAAATATAGAATTGTTGTTTTTAATGAGGTCTTTTAAATGAATTTATTCCTTTAATATGTTGTCATATCTGCAATTTTTTTCCATTTCCAAAATATTTATTTACACTTTCACCAATGCCTATAGGATCTTTGCGATGGAACAGGTATGGTGTTCTAGCGCATGTGCTCTCATGTCCTTGAAGCACATATACTGACAGTACCCAAAGTTGAACACACTGTATAATGTCTGAAATATATGACTATAAAGAGGGCTCAAGGCCAAACCTTTGCTACAAGAGCCTGTGTTTACGCACAGACGACTTTATGTGACTTTTTCAAGTGTGCGAACTTTGGATAGCATACATGTAAAGTTGAACCCAAGTATATATAAAATGTAGTTTTTAATGAGGTCATTTAAATGAATTCCTATTATAAATCGTCTCCTCTGAAATATAGTTTGTAAATTTAAATTCTGATTTATTTTATCCTTTTTTTTCATTTCCAGAATATATATTTACACTTTTCACCAATGCCTAAAGTTTCTCACCTGAAAGAAAAAAAACTCCGCCTTTGCCGGTCCCAAGCCAGGATGAAAAAGGAGGAGGGGGAGCAGTAACAAGCTCACTAAAAAAACCTGGGCTCAGCTGGCCCGGCTGATAGTACCTTGTAAGGGCTCCTAATCCAGGGATACATTCTTTTGGAGCTAAGTCAGTGGCCTGAGTAGTGCTCCCAGTCTTGATGACAAAGGCAGACGCATTCTACTTCACCCAATCGTGATGGTTGTTAATTTCAAGCTTTACAAGCTTGACACTCTAATATGATTGAGTGAAGATAAGAAAGGAGAAAAAAATATTTTTTGTATTTTTTTTTTTGGCAATAATCTATTTATTATCAATTAATTTGATTTTGGTCTTTATTTATTATTCCCCTGCTCTATACATACATTTTGTACATTTACAATGTCAGCCATTTTCTCTGTAATACCTTTTTAGCAGTGAAGTTATATTTGAGCAACAAACAATTGTTGAAATTTAAAATGGTCGAATTATCGATAGTGTTGAATTACACTTTGTTATATGATAGGCTGTAGGTCAAGACAACAAAACATGGTCGAATTATCGAGGTTATATTGTATATATAAAACTAGAAATGTAGTTTTAATGAGGTCCTTGAAATATTTTCATTCCTTTTATATGTTGTCTTATCTGCGATATAGTAGCATTTTTTGCAATTTTATTTGCTGATTTGTGTCATTTTTTCACTCTAAATATATTTATTTAAACTCTTCAACTAATGCCTATAGTTTCTTTCTTGAAATTGCTTAGCAAACATGAGTTGGTTGTATTGTTATGCTTCGGAGATATTTTAATCCTAAGCAGGGTCTTTACGAATGGTACACGTATGGTTACACAATGCATGTGCTCTCATGTTCTTGAAGTAGTGTAAATGTGTTGTTTGCACTTTTATTTTCTGATTTGTTAGTATTTTTCTTCTTTTTTCATTTTTAATAATTTTTTAGGCATAGGAACCAATGCCTATAGTTTCTCACCTGCGGGCCCTTCGAGTAAACCCGGGGCGTTGCCCGGGTCACTCGGCTAGTTAAAATATATAAGTATCAGAGTCATCAACAATTCTGTTACCGTTTGCTTTTGGTTCAGTGGTAGAATGCTCTCTTGCCACGCGGGGGCCCCGGGTTCGATTCCCGACCGATGCATTTTTTTTTTTTTACAATTTTTAAAACTCATTTATATTATTAAATATATATGCTTTTCCTATATATGTACAGATTTATGGTCTATGTACACAATTATACAAGTATGTATACAAGTTATTTGCAAATTGCGTTGCAAATTTGCCCTTTCGCTCGCAAGCAGCGCCTCTAGCGGTGAAGATGGGAGGTAATATCAGCTGACCTAATGGACGTGTAAAACGTGTTTTAACAGGACATAGAGAAAAATCTGGAAAAGATATTTTTCGGATTTTTAGTCAATAAAAATAAATTGACAGGTTCGGGGAAAAAGTAGTTGTTTTTATTCAGAAAATGATGATGACAATATTGCTGTATCATGTTTGATTATCAGAAACAAAATTATATCCGGAAAAATTCCAAAAAGTAGAGACCACGGGTGAAGCCAGTTCATTTTTAGTATGCAGGAACAAAATTCTAACAGAAAAACATTCATTCGAGCAGAAGACACAAAGCCAGATCATCTCTTTATAAAAATATCGCTTCTCAGACACAAAGTTTGGAGCGGGACGTTTCACAAGAATGACATCCACGGCGCAAATTTATAATTGTAACGAATAGTATTTGAATAAAAGCATTTAATCGGGTAAAACCCGGGCGTTGCCCGGGTCATTCGGCTAGTGTAATATATATGTACTATTTATTTAATTTAAAGTAGGACATGACAACAACAGTACATTGTTGAAAACATTTTACAACAACCTTTCTATGTAACAATACACCTTGCCGTATATAAACATGTATGCCTCAATGAACATATCTGAAAGTAATTTTGTTCTCTTATTTACATATTAACCGTTCTTTGTTATATATCACCTGTGTCCTTTTAAATGAAATCTAAAATGGTATTTCATATATTATATAGAGTAGAATATACAGTGTACTCCGCTTATAACAAAGTCGGTTATAGCGAAATTCCGCATATAGCGAATGAAATTGTCTGCACGAAAGAAAAGAAGGGCTTAAACCATTAAAAGAACTCTGGATATTGCGAAGTCGGATATAAAGAATTTTCGCTTATAACGAAGTGATTTGCATGTATAAATTTTTATTTTATCCGTTTATAACGAAGTTTTCTCATTTACCATTATAATTGACTAATATATTATGCATAATATATATCAAATTACAACGTGTGAATGACACAAATTTAATGATACACAACAAATAAGTTTATAATATACAATTTTAAAATATGCAAACATATTTTAAGTATTTTTTTACATTATTTAAACAAAATTAAATTGTTTAATAAACGCTTATATTTTATTAACGTTTACCATGGCAGGAGAACGAAAACAAACAAGTTACAAATGCCATGTTATCCGATGTAGAAATTGTCGAGAGCATTCTTCAAGCAAAAGAAGAAGAAGAAACGGACCAAGTTGATGAAGAAGTAGACCCAATTGTCCACATTCCGCATCCAAAAGAGGTCTTGGAGAGCATTCAAACTCTGCGATTGTTTCTTCAATGTCAGGATGAGTCCAAGTCTCTTCATAGGCATCTGTCAGACTTGGACAACATCGAAAAGAGTGTTCAGCACTTGTTACTGACTTCTAAATGTCAAAAGAAAATCACAAACTACTTCTCCAAAAACACCTGATGAGGTTGTTATTGATCTTTGTGTTGCTCTTTTGAGTTGAATAGTAAATAAAATTATTGGTACAAAACATTTTTTTTTCCAACTGCGGATATAACAAACTTCGGATATAACAAAGTGATTGTCATGGATAATGCGACTTCGTTATAAGCGGAGTACACTGTATATGGAACAATCGGTTAAACTTTAAATGTATTTATAGTGAAATATTTCTTTTAAAAATTCTTGCTTTTATTTTTGTATTCATGATAAAACAATCCTTAGTTATTAAGGTAATAGTCATACTTTTAGCTTTTTTGTTTCGCCAAAAATCTAGAAAGGTATCCGGCCATATGAAAGCTTTCTTTCAGTCATATAAAAAAGCGAACATGAATCTGTAGAAGAATAACATTGTTTGCTAAATATTTTAAAGGGATTGCTCCCTCCATATCAATTTATTTTCCAAAAGAAAATCTCAAATATAATAGAAAATCAAATATATTTATTGATTTTTGGCAGTTTTTTGCTTATAATTCCAAGATGTTTTTAGATGGGAACCTCAATAATCATATTACCAACTCGTTTGAGGTCTTGAACAATCGCTTTAAAATCAATTCGCAACTCCTAACAGTTTCCGACTTGAGTGCATGTAACTCATAAGATATAAAAATAAATATAGAAGTTGGTTAATTACCGGATACCCCGACCACCTAGAAGTCTGAAATTTTCTACACTTGCAATATTAATTGAACTAAGTGAAAATTCAAAATATCATACTGTGGTCTGCAAGCATTTTAAATTAAATTACAAAATTTTAAAACCATTTTGGAAATATGTCCGTCCCGGCCACCCTGACAACCCATATATTTGAAAATTGGCCAACTGGCAATTATCATCGGGTTATAGCAAGAATACCAAATTTCAGATTCCTACGTGCTCTAGAAGTATATTAAAATTGGTTACAAGATTTGTGGACACAGACATGGAGTTAAGTTAAATAAAAGCTTTTTAAAAAGCGGCAGGGCACGTTTATTATGAAAATTGAAATTTATGTGATTTACTGTGGAACAAATGATGATATAATTTTCGTGATTTCTAAAACCGAGTTATTTGTACAAGTTTTATTGTAGAGAAAGGTCAATTAATTTTATATATTGTTAATAATTATTTCATGAGTAGGTATTTACATACACAATGGATTGTTGAAAGTCGGGTGATTCGAGATCTTGGAAGCTTCACTTATAGAATTTCCGAACGTGAAACCTTTCCTCACAGTCAATTTGCAGGTTCCAGCAGTAATCGGCCATCATATGGGTGTCCTATCTTCCTTGGTACCGATCTTTCATAGTTTTGATGTCCTGATGAAATATTTCACCTTGTTCCTCACTCATATCACCCATGTTGACAGGAAAGAAGTCCAAGTGGCTATGCAAGTAATGCAATTTTATACTCAATTAGCAACCAAAATGTGGTAAGTTCGTAAGCATATTGTTCACTATCTCTTGATAGTTACCAGCTCTGTAGTTACTCAAAAAATTTCGAACCACCTGGACGAACGAGCTCCAAGCTCTGATTTCAAGTTTATTCATATAGTTGACAATATATTGGGATCATTTATGAGCAGTCGTATCTGAGGGCCATCAAAATCACCAGCTTTCAGTTTTTCGTTACTGAGTCCAGGAAATTTGCGTACTATGTATTGAATACAGGACCCATCATTTTTGAGGGCTTTAACAAGCTGTTTCATCAACCCTAATTTCATATGTAGTGGAGGCAGAATGATTTTTCTCGAGAAATGAGAGGCGTATGAATGTTGTTTCTTTCGCCAACATCCATGTTCTCCCTCACAGGTCAGGCTCTTCTTATCCAGTGATAATGTTTAGCTCTGCTATCTCAAAGAAACAATAAATATGAGTATTTCGTGTAGCCACCTTGCCGGACAAGAAGAAAAGTCAGCATTTTGAGATCAACACAAACTGTCCTCTGATGCTCGCTGAAATTTATTTTCAAAAGCTTTTATTTAACTTGTCTCCATGTCTGTCTGTCCACAAATCTTGTAGTCGATTTTTAGGATGCTTTTAGAACTCATAGAAATCTGAAATTTTGTAAACTTGTCAGCACCATGACAATGCAAGTTGACAAATTTTCAGACTTCGGGGTTGTCAGAAAGGCCAGAAACGGACAAATATCCAAATTGCCTTTCAAAATTTTTATTTTAATTTTTATATGCTTCCAGATTATATAGAAGTATATAGAAGTATGAAATTTTGACCACTCGCTCATTTCAATTAACATTGAAAGTGTACACGTTTTCAGACTTCTAGGTGGTCTGGGTAGCCGGCGATGAACCAATTTTTATATTTCTTCTTAAATATATGTGTGTGGCACGAAGTCAAATCTGAAACTGTTGGGACCCTTCATTCGATCCCTTGATTCGATCTGATACATATACTTGTATAGTGTCATAGCCCAGGACAGCGTCGCCTATTTCCTTGTGGACAATAAAACCGACGCCCCTGTATGGATTCTGTGGAGATCCAGAGTATATTAAAAGGTTTCCATTTGACGATACAAAGTGACCGCCCTCTTTCCAGTGGGTTTCGGACAATCCCGTCACCGCAATTCCGGTCATGCTCCTCTCAATTATCTGTAGTTTACCGATCTGTGTCATTCCGCGCACGTTTCATATTACTATCTTAAGTAAAGTCCTAGATCTCTTCCCAGTAGCATATTTTTCACGCATAGCTTGGTTGTCTACTTCAGCATGGCCAGTATTCCATTTTACACTTATGAATCTGGACCCATAGCGTCGGAGGCTACCCGGATCGCATAGCTTTGCTTCATTTGTTGATTCGACATTCATATAATGGGCGTTCATGGGAAAAGAATTTCTATGGTGGGGTCCCTTCCACAGATCTACTGGGACTTATATGGGGTAACATACTCACTTCCATGCCTCGGGGGGAGCCTTCACGTCTTGAGTGGCCCTACCAGTATCCTAAGATACAGATGTACTTCGCCTCCTCCCCCGCCGCATTGAAGCGCCCAGCTCGAAATTCAGGAACTTTGTTATATATTTCACAATAAATTTAGAGTTCCCTAAACCAAAAGAAAAGAAACATACGAGGTGTGTCCAAAAAGTATCGCGACCTTTGTGTTTTTTTCAAAAATTATTTATTTATTCATGAATACCTATTTTGTCCCCTTCAAAGTAATCCCCATGAGATATTTTACACTTGTGCCAACGGTTTTTCCAATCTTCGAAGCACTTCAAAATATCATTTTTCTAAATCTTTTTCAGCTCCTCCTTCGATGCCGTCTTTATCTCGTCAAGCGTTGCGTAACGTCGTCCTTTCATGGGCCTCTTCAGTTTAGGGAACAAGAAAAAGTCACAGGGGGCCAGATCTGGGGAATACGGTGGCTGCGGCATCATTAGTGTGTTGTTTTTGGCCAAAAAGTCGCGCACAAGCAACGATGTGTGAGCAGGGGCGTTATCGTGGTGCAAAAGCCAATTTTTGTTCTTCCACAAATCCGGGCGTTTCTGGCGGATTGCTTCGCGCAAATTGCGCATAACTTGCAGGTAATATTCCTTATTGACCGTTCTACCCTGTGGCAAGAACTCATGATGCACCACGCCCCTGCAATCGAAGAAAACTGTCAGCAAAACTTTCACATTCGACCGAACTTGGCGCGCTTTTTTCGGTCTTGGTTCGTGAGGCACCTTCCATTGAGATGATTGAGCTTTGGTTTCCACGTCATAACCATAAACCCACGCTTCGTCACCAGTTATGACCCTCTGGAGCAAATTTGGGTCGTCGCGGACAGAGCCCCAACATCTCATTAGCAATGTTCATGTGATGCTGTTTTTGGTCGCAATTGAGCAATTTTGGTACGAATTTCGCGGCGACCCGTCTCATGCCCAAATCATTGATAAAAATCGAATGGCACGAGCCAATCGATATGTTTAGGTCCTCAGCAACTTCTCTAACGGTGATTCGACGATTGGCCAATATCATTTTCTCCACTTCATTAATTTTTTCGTCTGTTGTTGAAGTGCTCGGGCGTCCGGCACGCTCTTCGTCGTTCACATCTTCTCGGCCTTCTGAGAACATTTTGTACCACCGATAAACGTTGCTTCGGTCCAATGTAGCTTCTCCGTATACCACAGTCAACATACGGAATGCATCCGCGCACTTAATTTCGTTTTTCACACAAAATTTGATACAGGTTCTTTGATCCATTTTTTTTTATAGGTAAAAATCGAAGACGATCCAAAACACCTGCAAGCAAAGCAGCTGTCAACAATTAAGTGAACATTGAAAATGGCCGAGCTTGTCGGCATAAGTGAGAGACATGAGAAACAACATAAAGCCACAAAAAGATCGAAATTCTAATATACGTAACCCTCAAAAATTCAAAAGTCGCGATACTTTTTGAACACACCTCGTATTTCAGTTAGGCCTTAGCTTACATCACTTCCCGCCTCGTACGAGGAATTGACCAATCCGCCCCAAGCAGACTTCCGTTCATTTAAGGTCTAATACCCAGTGTAACGATTTTTAAAAATACATTATTTAACTTGCTTTCATTTCTGTCTGTCCACATATTTTGTAATCCAAAGCAATAACGCGCCATCTATACATATAAAATGAAAGGATTTAAAAGCACGAATGTTTCTTTTATACATAATACAAACTTCTACTGCCCTTACTGCGATGAAAAAATATATTGGGAGGGCTTGGCTCATCAGTGGTGAACCCTCCCAGCGGTTTCGCCAATTTAATCCACCAGACCGCTTCTCAGAGCTCTAATACTGTATTGGACGATTCTGCTTATATACGCAGCACTGAAGGATGGAATCTCAAAAATGGTGTGCAAGAAAACTATGGACATAAGCTTATAGGACAGTAGAATTACATTCAAATATTTGCATCGAGCAATGCTCTTCCGCAAACAATAAAGACAAGGCCAGTTAGGCATAAATTAACACAAAGCAATAACGCGCCATCTATACATATAAAATGAAAGGATTTAAAAGCACGAATGTTTCTTTTATACATAATACAAATTTCTACTGCCCTTACTGCGATGAAAAAATAAACTTATGTCCATAGTTTTCTTGCACACCATTTTTGAGATTCCATCCTTCAGTGCTGCGTATATAAGCAGAATCGTCCAATACAGTATTAGAGCTCTGAGAAGCGGTCTGGTGTATTAAATTGGCGAAACCGCTGGGAGGGTTCACCACTGATGAGCCAAGCCCTCCCAATATATTTTTTCATCGCAGTAAGGGCAGTAGAAGTTTGTATTATGTATAAAAGAAACATTCGTGCTTTTAAATCCTTTCATTTTATATTTTGTAATCAATTAGTACATAGAAGTCTGAAATTGTGTACAATTAATCGAACCTGATAATAATTCTGGTTGAAAATTTTCAGACTTCTGATTGGCCGGGAACGGACTAATTTCCGAATTGTCTTTCAAATTTTATAATTTAATTTTAATATGCTTCCAGACCACATGGAAATCTCAAATTTTGAACACTCGCTCATTCCAATTACCATTGCAGGTGAACAAATTTTTAGACATCTGGCGGATCGTGAAACTATTGGAAGTAGCGACTTGAATTCTTCAGTGATTATTCAAGACTTCAATGAAGGATTAAATCCAAAAATTCTGGTTCTTTTTCGAAACCTCTTTGGAATTAAAATCAAAATTCGGTTATAAATAAAATATATATATGGTAATTTAAACTCACAATCTTATATTGTATAATACTTATAACAAGATTTTCATGTTGTATAATAAACACTTCTGTAAATAATTGACATGTGTCATTACATCACCATATATAATGTACTTTGTTCAAACTGAGGATAAATAAATAAAACTCTGTAATAGATTAAGAGTTGAGCTAAAGCAAGAGATTGAGATAGGAGTCCAACGAGGCCTAGAAGATTTCAGGGGGTTGCCAGAGTGTACAATATCTCTTCCTATCCACGCCCTTGTTGCATCTTCTGAAATCCAATACTTTCTCTCGGCAAAGATATATAAAGCTGTCAATTCGCAGAAATACATAGTCACTTCATCTTCTGATGCTCAACCATGCCGTAGATCAGAAATGAAACTTCTCATCTCTCCATCTTTCGCTGCTTAGCTCGACTCCTATCTGTTCACGGAACTTTCCTAGTACAACTGTGTCCCTTCGTTTTTGTGTGGACATTCCCAAAATTTCCACTCTGCCTCGACCACGACTGCCTGTATTCTGTGAGAACTGTTAAAGGTCTTCAAGGTGCAGAGAGGTACTGGAAAACTCTCCACGTCCTGACTGTCCCTCTCGGTTACTACAGGTTTGCCCCTCTCGGTTACCACACCACAGCGAGAGACCCTCGGTTATCACATATATATATATATATGTTAATTTAACCCAACAACCCCATATTGTATATAACTTATAACAATATTTTCATGTTGTATAATAGAAACACATCTCTAAATGCTTATACGCATGATTGACATGTGTCATTACATCATCATATGTATTGTACTTTGTACAAACTGAGGATAAATAAATAAAACTCTGTGATAGATTAAGAGTTGAGCTAAAGCAGAGATTGAGCATATAGCAGTCACAAAACAACAAGGTCTAAAGATAGATTGGAAACTGTCAGGACGGCGCCAGTGTCCAATTTCGCCAGACGATTCACCCTCTTTACATCTGGTGAAATGCAATGCTCCCTTTCTCAGAAAAGGTATATAAAGCCCCCGTCTTTAGCCAAAAATACAGTCACTTGACAGTCACTTCACCATCTGCGTGAGCCCTCGTCGGTTGTACCCCAGGTCCACCTCATCGACCATGTAGCCCAGTAAGAACTCTTCTATATCCATCTTTCGCTCCTAGCTTAACTTTTATCTGTTCACGGAACTTTCTTAGTACAACTGTGTCTTCGTTTTTTGTGTGGACATTCCCAAGCTTTCCACTCTGCCTCGACCACGACTGCCTGTGCTTTGTGAGAACTTTTAAAGGTCTTCCAAGGCGCAGAGAGGTACTGGAAAACTCCACATCCTGACTGTTCCTCTCGGTCAACACAGTATAGCGAGAGTTGACAGGGACTCACACCACAGTTTAAGTCGACTGGATACCTCATCACATTTTTAGTCGACAAGATTCTACAAGAGGCTACCAGACCTCATCACATTTGTAGTCGACAGGATTCTACAAGAGGCTACCAGACCTCACCACATTACATATATATATATATATAGTATAGTTATGAAAATTTCAAGATTAATAAGTTTTTTTATTTAATTTAAATGTGTGAGGTTTGTTTTTTTAACTATTTTTATTAACTATACTATTTGATACAGAAAAAGCTTGCTGTTCTGACTCAAAATTAATTCAAAATCTGTAGTTCTTAATATTTTATTTTTCCTCTATTTTTCAAATATAAAAAAATACTATTAATATATATATATTTGTTATAATATATATTTTCTGCTTGTGATTTTTGATCATGTTGAAGATTATGGTATGGAATTGCAGTCGTGGTTGAAATCTTTAAAGTATGATAATGAAAATTAGTTTTGATCAGTAATTTAATTGAGTTAAAGGGATATATAAAAATACATAATTTGATAAAAAGTAATGCCTGTCTTAAGGCGAGAAGAATAAGGAAAACAAAAGATTATTTACATAATATACAAAGATTTGAGCCGGCCATCGGGGAAGAACAACAACGAGTTTTTAAAGGGGAAGCATGACCTCTGGCGGTCGATTTAACCATATTTGAATCTATGAAATTATAATGTAAAATAAAATAATATTTTTATATAATATATATATCTGTTATAATTAAGTAATGTTTCCAAAATATCACCATATATATTAATAAATTTTAATTATATTTAATAATATTTCCAATTGACCAATAATCCATTTTGGTTATATATGTCCTGTTTTTTTTTCGATTCAAATCGATATACAAGTATGTATATATAATATACAGGGTGTACCAGGCAATTTGGGAATTTCAACAATGGTATTTTAACTGAAATTTTTTGCAAGTAAAAATTAAAATATCCGAATGAAATTTGACACAGTAGTAGATAAAAGGATATAGTTTTTATTTATTCAATGTAGTTTCCATTATTAGCTACAACAGTCTCGAGGCGAGTGCGGAATGAAGCACAGGCCTTGGCGACGATGACCTTGTCCATTTGGGTCATCACCGTGTGAACTGCTTTCTTGACAGACTGGATGGTGGTATGAGGAGCTTTGTTGACATCTCTCTCAACAACGCCCCATACATAGTAGTCGAGGGGATTGCAATCTGGAGAATTAGGGGGCCAAATATCAGGACCCCAGTGACTAGGGACGTTAAGTGTCAGCCACGATTGTGTCTTTTTTGCCTTATGGGCTGGAGCTGAGTCCTGTTGGAAGACATACTTCCTTCCTGCGGCCACCATGTCCATCCAAGGCTTCACAACGGTCTCCAGAACATTTATGTAGGTGTCAGCGTTCATCCTAAGGCCCTTCTCAAAGAAATGGGGAGGCATGACATCACCTTCACTGCTGATAACGCCAAGGACCATTACGGAGGCAGGAAATTTCGTGTGCATCACGACAGGTATCTCTGAGGGGTCTTTACAGATCCAGCGATCATTCCTGGGATTTACCTTTTGGTCCACGTCAAAGTTCTTTTCGTCAGAGAAGAACCTTAGCATGCCAAAAGAGTCGTGTTTCAGGTTGTTGAGGAGGGCAGCAGCCTTTCCTTTTCTGTTATTCTTCATATTCTCAGTCAGCAACTGACCTTTCCGAAGGGCATAAGACTTGAGACCAAGGTCCTCATGGATAGTTCTGACAATTGTCATAGAGCCAACGTCCATTTCCTTGGCTATGGCCCTCATGCTCTTCCCAGGGTTTCCATCAATCTTCTCCTTGACATTTTTGACAAATTCTTCGCCTCTTACCCTGTCCGATCGACGCGAGTGCTTTTTCCTTGTAGCTATCCCCTCTTTGTTACTGTCGGCCTCATCAAACTGCTTCTTGACACGATAAATAGTGGTTTTGGGCAACTTAAGAAAATCCACTATCTCTTTGGGGCTCCTTCCGGCGCGCAGAGCAACGATGATGGCAGCTCGATTTTCAAATTCTCGGTTACTCTTCATCACTACACTGCGCACACATGTACTGTTGCATTTTACATGAATATGGCTACGTAATGAAAAAAAAAACAAGTTTTTAATCTCAAGTAGTTTTTGTTTTATGGACTGTCAAAGTTAGTCCCAATTTACCTGGTACACCCTGTATATATATTATATATAATACAATATAATACACTGCGGCTTGTGATTGTAAAACGACACTTGAAGTTACACCGCATGAGTTTCTTTTCGACGAAAAATCTTTTTTTTTATTATTATTATTTCAAGGTGAAATATCGACTATTTCTAACCTTTTTGGATGAGGTATGAAAGGATGAATTATGAAGAGTAATGATGAACGGAAAAATATAAGTGTCCATAATTCATCCTTTCATACCTCATCCAAAAAGGTTAGAAATAGTCTATATTTTATTTCACCTTGAAATAATTTTTAAAAAAGATTTTTCGTCGAAAAGAAACTCATGCGGTGTAACTTCAAGTGTCATTTTATATATATAAATTTTATTTTATATATACTAGACGAATGACCCGGCTTCGCCCGAGAATTCCCTCGAGTGCAATTTCCTTCATACTGAAAGTACATCAATAATAAATAGAAGAAGTGTCATAGAATAGCAATATAGAAGTAATACATAAACCATAGACAAAAAGTGTGTGTGATGGCAAAAATTGCATTATATTAGTGTCTAGGTATTCGATTTAATTGTTTTTTTGCAATCCATTTAGTTGTTTCAAAATCAATATAGTTTAAATAGATGGAAGCTTTTCCGCCCAACCCCCGAGATACCCGCCTCAGCGCATTAACCCTTGAAATTGCCTAATTTGTGTGATTAACTGCGATGCCCATCTTCTCAGTAAAAATAAGAAAAATAGGTTTATAAAAAAATTAATCCAAAATACTGGAATGTAAATATTTTTCTGTAAAAAATAAAAGAACACATGGAAATTAGGCAAACATATGTGTTTGCTAATGATTGCGACTTCATTTTAAACGATTTTTTTTAAAGAGATAAAAAAAAGCAAAGGCCAGAAAAATAATTAATCTATATATATATAAATAAATGAATGTATGTGTGTGTGTGTGTCTGTCCTTTATGCCTGACCAAACCACTCATTGGAACGCCATGAAACTTTGGGAAGTTATTTAGTATAGTACTGGGAAGGTTTCTGAAAAATAATTTCTTGAATATCTTGAATATCCTTAGAGTTATTTGCAGATTTGTAGATTTAACTCGCAAGCAGGGCCACCATTGCGTAACAAGTTTTTTTATCTATAAGTTTTATTATCACTAAGTTTATTATCTTAAAGATTATTTATCAAAAGTAAGATTATCTCAGGATGACACGGCAATTTATTTGAGACAAGAATAATGATACAATTCCAAGGCAAAGATACTATTCCTTTAACTTCCAATTACCGAGGGAACCAATTAATATTGATTTTATTCAACTTATCGAGTATTTTTCAAGGGACCGGAAAAAAATGTTCACTAGATAAAACGATGATTTTGTAATGTAGTAAATTAGGAAAGACAAAATTCAGGATGACACGGCAATTTATTTGAGACAAGAATAATGATAATTAATATTGATTTTATTCAACTTATCGTGTATTTTTCAAGGGACCGGGAAAAAATGTTCACTTTATCGAGATATTCAAATTTACGAGTTTTAAATTATCAAAATATATCTATTATTTTTTTATAAGTTTATTATCTTAAATATTATTTATCAAAAGTATGATTTTCTACCTATTAATTGCGCACAAGTCAAAGTTAGTTTTATCATTTATCTACAACATATATATTGGGAGAATAGATAAAATGATGATCTTGTAATGTAGAAAATTAGGAAAGACAAAATTCAGGATGACACGGCAATTTATTTGAGACAAGAATAATGATAATTAATATTGATTTCATTCAACTTATCGAGTATTTTTCAAGGGACCGGGAAAAATGTTCACTTCATCGAGATTCAAATTTACGAGTTTCAAATTATCAAAATATATCTTTTTTTTTATAAGTTTATAGAGAATTGTTTTAACAAATGTTCGTTAGACAAACCTTTACTCGGGTAAAACCCGGGCGAAGCCGGGTACATCCGCTAGTAATTTATAAATTATACTGTGAAATTCTGCAGGTCTCTCTCTCTCTCTCTCTCTCTTTGGTCTTCTGTCTCAAAATTAAATTATAATACAATTCCATTCCCGAAGATGACTGGTATAAGTGCTTCGATAATGGGTTTTCACGGATGAAATCTTGTAAAGGTGCTAAAAAATGCTTGTATATTCTAATGGTATAATTCATTTTTTGAATATTTCAAATTCTTAATATTTATTACAAAAACTTTTGGAGTGACCCCTGTATTTGTGCTTTTGCAGGGGTCGGCTAAATGCGGCTCGCGAGCCACATGCGGCTCTTTGGATGTGAAGCTGCGAGAGGCTTCAGTTCCATGCGCAAATATTATTTATGCGAGTAGTGTTTATTGTTGGCAAGAAAAATTTTGTGACTCTTCAAAAACTTTGAAATTTTGTAAATTGTAATTTTTTACTATTTTGACTCAAAGGTTTGCCGACCCCTGTGCTTTTGATATTTTGTGTAATCTTGCACAGTTCGATATAATATTTTATAGACAATCTTGAAACTCTCTATTTTCCATATATTTATATTCTTTAGCCCTCTTGCTTCTCTCTCCAGCCTACATTAACATCTTTACGTACGTCTTCACTATTATATTTTTGGGATTTTCTCTAGTTTTCTATTAGCTCTAATAAAATTTTTGCGTAGAAAATGAGGAAAGATACAAATATCATAATAACAAGTCAATTAATTTTATTTCAAAAGAATTAGAACTTGAAAAATATAGAATAAAGGCCAATTCAATGAATGGATATACAATCACAGCCAGCCTTAAGTCTTAATGAAGTTTTAATATAACAAATTAAAAGAGTATATTGTCCAAGATAGACTATATGCTTTACCAATAACTCTCTATATATATACCTAATATGTATATGAAATTATATCAAAAAAATTATCATCATGCTTATATATTAATTATTTATATATTCTCTTAATATATGTGATTAAACCTACCACCCTACACCCTCAATTTCATTTAAGCTATATAAAAGACCCACCACAATCCTAGATCTATGGCCAGCCTTCCAGACTCAACCTCAGCATGGAACTTCCTGGGCAAGTGATTCAACTCAGCAATCAAAACAGAAGGCGAGTAAAAGCTCTTAGAACTAGTCCATCTAGTGAGCTGGACTCCCCGGGTAGTTGGTGTTCTGCGCTCCAGGAATCTTGGTTATAAATATCTCTCTCTCCACATTAAAGAGTTTTCATATAAATTTAGCGCTTTCAGAATTTATTCCCATTTTCTCACTCGCGATGACAATTGAATTATATGGAACACTTTTTTAATGAGTCATCTTTTAAATAATATAAATATGACCCCCTCCCCCATTTTATTTTAAAAATGTGTCTAAATTATTTATGTTAATCAGGGCTTATTTCAAATCAATGAATTTCGATTTTCAATGACTTACACAAAAACATATATAAGTAAATATGGTTATAGAGATATTTTTAACATTTTCTGATTGTGTTTTGCTCAAATTCCCAAAGAGGTTCAAGATAGAAACATGGAAATTGTCAATTTTTCCTACTTTTAATTCTTAAACAATCATTTCTAATATTTCTAATGTTAACTCTTAATTGAATCAAAATGGTCTGTACAACACATGGTCTGTAAATGCGATTTCCGGGAGGCATGTTCTATAAGGTTATCCCAAAATTTCTTGTTTTTCTTAAAACGTTGTTTTTCTTATTACTTGACGAATAATATTATTACGGCGAATACATAATAATAATATACAGGGTGTACCAGGTAAATTGGGACTAACTTTGACAGTCCATAAAACAAAAACTACTTGAGATTAAAAACTTGTTTTTTTTTTTTATTACGTAGCCATATTCATGTAAAATGCAGCAGTACATGTGTGCGCAGTGTAGTGATGAAGAGTAACCGAGAATTTGAAAATCGAGCTGCCATCATCGTTGCTCTGCGCGCCGGAAGGAGCCCCAAAGAGATAGTGGATTTTCTTAAGTTGCCCAAAACCACTATTTATCGTGTCAAGAAGCAGTTTGATGAGGCCGACAGTAACAAAGAGGGGATAGCTACAAGGAAAAAGCACTCGCGTCGATCGGACAGGGTAAGAGGCGAAGAATTTGTCAAAAATGTCAAGGAGAAGATTAATGGAAACCCTGGGAAGAGCATGAGGGCCATAGCCAAGGAAATGGACGTTGGCTCTATGACAATTGTCAGAACTATCCATGAGGACCTTGGTCTCAAGTCTTATGCCCTTCGGAAAGGTCAGTTGCTGACTGAGAATATGAAGAATAACAGAAAAGGAAAGGCTGCTGCCCTCCTCAACAACCTGAAACACGACTCTTTTGGCATGCTAAGGTTCTTCTCTGACGAAAAGAACTTTGACGTGGACCAAAAGGTAAATCCCAGGAATGATCGCTGGATCTGTAAAGACCCCTCAGAGATACCTGTCGTGATGCACACGAAATTTCCTGCCTCCGTAATGGTCCTTGGCGTTATCAGCAGTGAAGGTGATGTCATGCCTCCCCATTTCTTTGAGAAGGGCCTTAGGATGAACGCTGACACCTACATCAATGTTCTGGAGACCGTTGTGAAGCCTTGGATGGACATGGTGGCCGCAGGAAGGAAGTATGTCTTCCAACAGGACTCAGCTCCAGCCCATAAGGCAAAAAAGACACAATCGTGGCTGACACTTAACGTCCCTAGTCACTGGGGTCCTGATATTTGGCCCCCTAATTCTCCAGATTGCAATCCCCTCGACTACTATGTATGGGGCGTTGTTGAGAGAGATGTCAACAAAGCTCCTCATACCACCATCCAGTCTGTCAAGAAAGCAGTTCACACGGTGATGACCCAAATGGACAAGGTCATCGTCGCCAAGGCCTGTGCTTCATTCCGCACTCGCCTCGAGACTGTTGTAGCTAATAATGGAAACTACATTGAATAAATAAAAACTATATCCTTTTATCTACTACTGTGTCAAATTTCATTCGGATATTTTAATTTTTACTTGCAAAAAATTTCAGTTGAAATACCATTGTTGAAATTCCCAATTTACCTGGTACACCCTGTATAATACAAAGACCTTATTCATAACGGCGAATAATATTATGGAGAATAATATTGGTATTTCAAATTTTTGCAAGGGTTTACGAACTTTTGGGACAACCTTGTATTTGCTAGGGCGGCTAAGGAACTGGAGACCAGAGCTACATCAATGGAGTAAGACTGATTTCCGTTGCTCCGTGTGTGATGTACAGGGGCCCTCAGAAATTGATGAGCAGAGAGGATGCGAGAGCTTCGAGCATTCTAGACTGCACCGAAACCCCAGGTAGGGGAGTGGGCGTTCGTGACTAGTACACTTGGTAAATCCCTTCTGGTAATGATGGATTCTAGGGTTGGTAGATGGTCATAATCTGCTATGTCATATGTTAGCAGTGAGCTGAGAAAATTATGAAGGCTTGTTTTCCAAGCCATACGATCGCAGCAGTGATGTTTGGATCAGAATGATTTACTTGTATAGGATGAAGGCTGGCGCCTTTACAACTAATCCCGAGGGGATGTAGTTACCAGTTGGATAAATGCTAAAATTCAGCTTGTGGCCATCTAAGTTTCGAGGGAGTTCTTGGAGCATAAATACATCTGCTTGTGATTCGTCTGCTACTTTGGAAAATTCCAGAACAGAATCTGGTGGCTTTCTGAGGTCGGCCTGTGAAACTTTGAGGGGCCCAAACATTTATTATATATAATCTTGCTTATTTGTGTCTGCCTTATCCATGGGCATAGGCGGGAGGTGGCTTGATGGTTAAGATCCTCAAATAAATAGAAATATAAAGAGCATATAAAAACGAAATTTTTATTTAATATGAAGGTTAAATATAATAATTTTAAATATATCCACACACAAAAAAAATGTAAATTTATGCGTTTTTAATCATTTATATTTACATATTATATATATATACCATTTTATAAAAATCTAGAAGCGAAATTGAATCCCGAGAACTAGGGTGCTTGAATAAAAGAAACAAGAAGCCTAGACGAGGAGAAGGAGGTTATATAAAAACATAATACAATAAAATGATCAATCAGGAGGAGAAGTTTATAGAAAGACAAGGAGCTCAGAAGAATATAGAATGCTCAGTCTATATTCAGGATTAAGAAACATAATGTTGGGAAATTTGAAGCCGGGAAGAAGTTCTGAAATTCATAGTACTAGGGAAAGTTTTATGAGCTAGGAGTTTGTCTAGAGAATAAATGTCTAAACCTGGACCCGCGAAGCTACGTTTTCTGCATAAGCCGGGAACCCGCCTATAATTTTTTTAATGTTCCTGCGGTCCACCTTCCAGACGTCGCAATTGAGCCGCTCCACCGTCCGCTGGTCGTGACTAACCAGCACCACGGCGCCAGAGAACTTCTCCAAAGCCTCAATCAGGGCGTTGATGGACTCAAAGTCCAAATTGTTTGTCGGTTCATCCAGAATCAGTACATCCGGCTTTTTCATAATCAGCTCAGCCAGCGCCACCTTTGTCTTCTGGCCTCCAGATAGTCTCTTCATGTCCCTCCTCCATGTGGACATCTCAAGAGCCAGTTGGGATAGCACTTGAGTCACCTTTTCTTCATCTTTGAATCTGAGGAGATATTCCATAGGAGTGTGGTCTGCTGGGAGATCGGTGTGCTGTGCCAGTACTCCTACCTTGACTGTCGATTCTTGAGTTCGGTATCCTCCAGTAGGTTCGAGTTCTCCTGCTAGAAGCTTGAGAAAAGTAGTCTTTCCAACGCCATTCGGTCCGACTAGAACGATTCGTGTGTTAATATTCACATCGAAGTCGATATCTTTCAAAATCTCAGCATCATCCTTGCCGTAAGCGAAACTGGCTTTGTTTAGTCCTATCAGGGCGGGATTTGCCATCTCATTAAGTTTGCTGATGTCCCATATCTTGCTCGGTTCAAATGAGAAATGTACAAATATATCTTCGGACTCGGAAAATTTTGAGGGTAAATCGTAACATAAACGGCCTTTAGAAATTTTCTCTTTGTTTTTATGATTCATATACGTTTTTCTTCTCTGTTCGTAAATTAATTGAAATGTTTTGTAGGTCCCTTTGTATGACGTAAGTTCTTTGTTGTCAAGGTGGATGATGTCCGTGCAAACTTTGTTGAGGAAATCTTGGTAATGCGACACGATAATCAGTGTGCCCTTCCAAGATTGGAGGAAAATTTGCAGCCAGAGCACGGCATCAATATCGAGGTGGTTGGTCGGCTCGTCTAGCAGCAAGAGGCTAGGCTGGATGAAGAGGGCCCTGGCGAGACATAATCTCTGCAACCAACCTCCTGACAGTCTAGAGACTTTATTGTCTTGAATCTTCTTCGGAAACCCCAAGCCATTAAGTATTTTTCTTGCACGGGCTTCAGATGCGTCAGCGTTTAACAAATCAAGCTCTGTGTAGATATCATTAAGACGTCCAATTGCATCAGCATCTTCAAGGTTGGCCTCTAATCTTTCTGCTTCTTTCTGGAGAGAGTTAAGCTTGTAGTTGGAATGGGACAGATATTCAATTACTATCAAATCTTGAGGAATCATAGGATCCTGTTCGCATAGGTACATGTCAATGTCTGAAGGAATCTGGAGCGAGCCATTCGCCATGTTTCGCAGAAGGGTAGTCTTCCCAAGTCCGTTACGACCTACAAGACCATAGCGATGTCCCTTCTTGAGACGTAGTTCGGCGTCTTGGAGAAGTTTGTTGCTAGAGCTGCCTGCCGTAACGCTGATGTCTGTGAGGTGAAGGAGAGTGACTCCATCATGGATATCTTGTCGTGACGTGGAATGTTTCACCTCACATTCGCCCTGGTCTACTTCGTGGTGTTTCCTCGCGACCTCATCACAGGTCTTGGCGAACTTTTCTTTTCGTTTCAGAGCTTTCTTGTCACGCTTTGAAAGTTGGTTCTTTCCCATTTTTTAGATTCAATTCTTTTATACGCTTGATATCAATTGATTAAACGAGGTTTCTAAGTGGGTCAATCTTCAAAGCGTTCTTCTCTTTCTTTCAATATCTCTTCACACTATAAAAATCCTAATATATAACTTAAAATACGAAAGATATTTATTTATAATTCTGGTTCCAGGCAAAAGAAAACGAAATGAGTGAAACAAATCAGCGACCATTAAATTATGATGGAAATTATATTTTCATAAATAGAAATGTTTTGAACAAATCGAATATATAATCTATTCTATTTCAAAACTTCATTGAATATTATTTTATTGTATATAACATAAATATGATAATTAAATTATTTAAAAATAGAAATTAATTATCTCTCTCTGATAGAAGAAAAAGCATGAAAATATTTACATCCTTCAAATAAACTTTTTTTATTCTTTTGTCAAAATATATCAAATTGTTTAGAAAAAAATATTTTCAAATTTTCATATTTACATATAATATTTTGTTACATTTTATAATAATAAAATTATCGAAGATCAAATTCCCTGACTTGTAATTTATCCAAAAGCATCCAGGTCCAAGTTTCTTGCACAATTTTATTTCTCTAGCTTAGATGCCGAAGAGCAATCTGAACTGGACAAAAAATATATATTGAAACAACCAAAATATTTTCGCCTTTTAATGAAGATTAGCTTTTTGGATTGAATTGTGACACACTCACAAGGAGAATAAAACTTAAAACATCATTTTAAAAGGGTTAAAATTAAAAATAATAAATCACAGTCGTCTGATAAGTTTCTGTCAACTATACTTTTGAATAAGCAATAATGTTTATTAGAAGAGCATGTTTCTGTTAACACAGTATCAATGAATTCCATAATTTCATTTTTTAAAAGTTTCAACAAGACGGATCACAAACTACAAAGTCGACCCTGTATTGATTTGAACAACCTGTTCTCTTCACCGTATTAGTTTTCTTGGGCGGGTCCACTACGACAGCGAAGGGTGGTTTAAGGTAAGGTCAACAGAATAGGTAGAATTAAAAGAAATGGCGAGAGAGAGTAAGGTTGAAAGAAGAAGCAAAAGACTCCTTCAAGATCAGCTGGAGAAATGGAAAGGCCAAAGAAAGAAAACTGCAAAGTTGGTTTTACTAAAGGAATTGAGTCCGATATAGATCTGGAAGATCAATTCTATTTTGTTAGCTTTAATTGGACTTTTTATTTTAGAAACTTTTCTCTAAGAGTATGCAAAATAGTTTATATTTTCTCATCTATATTTGTATATAACTAAACTCTTTTCCTTTTACCTGAAAAAAGAATTTAGATTATAGAACTAAACGCTTTTACATTCCAAGTTGAGCTAATTATGTCAATTGAAAACAGATTGTAGTTTCTGGAAGATATGTTTCACTAAACTAATATCAATGTCATTTTAGCCTCTCTAAAGTTTTCATTTATATATTTGTTTTCCTTCACCTTTTTTAAATTATTATTTTTTATTGTAAATATGCACACACATACAGTTTATTAAGACCACCGGTCTTATACAGATTCACCACAGGAAGGAAACACAGATAGAGCTCTTATACTTCAGGCAGCACAGAACCCAACAACAGCCTCCAGGTCCGACGCATGTTCAGTGGCCACAGAATCCATCGTGCATAGGTTAGCGTATCACTGAAAAGGCGAGTGTGGAATCAGCCCCGTTTTTTAATATTTTTATTGTAAATAAATGTGTCGTTGCGCAATATAAGATGAATTGTGTTTTGCCCTCATATACGAATAACCCACAACAAAGGACTTAACCGTTGTATAATTGAAGTGTATATATGTATTTATTGTTTGATATTTACCATACAGATCCCTAAGAGTATTCCAACATGGGGATACTAAAATTGCCAATAGAACTTACCTCCAATTAAGCAATCCAGAAGCCTCCGGTCGATGTCAGGTAGTCATTTCAAAAATATTTTTTTCTCTTTAACACATCTTTAGGCATGCAATTAAAACTTTATTGCACAAACATTATCTAAAAACTTAAATAATTATTGTAACAATTATAATTTTAATTAGTGCAAAGATGCTAATTACGTTAATAGAAGGTACCACCTCGCTAATGACGTGCGCCAAGTCTGGTTAGTTTCAGTTGGAAGTTCAGGGACATTAAAGAATTTCTCATCTAATTCTAGTATGGCTCATCTCAAGCGATTAATTGGCATGTTCTTCATACGATTAATAATCGCCTGGTGTTTCTTAATTAAAGACAGTAGATCGCTGGGCGAAGTTTTATTGGTGTATATGAAGCAAGCATTTGAAAACGCATATTCTTCAATTGGCTAAATGTATAAAACGCTTATCACTTCAGCCAATAGAAGAACATCGTGCTTGAAACCTTGCGTCTTGCCCACCAATAAAACTTTGCCAAACGACCTTCTGTTATATGTTATTTTGTTGATCCATGGAAAGGGGGGTGCCATTGCCCCGTTAGTCAGCCACATTTCAGAGTTCCCTGTAGGCCTTCACGGTTACCGTAGCAGCTCGGGGCTCACGTAGTCCCCACCGTGCATCGCCCTACAGAGCAGTCCCTTACTTGTGCTGCTTCTCCCGTGTGATAGAATGTGATAGAATTACTAATAAAGTTCACCATCATGGAAGTTGGGCAGA
The DNA here is from genome assembly GCA_030710605.1 of Cordylochernes scorpioides. NCBI lineage: Eukaryota > Metazoa > Arthropoda > Arachnida > Pseudoscorpiones > Chernetidae > Cordylochernes > Cordylochernes scorpioides. Next base: position 39,223,564 of record CP092881.1, on the reverse strand, counting down.
TACCTTAAGAGAGAGAACAAATCTGTATCTTCATACGCCGGTGGAAAGTTTCTCGAAATGGTAAGTTTTGGCAAAAATAAAGGTGAAAATTTATTATTACGGCATACGAGTCCAAATGGGAAAATGGTTCAACTGACTATTGACCGCGCGTCTGTTACCTCAAAACTTAACCGATATAATTCATTATCGAGAAAGCATATTCTGATCGTGTATCTGAAAGTTGCTAATGGCTTGCACCATCTTTCGGAATACACATCGAAAAGGCCAGCTTTTTTAGTTGTTGAGGTACAGCTTGCACCACGCTCATGAGGGCCAACAGCCTGAGAAACGCGTATGGGGTTATATTGTCGTGACTAATCACGAAAGGGTGTTTGGCCAATTTTGGAATAAGTGAAAATCAACGATTAGTTGATTTGGTAAGATGGTTGAGGTAACTGTAAAACTGCATATCTCACTAGCAAGTCTTATTTACCAAGGTGTAAAAAAACATTTATTCTAATTCTCTCATATTGAGCCTTAATTCACTTTGATAATTTTTAGTAGAGTAAAACATGTCTTGGGAATTACTTCTTGTCTTAGATTCTTTTCTTAAGAATCTATTTTAGTAGGAAACGTTTGCTCTTTCTCACTTATTTAATTATCTTAGGCATATATAACTCTGTCTAACTGTTCACCTCTAAATTTTTAAGCCCCTCCAAAGACTAAATGTGTCATATATCCTATATTAAGAACATCATTGACTTTGCATAAAGAAAAAATAGTTTTAGGTTTACTGCAACTCTCTTTATTCAGCGTCCCTGTCTTGCGAATGCATTTTGCTTGGAACCAAATAGAAACTCCCAAGACAAGTTTTAGTGTATTTCAAAAAGTTGGTGAGTAGTTCGTGAGCCGTTATTATGTTTTCTTCTCGTTATTTTCATAATAATCGAGAGAGATTTGGGCTCAAAAAGATAATAAACTCATTAAGCCTTCAAAATATGATATTATGAATAACAATAGCGTCTGGTAGATTAAACTGTCGAACCATTGGAAGAGAGGATTAACCAATGATAAGCCAAGCCTCCCTTCCCAATATTTTCCTATTCACCTTTATAATTCTATAAATTTATTTTAATGTTAATGTAGCAAAAACAGTTTCATATTTGAAACAGTTTTTATGAATTATACACACAAAATAATAATGTAAATAATATTTTTAAATAATATGGTTTAAAAGAGACTTTGTAGGTGATAAAATATATGAAGAGAATATATGAGAAAAAATATAAAAAAAAGCTTGAGTTTCAAACTTTATAATCCTCCATAAATCTTAAGTTGTAAGAAGAAGAATTCAAAATTAGACATGGCGCCGAGATAAAAGAACAGTTTGAATAAATAACCAAACGCCACTTGGGAATTATTTAATATTCATGAGATAGAAAAGCTTCAAAATTTTATTGATATCTCTGCAGCAAAAAAAAATGGAAAGGCCTTTAAAGGCTTTCATTTTGTCTTTAAAACCCGGGGTATAAATTAGAGCCCCCAAGAACAAACACTTTTGTTTTTAAAATATTTTAACACTTCGTCTAGCTTTTTAATATCCAGGCGCGATTTTCTCCCCACCACTATTGAATTTAATAAATGAAGACACATGAATAATTTATGAACCTTTTCTCAACGTTTAATTTTATTCACTAATTTATCATTAACATTTAAATTTGTTTTCGTTTAAATTGCGGTCATCTCCAAAATAGCCTTTAAATTAATTTGGATTCCAAAAGTTTACATTGAAGAATTATATTTAAAGGAATGGAGACATTTTCTCCTTTGTATTAAAACCTTTCAGTTCCGAAGAGCATTTGTTGTTTGAGAATTGATTCATAAACAATATAGCCACATCAACCAGTGATTTAAGCAAATACGTGACGCTTTACATGTATTTTAGAAAATCGTGCATATACGTATATATAGGTAGAACTAGAATTCAAAATAATCATTCCTCTGAGGGGAGTGGCAGCAGGTCACTGAAACGTCGGGAATTGAATAAATTATTGGTTGATGTACCTATTATATTTTTTCTGCAAACCATTCGAATTTTACCCCTCTAAACTCTATCTGTACCATTATATATAGGGCTAATAAATAGATACCGTTCTCTATTTCATGATTTAATATCAAATTACTTTTGAGACCGAATCGGATTTGAAGCTAAGGCCCAGGATGCAGTTTAAAATAGACTCGTGTAGTCAAAACTTAAGGAAGCTGTACCTTTCAGCAAGAATATCTGAATTTAGACAATAACTCTAAAATATATTTGATATACAGTGAACTTTATTGAATACACACGAGATAACCAAGTGTGAACAAAATTGCCTCTATCTCTCTCTGTCTCGTGTACGACCGGTGATATAAAAATATGAAAATTCCTTGAGTTTTGTCCATGAGTGTATATTATATTCAAAATCGCTATTCAAATTAAACCAATACCTACCTCATATACAATATTAAAAAATTCTCATGGACAATTCATTGCAGTAGATTAAACCGCTGATCTCCCTGTTTCTCACATGGACAAATATATGTGACATGTTCAAGAATAGGTTTCTTGAAGAAATTGTATGTTTATGCACCAGGAGAATAACCTCAAAATACAGTCTATCGGAAAGAACTTAATTAAAACCAATATGTCCATTATTAGTAAAATTAGGAAGATCACCCTTCCATTGTGGACTAAAAATGAAGCTTTAAAAATATTGAAAAATGCGCTTGATAATTATTTTGTAAACACTGGCATTTTGGTGAAATGGGAGATTAATAAAATATATTTGTTTGTTTGTTTATTTTATTCATAGTAGTCAGGAAATATCTGCCAGTACTGTTAGAGTACGGGATCTCTGTGCCGCGGATAGGGAAGATCTGTCAGTACTGTTACAGCCCCGAGACCTCGGTCCCTCGGGCAGTAAAGATCTGTCAGTATTGTTACAGTACCGGGACCTCAGTGCCACGGGTAGGAAAGATCAACCAGTACTTATACAGTACCGGGACCTCTGTGACGCGGGTGTGAAGGATCTGCCAGTACTGTAACAGCACCGAGACCTAAGAGCCGCAAGTAGCAAAGATCTGCCAGGACTGTAACAGCACCGGGACCTCTGTGCCGCGGGAAGCAAAGAACTTTTAGTAGTGTTACAGCACCGCGACCTCTGTACCGCGGGTAGTAAGAAGATCAGACGTACTGTTACAGTACCGGGACCTCTGTGCCGCGGGAAGTGAAGATCTTCCAGTACTGTTACAGTACCAGGACCTCAGTGCCGCGGGTAGCAAATATCTGTCAGTATTGTTACAGTACCGGGACCTCTGTGGCGCGGGTAGGTAAGATCCGCCAGTACTGTTACAGTACCGAGACCTCTGTGCCGCGGGTAGGAAAGATCTGCCAGTACTGTTACAGTACCGGGACCTCTGTGCCGCGGGTAGGAAAGATCTGCCAGTACTGTTACAGTACCGGGACTTCTGTGTCGCAGGTAGGAAAATCCTGCCCGTACTGTTGCAGTACCGCGACCTCTGTGCCGCGGGTAGAAAAGGTCAGCCAGTATTGTTATAGCACCGGGACATCAATGCCTCGTGTAGGAAAGATCTGCCAAAACTGATACAGCACCGGGACCACTGTGTCGCGGTTAGAAAAAATATGCCAAGACTGTTACAGAACTGGGACCTCTGTCGCGGGAAGGAAATATTTGCCAGTACTGTTACACTACCGGGACCTCAGTGCCGTGAGTATGAAATATCTGCCAGTAAGGGTACAGCACCGGGACCTCAGTTCCGCGGGTAGGAAATATCTGCCAAGACTGTTACTGCACCAAAACCTCTGTGCCGCGGGTAGCAAAGATCTGTCAGTACAGTTACAGCACCGGAACCTCTGTGCCTCGGGTAGGAAAGATCTGCTAGTACTGTTACAGCACCGGTACCTCTTTGCCGCTGGTATGAAATATCTGCCAGTACTGTTACAGCACCGGGACCTCAGTTCCACGGGTAGGAAATATCTGCCAAGACTGTTACTGCACCAAAGACTGTGCTTCGGGTAGCAAAGATCTGTCAGTACTGTTGCAGCACTGGACCCTCTGTTCCTCGGGTAGGAAATATCTGCCAGTACTGTTACAGCACCGGGACCTTTTTGCCGCGGGTAGGAAAGATCTGCCAGTACTGTTACAGCACCGGGACCTCTTTGCCGCGGGTAGGAAATATCTGCCAGTACTTCTACAGCAACGAAACCTCTGTACCGTGGGAAGGAAATATCTGCCAATACTGTTACAGCACCGGGACTTCAGTGCTGCGGGTAACAAAGATCTGCCAGTACTGCTACACTACCAGGACCTCTGTGCCGCGAGTAGGAAATATCCGCCAAGATTATTACAGCACAAGGATCTATTTGCCGTGGGTAGCAAATATCTGTAAGTACTGTTACAGCACTGGGACCTCTGTTCCGCGGGTAGGAAATATCTGCCAGTACTGTTACAGCACCGTAACCTCAGAGCCACGGGCAGGAAATAATTGCCAGTACTGTTACAGCACTGGAACCTCTGTGCCGCGAGTTGAAAAGTTCTGTCAGTACTGTTACAGCACCGGAACCTCTGTGCCGCGGGTACTAAAGATTTGCTAGTACTGTTAGAGTACCAGATCCTCTGTGCCGTGGGTAGAAAAGATCAGTCAGTACTGTTACACCACCGGAACCACTGTTCAGCGAGTAGGAAATATCTGCCAAAACTGTTACAGTACCTGAACCTGTGTACCCCGGGTAGCCAAGATCTGCCATTATTGTTACAGCACCGGAACCTCTGTGCCGCGGAAAGCAAAAATCATTTAATACTGTTACAGCACAGGGACCTATGTACCATGGGTTGAAAAGATCAGCCAGAATGTTACAGCACCGGGACCTCTGTGCCGCGGGGAGTGAAGATCTTCCAGTATAGTTAAAGCACCGGAACCACTGTTCCGCGAGTAGGAAATATCTGCCAAAACTATTACAGTACCTGAACCTGTGTACCCCGGGTAGCCAAGATCTGCCATTATTGTTACAGCACCGGGACCTCTGTGCCGCGGAAAGCAAAAATCATTTAATACTGTTACAGCACAGGGACCTCTGTACCATGGGTTGAAAAGATCAGCCAGAATGTTACAGTACCGGGACCTCTGTGCAGCGGGTAGGAAAGTTCTGCCAGTACTGTTACAGTACTGGGACCTCATTGCCACGGGTAGGAAATATATGCCAGTACTTTTACAGCACCGGGACCTCTGTGCCGCGGGGAGTGAAGATCTTCCAGTACAGTTACAGCACCGGAACCACTGTTCCGCGAGTAGGAAATATCTGCCAAAACTGTTACAGTACCTGAACCTGTGTACCCCGGGTAGCCAAGATCTGCCATTATTGTTACAGCACCGGGACCTCTGTGCCGCGGAAAGCAAAAATCATTTAATACTGTTACAGCACAGGGACCTCTGTACCATGGGTTGAAAAGATCAGCCAGAATGTTACAGCACCGGGACCTCTGTGCCGCGGGGAGTGAAGATCTTCCAGTACAGTTACAGCACCGGAACCACTGTTCCGCGAGTAGGAAATATCTGCCAAAACTATTACAGTACCTGAACCTGTGTACCCCGGGTAGCCAAGATCTGCCATTATTGTTACAGCACCGGGACCTCTGTGCCGCGGAAAGCAAAAATCATTTAATACTGTTACAGCACAGGGACCTCTGTACCATGGGTTGAAAAGATCAGCCAGAATGTTACAGTACCGGGACCTCTGTGCAGCGGGTAGGAAAGTTCTGCCAGTACTGTTACAGTACTGGGACCTCATTGGCACGGGTAGGAAATATATGCCAGTACTTTTACAGCACCGGGACCTCTGTGCCGCGGGGAGTGAAGATCTTCCAGTACTGTTACAGTGCCAGGACCTCTGTGCCGTGGGTAGCGAATATCTGTCAGCCTTGTTACATTTACAGGACCTCTCTGGCGTGGGTAGGAAATATCTGACAGTACTGTTACAGTCCCGGGACCTCTGTGCCGCGGGTAAGAAAGATCTGCTGGTACTGTTACAAAACCGGGACCTCTGTGTCGCTGGTAGCAATGATCTGTCAGCAGTGTGAAAGCACGGGGACCTCTGTGCCGTTGATAGGAAAGTTCTGCCAGTTTTGTTACAGAACCGTGACCTCTGTGCCGCGGGTAGGAAATATACGCCAAGATCATTACAGCACAAGAACCTATGTGCCGTAGGTAGCAAAGTTCTCTCAGTACTGTTACAGCACCGGGATCTCTGTGCCGAGGGTAGCAAAGATCTGTCAGTACTGACAGCACCATGACATCAAAACCGCGGGTAGGAAAGATCTTTTAAGACTCTAACAGCATCGGGACCCCTGTGCCGCACGTGGGAAAGATCCGCCATTACGGTTACAGCACCGGGAACTTTGTACCGAGGGTAATAAATATCCCCCAGTACTGTTACAGCACCGAGATCTCTGTGCCGAGGGAAGGTAATATTTGCCAGCACTGATACTCTGCCAGGAATTAGTGCCGCGGGTTTGAAATATCTGCCAAGACTTTTACTGCACCAAAACCTCTGTGCCGCGGTTAGCAAAGATCTGCCATTACTGTTACAGCACCGAAACCTCTGTGCCGCGAGTAGAAAGATCTGTCAGTACTGTTACAGCACCGGGACCTCATTGCCCCGGGAAGCAAAGATCTGCCAGTACTGTTACAGCCCTGGTACCTCTGTGCCGCGAGTAGAAAGATCTGCCAGTACTGCTACTGCAACGGGACCTCTGTGCCGCGGTTAGGAAATAGCTGCCAATACTGTTAGAGCACCAGGACATCTGTGCCTCGGTAGGAAAGATATGACAGTTCTATTACAAAACCGGGTCCTCTGTGCCGCGGGTAGGATTCATCTGCCAGTATGGCTACAGTACCGAAACCTTAGTCCCGTGGGTAGGTTTATCTACCAAGACTGTAACCGCAGCGGGACCTCATTGCCCCGGGATGCAAAGATCTGCCAGTACTGCTACAGCAACGGGACCTCTGTGCCGCGATTAGGAAATAATTGTCAATACAGTTAAAGCACCGACTCCTCTGTGCCACGGGTAGCAAAGATCTGCCAGTACTGCTAGAGCACCGGTACCTCTGTGCTGCGTTTAGCAAAGATCTGCCAGTACTGTTACAGCACCGGAACCTCTGTGCCGAGAGTAGAAAAGATCTGTCAGTACTGTTACAGCACCGGGACCTCGGTGCCGCGGGTAGGGAATATCTGTCAGTACTGTTACAGCACCGGGACCTCTGTGCCCCGGGTAAAAAGATCTGTTAGTACTCTTACAATACCGGGACCTCGGTGCCGCGGGTAGGAAATATCTTTCAGTACTGTTAAAACACCGGGATCTCTGTGCCGCGGGTAGCAATTATTTTCCAGTTTTGTTACAGCACCGGGATCTCAGTGCCTGGGTAGCAAAGATCTTCCAGTACTGTTACAGCACCGGACCTGAGTGGCCCGGGTAGCCAAGATCTGTCAGTACTGTTACAGCACCGGGACCTCAGTGCCTCGGGTAGAAAATATCTTTCAGTGCTGCTAAAGAACCGGGACCTCTGGGCCGCGGGAAAGAAATATCTGCCAATACTGTTACTGCACCAAAACCTTTGTGCCACCGGTAACAAAGATCTGTCAGTACTGTTACAGCACCCGGAACTCTGTTCCTCGGGTAGGAAAGATCTGCCAGGTTTATTACAGCACCCGGACCTCAGCGCCTCGGTTAGGAATGATCTGCCAGTACCTTTACAGCACCGGAACCTCTGTGCCGCGTGAGGAAATAACTGCAAAGACTGTTACAACTTGGCACCTCTGAGCCGCAGGTAGCAAAGATCTGCCAGTACTGTTACAGCACAGGGACCTCAGTTCTGCGGGTAAGAAATATCTGTCAAGACTGTTACAGCACCGGCACCTCTGTGCTTCGGGTAGCAAAGATCTACCAGTTTTGTTACAGCACCGGGATCTAAGTGCCGTGGGTAGCAAAGATCTGCCAATACTGTTACAGCCCCGGACCCTTTGTGCCGCCGTGGTAAAGATCAGCCAGTACTGTTACAGCCCCAGGACCTCAGTTTCGCGGGTCGGGGAATATCTGTCAGTACTATTATAGCACCGGGACCTCTGTGCCGCAGGTAAAAAAGATCAGTTGCTACTCTTACAATAACGGAACCTCGGTGCCGCGGGTAAGAAATATCTGGAAGTAGTGTTAAACGCCGTGATATTTGTGCCGCGAGAAGCAATGATTTTCCAGTTTTGTTACAGCACCGGTATCTCAGTGCCTGGGTAGCAAAGATCTACCAATACTGTTACAGCCCCGGGACATCAGTGCAGCGCGTAGGGAATATCTGTCAGGACTGTTACAGCACCTAAACCTATGTGCCGTGGGTAGCAAAGATCTGTCAGAACTGTTAAAATACCGAGACCTCTGTACCGCGGGTAGCAAAGATCTGTCAGTTTTGTTACAGCAGCGGGATCCCGATGCCGCTGGTAGGAAAAAACTGCCAGTACTGTTACAATACCGGGACCTATGTGTCGCGGGTAGAAAAGATCTTTCAGTACAGTTCCACGCCGGACCCACTTTGCCGTGGATAGGAAATATCTGCTACAACTGTTACAGTACCGGGACCTGAGTGGCCCGGGTAGCCATTATCTGACAGTACTGTTACAGCACCGGGACCTCTGTGCCTCGGATAGGAAATATCTTTCAGTGCTGCTACAGATCCGGGACCTCTGTGCCGCGGGTAGGAAATATCTGCCAATACTGTTACTGCACCAAACCCTCTGTGCCGCGGGTAGCAAAGATCTGTCAGTACTGCTACAGCACCGGGATCTCTGTGCAGTGGGTAACAAAGATCTGTCAGTACTGTTACAGCACCCGGAACTCTGTTCCTCGGGTAGAAAACAAATGCCAGGTTTATTACAGCACCCGGACCTCAGCGCCTCGGTTAGGAAAGATCTGCCAGTACCTTTACAGCACCGGGAACTCTGTGCCGCGTGAGGAAATATCTGCAAACACTGTTACAACTTGGCACCTCTGAGCCGCAGGTAGCAAAGATTTGCCAGTACTGTTACAGCACCGGGACCTCAGTTCTGCGGGTAAGAAATATCTGTCAAGACTGTTACAGCACCGGCACCTCTGTGCCTCGGGTAGCAAAGATCTACCAGTTTTGTTACAGCACCGGGATCTAAGTGCCGCGGGTAGCAAAGATCTGCCAATACTGTTACAGCCCCGGACCCTTGCCGCGGGTAGGTAAGATCAGCCAGTACTGTTACAGCCCCGTGACCTCAGTTTCGCGGGTAGGGAATATCTGTCATTACTTTTACAGCACCGGGACCTCTGTTCCGCGGGTAGGAGAGATCGGCTAGTAGTGTTACAGTACCAGAACCTCTGTGCCGCTGGTAGCAAAAATCAGCTAGTACTGTTACAGCCCCGGGACTCAGTGCCGCGGTTAGCAAATATCTGTCAGTACTGTTATAGCACCGAAACACTGTGCCGAGAGTAGTAAATATCTGCCAAAACTGTTACAGTACCGGCATCTTAGTGACGCGGGTAGGAAATATCTGCCATTACTGTTAAAGCACCGGGACATCTGTACCGCGGAAAGCAAAGACAATTTAGTACTGTTCCACCACCGGTATTTCTGTACCGCGGTTTGAAAAGATCCGCCAGGATGTTACAATACCGGGACCTCTGTCCCGCGGGTAGGAAAGTTCTGCCAGTACTGTTACAGCACTGGGACCTCTGTACCGCGTGAGGAAATATCTGCGAACACTGTTACAACTCGGCACCTCTGTGCTTCAGGTAGCAAATATCTGCCAGTACTGTTACAGCACCGGGACCTCACTGCTGCGGGTAACAAAGATCAACCAGTTTTGTTACAACAACGGGATATAAGTGCCGCAGGTAGCAATGATCTACCAATACTGTTACAGCCGCGGACCCTTTGTGCCGCGGGTAGCAAAGATCAGCCAGTACTGTTAGAGCCCCGGGGAACCTCAGTGCCGCGGGTAGAAGATGTCATTACTGTTACAGCACAGTGACCTCTGTTCCGCGGTTAGCAAAGTTCTTTCAGTACTGTTACAGCACCAGAACCACTGTGCCGCGAGTAGTAAATATCTGCCAAAACTGTTACAGTACCGGCATCTTAGTGACGCGAGTAAGAAATATCTGCCAGTACTGTTAAAGCACCGGGACATCTGTACCGCGGAAAGCAAAGACAATTTAGTACTGTTTCACCACCGGAATTTCTGTACCGCGGTTTGAAAAGATCAGCCAGGATGTTACAATACCGGGACCTCTGTCCCGCGGGTAGGAGAGATCTGCCAGTACTGTTACAGCACCGGGACCTCTGTGCCGCGGGTAAAATAGATCTGCCAGTATTGTTACAGCACCGGGACTTCTCTGTCGCGGATAGGAAAGATCTGCCAGTACTGTTACAGAAACGGGTCCTCTGTGTCGCGGGTAACAAAGATCTGTCAGTACTGTGAAAGCACCGGGACCTCTGTGCCGTTGGTAGTAAAATCTGCCAGTTTTATTACAGCACCGTGACCGCTGTGCCCCGGGTATTAAATATCCGCCATGATTTTTACAGCACAAGGACCTATGTGCCGTGGGTAGCAATAATCTGTCAGTACTGTTACTGCACCGGGTTCTCTGTTGCGAAATAGAAAAGACCTTTCAGTACTGTTACAGCACCGGGACCTCAGGGCCGCAAGTAGGATAAATCGGCTAGTAGTGTTACAGTACCAGGACCTCTGTGCCGCGTTTAGCAAAGATCAGCTAGTACTGTTACAGCCCCGGGACTCAGTGCCGCGGGTAGCAAATATCTGTCAGTACTGTTACAGCACCGGGACCTCTGTGCCGCGGGTAGCAAAGATCAGCTAGTATTGTTACAGCCCCGGGACTCAGTGCCGCGGGTAGGGAATATCTGCCAATACTGTTACAGCACCGACACCTTAGTGCCTCGGGTAAGAAAGATCCGCCATTACTGTTACAGCACCGGGACCTCTGTGCCGCTGTTAGCAAAGATCTGCCATCATTTTTACCGCACCGGAACCTCTGTGCCGCGAGTTGAAAAGATCACTAGTACTGTTACAGCCCTGGGGCATCAGTGCCGCGGGTAGGAAATATCTGTCAGTACCTTTTCAGCACCGGACCTTTGTGCAGCGGGTAAATTAGATCCGTTAGTACCCTTACAATACCGGAACCTCGGTGCCGCGGGTAAGAAATATCTGCCAGTACTGTTAAAACGCCGGAATCTCTGTGCCGTGGGAAGCAATGATTTTCCAGTTTTGTTAAAGCACCGGGATCTCAGTGCCTGGGTAGCAAAGATCTGCTATTACTGTTACAGAACGGGGACCTCTGTGCCGCGGGTAGCAAAGATCAGCCAGTACTGTTACAGCCCCGGGACATCAGTGCCTCGCGTAGAGAATATCTGTCAGGACTGTTACAGCACCTAGACCCATGTGCCACGGGTAGCAAATATCTGTCAGTACTATTAAAATACCGGGACCTCTGTGCCGCGGGTAGGAAATATTTGCCAGCACTGTTATAGCACCGGGACCTCTGTGCCGAGGGTAGGTATATCTGCGAAGACTGTAACGGCACCAGCACCTCAATGCCCCGGGAAGCAAAGATCTGTCAGTACTGTTACAGCACCGAGTCTTCAATGCCGAGGGTCGCAAAGTTCTATCAGTACTGTTACATCACCGGGAACACTGCCGCGGGTAGCAAATAAATACCCGTTTTGTTACAGCACCGAGATCTCAGTGCCGCGGGTAGCAAAGATCTGCCAGTACTGTTACAATACCGGGACCTCTGTGCCGCGGGTAAGTATATCTGCTAAAACTGTAACCGCACTAGGACTTCATTATCCCGGGTAGCAAAGATCTGCCAGTAGTGTTACAGCAACGGAACCAGTGTGCATCGGGTAGGAAATATATGCCAAGACTGTTACAGCACCGGGACCTGAGTACCCCAAGTAGCCAAGTTCTGCCAGTACTGTTATAGCACCGGGACCTCTGTACTGCGGTTAACAAATATCTGTCAGTACTGTTACAGTATTGGAACCTCTGTACCACGGGTAGCAAATATCTGTCGGCACTGTTTCAGCACCGTGACCCCTGTGCCGCGGGTAGGAAATATCCGCCAAGATTATTACAGCACAAGAACCTATGTGCCGTGGGTAGCAAAGATCAGCTAGTACTGTTACAGCCCCGGGACTCAGTGCCGCGGGTAGCAAATATCTCTCAGTACTGTTACAGCACCGGGACCTCTGTGCCGCGGGTAGCAAAGATCAGCTAGTATTGTTACAGCCCTGGGGCATTAGTGCCGCGGGTAGGAAATATCTGTCAGTACCTTTACAGCACCGGACCTTTGTGCAGCGGGTAAATTAGATCCGTTAGTACCCTTACAATACCGGAACCTCGGTGCCGCGGGTAAGAAATATCTGCCAGTACTGTTAAAACGCCTGAATCTCTGTGCCGCGGGAAGCAATGATTTTCCAGTTTTGTTAAAGCACCGGGATCTCAGTGCCTGGGTAGCAAAGATCTGCTATTACTGTTACAGAACGGGGACCTCTGTGCCGCGGGTAGCAAATATCAACCAGTACTGTTACAGCCCCGGGACATCAGTGCCTCGCGTAGAGAATATCTGTCAGGACTGTTACAGCACCTAGACCCATGTGCCGCGGGTAGCAAATATCTGTCAGTACTATTAAAATACCGGGACCTCTGTGCCGCGGAAAGCAAAAATCATTTAATACTGTTACAGCACAGGGACCTCTGTACCATGGGTTGAAAAGATCAGCCAGAATGTTACAGTACCGGGACCTCTGTGCAGCGGGTAGGAAAGTTCTGCCAGTACTGTTACAGTACTGGGACCTCATTGCCACGGGTAGGAAATATATGCCAGTACTTTTACAGCACCGGGACCTCTGTGCCGCGGGGAGTGAAGATCTTCCAGTACAGTTACAGCACCGGAACCACTGTTCCGCGAGTAGGAAATATCTGCCAAAACTGTTACAGTACCTGAACCTGTGTACCCCGGGTAGCCAAGATCTGCCATTATTGTTACAGCACCGGGACCTCTGTGCCGCGGAAAGCAAAAATCATTTAATACTGTTACAGCACAGGGACCTCTGTACCATGGGTTGAAAAGATCAGCCAGAATGTTACAGTACCGGGACCTCTGTGCAGCGGGTAGGAAAGTTCTGCCAGTACTGTTACAGTACTGGGACCTCATTGCCACGGGTAGGAAATATATGCCAGTACTTTTACAGCACCGGGACCTCTGTGCCGCGGGGAGTGAAGATCTTCCAGTACTGTTACAGTGCCAGGACCTCTGTGCCGTGGGTAGCGAATATCTGTCAGCCTTGTTACATTTACAGGACCTCTCTGGCGTGGGTAGGAAATATCTGACAGTACTGTTACAGTCCCGGGACCTCTGTGCCACGGGTAAGAAAGATCTGCTGGTACTGTTACAAAGCCGGGACCTCTGTGTCGCTGGTAGCAATGATCTGTCAGCAGTGTGAAAGCACGGGGACCTCTGTGCCGTTGATAGGAAAGTTCTGCCAGTTTTGTTACAGAACCGTGACCTCTGTGCCGCGGGTAGGAAATATTCGCCAAGATCATTACAGCACAAGAACCTATGTGCCGTAGGTAGCAAAGTTCTCTCAGTACTGTTACAGCACCGGGATCTCTGTGCCGAGGGTAGCAAAGATCTGTCAGTACTGACAGCACCATGACATCAAAACCGCGGGTAGGAAAGATCATTTAAGACTCTAACAGCATCGGGACCCCTGTGCCGCACGTGGGAAAGATCCGCCATTACGGTTACAGCACCGGGGACTTTGTACCGAGGGTAATAAATATCCCCCAGTACTGTTACAGCACCGAGATATCTGTGCCGCGGGAAGGTAATATTTGCCAGCACTGATACTCTGCCAGGAATTAGTGCCGCGGGTTTGAAATATCTGCCAAGACTTTTACTGCACCAAAACCTCTGTGCCGCGGTTAGCAAAGATCTGCCATTACTGTTACAGCACCGAAACCTCTGTGCCGCGAGTAGAAAGATCTGTCAGTACTGTTACAGCACCGGGACCTCATTGCCCCGGGAAGCAAAGATCTGCCAGTACTGTTACAGCCCTGGTACCTCTGTGCCGCGAGTAGAAAGATCTGTCAGTACTGTTACAGCACCGGGACCTCATTGCCCCGGGAAGCAAAGATCTGCCAGTACTGTTACAGCCCTGGTACCTCTGTGCTGCCGGTAGGAAATATCTGCCAGTACTGCTACTGCAACGGGACCTCTGTGCCGCGGTTAGGAAATAGCTGCCAATACTGTTAGAGCATCAGGACATCTGTGCCTCGGTAGGAAAGATATGACAGTTCTATTACAAAACCGGGTCCTCTGTGCCGCGGGTAGGATTCATCTGCCAGTAAGACTACAGTACCGGAACCTTAGTCCCGCGGGTAGGTTTATCTACCAAGACTGTAACCGCAGCGGGACCTCATTGCCCCGGGATGCAAAGATCTGCCAGTACTGCTACAGCAACGGGACCTCTGTGCCGCGATTAGGAAATAATTGTCAATACAGTTAAAGCACCGACTCCTCTGTGCCACGGGTAGCAAAGATCTGCCAGTACTGCTAGAGCACCGGTACCTCTGTGCTGCGTTTAGCAAAGATCTGCCAGTACTGTTACAGCACCGGAACCTCTGTGCCGAGAGTAGAAAAGATCTGTCAGTACTGTTACAGCACCGGGACCTCGGTGCCGCGGGTAGGGAATATCTGTCAGTACTGTTACAGCACCGGGACCTCTGTGCCCCGGGTAAAAAGATCTGTTAGTACTCTTACAATACCGGGACCTCGGTGCCGCGGGTAGGAAATATCTTTCAGTACTGTTAAAACACCGGGATCTCTGTGCCGCGGGTAGCAATTATTTTCCAGTTTTGTTACAGCACCGGGATCTCAGTGCCTGGGTAACAAAGATCTTCCAGTACTGTTACAGCACCGGAAACTATATGTCACGGGTAGAAAAGATCTTTCATTACAGTTAGAGCACCGGACCCACTTTGCCGCGGGTAGGAAATATCTGCTACAAGTGTTACAGTACTGGGACCTTAATGACGCGGGTAGGAAATATCTGCCAAGACTGTTAAAGCACCTGACCTGAGTGGCCCGGGTAGCCAAGATCTGTCAGTACTGTTACAGCACCGGGACCTCAGTGCCTCGAGTAGAAAATATCTTTCAGTGCTGCTAAAGAACCGGGACCTCTGGGCCGCGGGAAAGAAATATCTGCCAATACTGTTACTGCACCAAAACCTCTGTGCCACCGGTAACAAAGATCTGTCAGTACTGTTACAGCACCGGCACCTCTGTGCCTCGGGTAGCAAAGATCTACCAGTTTTGTTACAGCACCGGGATCTAAGTGCCGCGGGTAGCAAAGATCTGCCAATACTGCTACAGCCCCGGACCCTTTGTGCCGCCGTAGTAAAGATCAGCAAGTACTGTTACAGCCCCAGGACCTCAGTTTCGCGGGTCGGGGAATATCTGTCAGTACTGTTATAGCACCGGGACCTCTGTGCCGCAGGTAAAAAAGATCAGTTAGTACTCTTACATTACCGGAACCTCGGTGCCGCGGGTAAGAAATATCTGGCAGTAGTGTTAAAACGCCGTGATATTTGTTCCGCGAGAAGCAATGATTTTCCAGTTTTGTTACAGCACCGATATCTCAGTGCCTGGGTAGCAAAGATCTACCAATACTGTTAAAGCCCCGGGACATCAGTGCAGAGCGTAGGGAATATCTGTCAGGACTGTTACAGCACCTAAACCTATGTGCCACGGTTAGCAAAGATATGCCTGTACTCCTACTAACCGGAACCTCTGTGCCGCGAGTAGAAAAGATCTGTCAGTACTGTTACAGCACCGGGAACACTGTGTCGCGGTTAGGAAAGATCTTTCAGTACTGTTACAGCACCGGGACCTCTTTGCCTCGGGTAGGAAAAATCCTTCAGTACTGTTACAGCACCGGGACCTCTGCCGCAGGTAGGAAAGATCTGCTAGTACTGTTACAGTACCGAGATCTTAGTGCCGCGGGTAGGTATATCTGCCAAGACTGTAACCGCACCGGGGCCTCATTTCCCCGTGTAGCAATGATCTATCAGTACTGTTACAGCACGGGGACTTCAATGCCGAGGGTCGCAAAGTTTTGTCATATTTTACAGCACCGGGACTTCTCTCCCGCGGTTAGCAAAGATCTGCCAGTTCTCTTACAGCACGGAGCCTCTGTGCCGCGAGTAGCAAATATCTGTCAGTACTGTTACAGCACCGGGAACACTGTTTCGTGGTTAGGAAATATCTTCCAAAGCTGTTTCAGCACCGGGACCCCTTTGCCGCGGGTATCAGAAATTGCCAGTACTTTTACAGCCCCGGGACCTCAGTGCCGCGCGTAGGGAATATCTGTCAGTACTGTTACAGCACCTAGACCTCTGTGCCGAGAGTAGCAAAGATCTGTCAGTACTGTTACAATACCGGGATCTCTGTGCCACGAGTAGGAAAGATCTGCCAGTACTTTTAGAGCACCGAGACCTCTGTGCCGCGGGTAGCAAAGATCTGCCAGAACGGTTACAATACCGGGACCGCTGTGCCGCGGGTAGGTATATCTGCGAAGACTGTAACCGCACCAGGACTTCATTGTCCCGGGTACAAAAGATCTGCCAGTACTGAAATGGCAAGTTTGGAGTCGTGGCAGACATTAAGAAAGCGTTTCTGCAGATTGAGGTGAATGAAAGGGACAGAGATTACCAGCGTTTTCTGTGGTATTCCCAAAATGGAGAAAAGACAGAAGTATTCAGACATAGACGTTTCGTTTTAGGTGTTAACTGTAGTCCATTCATTTTGGGGGAAGTAATCGAATACCACCTGTCTAATGTTCGACCTGAACATAAACCGTTAGCTCAGAGGTTGCAAAAATCCTTTTATGTGGACAATTTAGTCACAAGCGTGAACTCTTTTGAAGAGTTACAAGATCTCAAATTGACCGCAACGTCCATCATGGAAAATGCTCGGATGGAGGTATGCCGTTGGGAGCATAGCCTGGACGTGGCCTCCGATATTTGCCCCTTTGAAAGAGCAGAGATATCTAAAGTGCTTGGCATATGTTGGGATAAAAGGGAAGATTGTTTGTCATGTGAAGTTTCCGTAGCCATACCCCCCAAGATAACCAAAAGGAGTATCCTGTCCTGCTTAGCTCAGATATATGACCCTATAGGATTTCTGAACCCAATATTAATAAAGCCTAAAATTCTATTGCAAAAAGCTTGGACTCTAAAGTTGGCATGGGACGACGAATTGGACCGTCACTACAAGGATGAACTAAGCCTATGGTTCGTCGACCTTCAGCTGCACAAAGGCATGGCAATTCCTAGGAATTTCAATCCATTGATGGTACCGCAGAAGTACTGGCAGATACACACGTTTGTTGATGCTAGTAGTGAGGCCTATGCTGCTGTGGTCTTCCTTCGGACACGGGTTGCTGACAAAATTGAAGTGCAGATGATGGCGGCTAAGTCTCGAGTCGTTCCTCTCAAGAGACCTACGATACCAAGACTTGAACTTTTAGCCTGTGTTGTAGGAGCACGATTAAACAAGATGATCTTTGAAGCTCTAGAGTTAAAAGATATCAAAAATGTATTCTGGTCTGATGCCACGACAGCCCTCGCTTGGATAAAGCGCGATTACCAGTGGGGTACCTTCGTCGGGAATCGCGTGAAAGAGAAATGCAGACTTAGTGATCCAGGAGATTGGAGATATGTTCCTAGCGAATGCTATCCAGCTCATTTACCCTCCAGAGGATGCAGCCTCTTCCAACTGTTACAGTCTAGATTATGGGAGAGCCCTTCCTGGTTAAAACTCTCCGAAGAATATTGGCCTTCCAGGTATAAAGACCTAAATGAAGAAGAAATCTGAGCGGAAAGAAAGAAAGTTGCTGTTGTGACTACAATTAAGAGTACCGATCATTGGTACATGAAATATTTCTCCTCGTTCATGAAAAATGTGAGGATGATGGCGTGGATTAGAAGATTCATCAACAACCTCCGATCTTCAACGAAAGTAAAGGGCGAACTTTCCGTGAAGGAGATCGATGAAGCGGAGCTAGCGCTTTTGAAATTAGTTCAGGCCGAGTGTTTCCCTAGCCACTCTATACCTGGCCTGAAGATTAATGACGTAGAAGGAATCCTGCGTGTGAAAACAAAATTGATTTACAGCAGCGACGAATTTGGCTTCCGTTTGCCAGTACTATTACATGGGACTCATCCGTTGATTGAACAAATGATATGTGATTTACACGTTGAGAATTGCCACGCTGGTGTACAATTTTTTATTAACAAACTTCGAGAAAATATTGGATAGTAAAAGCGAGACAGACCATTAAGAAAATAGTGAGAAGATGTGTCACATGTCGCCGCTTCTCCGCTAAACCCGTTGTGGTGGAAGACGCTCCATTACCTGCCACTCGAGTACATAACGCCAAGGTATTCGAGGTGGTAGGGATTGATCTGGCGGGCCCGCTCTATCTGAAAAATTGGACCAAGACCTGGGTTGTTCTCTTCACCTGTACTGTGTACCGCTGTGTACATTTGGAACGGGTAATATCTCTCAGCACAGAAGATTTCCTAATGGCCCTGGAGAGATTCATCAAGAGACGAGGACGTCCATCCACCATCTTCAGCGACAACGGAACAAATTTTGTAGGAGCCAATAACTTCTTTAAACATATTGACTGTGAACGCGTTTCTAACGACGGGAAAGTGAAGCGTAATGAATGGAAATTCATCCCGCCCACTGCTGCCTGGTGAGGTGGATGGTGGGAGAGGTTGATTCGTTCCCTCAAAGATATACTAAAAATAATGCTCGGAACATCAACATTGACATATCAACAATTGATGACCCTGCTATGTCATGCAGAGGCAGTGATGAATGGAAGGCCCATGACTTATGTCAGCGACGATCCGAATGATCTTGTGACAATATCACCTTCCATGTTTCTACAAGAACAGACAGATGTCGAGTTTCCCGAGTGCCAGAATATGTGATCTAATCAAACGACCCAGAAACTGCGCTATATGAACAAGCTGAGGGTGGAGTTGAAATCACGATTCAGGAAGGAATATTTATCCCTCCTGGTCCAGAGAAACAGACGCATTTACAATCCAAAACTCCAGGCTGGGGATGTTGTCCTTGTTGGTATGAACAATAAAAGGCGTAACTTCTGGCCATTAGCAGTGATCAAGGAGATATTATTTGGAAGAGATGGAGTGAATAGATTAGTGAAGGTGAAAACCGCAGTAGGAACCTTCCTAAGACCTATTCAGAAAATATATCCCTTGGAAATATCATCAACAGCAGCTTCTTCGCGTTTGCTGAATGATAAAGAGAAAACTGCAAATAGTCAGACTAGATCGGGAAGAACCGTTTGTATACCCAACCGATTGGACGATTATTATTGTTTTCCTACTGTGTGCCTAGAGGAAAACAGATGAGAGTATGTGGAATAATGGAGATCCACTTCGGGACGTCGGACAGCGACGGCTCGGGTGACTGTAAACAAACAAGCCCCAGCTGCGCCAGCCGGCAATAAAAGAGGGAGGGGGAGCACGGCCTGGACTGCTACCGCCCAGTCGGGTGTTTTCCTCTGTCCTCTTAACATGTATTAAATAAAGTTAGTTTGAAGGAGACTTTTGCCCTCTCCTTTCTGCTATTTAGTGATCTGATTTAAATCCTTGCAACAGCCCACAAAAGAATCATCACTGAGAATTCTTCTACCAAATTTCGCATCAGTGTTTTGTGAAACGATCACCAGACTTTTCTTCACATTACTATTAATGATATTGGAATCAGATTACTGAAATATGACAGATAAAATAAAATAAAAATTGAGTTTTAGCAGCTTTTTGTTTGTAAAAAAAATAAAAATAAGGCAATTTGGTGAAAATAAATAAAGTAAAATTTGAAGACAAAAAACCTACAATTGGAAATTTGAATAAATCAAAAATAAATATAGGCAATAATATTTGGAGAATAAAAAGAAACTCATTGTGAGAAAATATTTTGTAATTTTAAAAGTTTTCCACAATTTCATCATGAATTAAAAAAAGTGTACACATATAACATATAAAATATAACGAAAATTTGGTATAGAGATCGCTATGTATATTTCAGTATCTTTGGAGGAGATTGCTTAAAACTTTACAACTGGAAACTCTTTTAGTGTATTATCTTCTCTCTCTATAATAGATTGCGTGAATTATAAAAGATATATTTTTAAAAATTTTGAATTTTTGCAGCTTTTGCTTGTAAAAAAAATATGAAACAAAATTATATACTGACTATTTTGTGTGATAAAGGTATTCAACAATTAAATTAATAACACGAAGTATCTATCATTAAAAATTTATAGAACTCAATCATTCATACGCGCATGATTTGAAAATAAAGTAATTTGGTGATGATAAATAGAGTAAAATTTTAACAGCAAAAAAATCTACCATTGTATTATTGAATAAATCTATATATAGAAAAATGAATGTATGTGTGTGTGTGTCCTTTATGCCTGACCAAACCACTCATTGGAACGCCATGAAACTTTGGGAAGTTATTTAGTATAGTACTGGGAAGGTTTCTAGCAAATAAATTTTTTGAAATAACTTTTCGCCTAAAAATAATCAAGATAAATATTCTAATTTATCTGTTATAATTCAACAATCAGCTCTAAATATTATCATGATGATACGATTATTTTGTAATGTAGAAAATTAGGAAAGACAAAATTCAGGATGACACGGCAATTTATTTGAGACAAGAATAATGATACAATTCCAAGGCAAGATACTATTCCTTTAACTTCCAATTACCGAGAGAACCAATTAATATTGATTTTATTCAACTTATCGAGTATTTTTCAAGGGACCGGGAAAAAATGTTCACTTTATCGAGAGATTCGTTAGACAAACCTTTACTCGGGTAAAACCCGGGCGAAGCCGTGAACATCCGCTAGTTAAAAAATAAATATAACTCTTGATATTTTGAGAATGAAAATAAGTGTGACACACACGAAGTCAAAAATAAGAAAAGTTTTGGTGTATAGATAGCTATGTAAGGCTCAGTATCTTTGGAGGAAAGATTGCTTAAAACTTTAAAACAAAAAACTCTGTTATAGTGTATTATCTATATAGATAAAGATAATGAATATAAAATAAATATGAAAGACCCGGGTAATGCCCGGTTTTTACCCGCGAGCATTTTTTTCCGAGTGCGTATATGTGAAAATTTTTTATTTCGTTATTGTTGTGTATTTAGGGTTACCTCGTAGTTGTTAACAAATTATTGTAACTCGTATTAATCTTTTGATGTATGTATTTATTTATTTAGACACATTTAATAGTATTTAATATATAGTATTTAATATAGTATTATATTTAATATAGTATTTAATAGTAACAAATTTAATTATAAAGTCTAACTAACGACGCGTTCGTTATTTACCGAAGCCAGAAACAAAGATGTAGGAAGATGATGATAAAAATAATTATTATATTGACCCGTCATTATTTAAATTACTAGCCGAATGACCCGGGCAACGCCCAGTGTTCGTGTTCGTTTAAAAAAAAATAAAGGGTGATCGATAGAAAGGAAAAACAATGGGGGAAATAAATGCACAGAAACACAGTATAACAAAAATTTTTATTTAAAAATTAAAACAAAAAGGGCTAAAAACTATTACACTTATATATATATAGAATTATGGTTTTATTTAAAGATTAAAACAGAGCTAAAAAAACTAGATAAAAAAGGTTAAGCAAAAAAGAAAGTAAAAAAATTAACTAATCTTAGGGAAGGGAGATAAAAATAAATGGCAGGGGGGTGTCGAGCGTTTGTTTACACAGTACCTCTGGTGGCAGCACCGTCGCTGGCTTGGCTTGTCTTGTGCGATGTCCAATTGTCGCGACTCGTTGGTTGTCTAAGACGTCCTTTTCCGTCCTCAAGTTGCTGCTTGAGGGATCCTCCAAGATGTCTTTCCGTCCACGAGACTCTGCTTGTGGGATATCTCTTCTTAGACTTCTTTCCGTCCACAAGACGCTGCTTGTAGGGTATTTCTTTGGCGCGTCTGCCCCAAGGCAAGGGAACTCAACTGTCCGCCAGATCCGCTGCTAAGAAAGAATGATGTAACATGACGCCCCGTCCCCGGGGGGTCTCAGAACAACCAATCACATCGCGGGTGTCCACGTGATTCTGCGTCCCCGCTGCTGACCTTTGCCCCCTCGTCTCAGCGGGGGCTTCCCCGACCATGTCGATATCTTGCTCGTTGTCTCCTTTCACCTAAGATCTTCATTCTATGTACAAAAGAAAAGGATCTATAAAATAGTTTTAACATTCTCCCACAAAATTTTGCTCTGAAAGAAGTCAAAATTAAGTATAAGACAAAAGAGCATATATATACACAATACACACAAGAGTAGATATGCCTATTACATTACATAAAATACACATAAAAGAATACACATATTACACCTTTTTTTTTTCTACAGGTACTTTCACTAGTCCTTCGAGTCATACCTTGCAGGCTTTCTGATTACCCTACCATATCTATTTCTAGAGTCCCTGGATTCAATATTGGGCCTATTTTCTAAAAATGCATCAGATTGGGGTTCGGTATTTGAATTGTCCATTTGAATCGTCTTAACATTCGAGGATATTTCAAGAGGGTGTAAGCGTTGTAGAGCCCTGATCAAGGTTCCTGTGGATGTTTTAACATGGGCCACTCTCACTATTCCATCTTTTCCTGGTATGAGATTTACTATTCGCCCTTTAGGCCAAAACATTCTTTTAAGATTTTCTTGCCCGATCAGTACAACGTCTCCTACTTTCAACTGTCTTCTATCAATATTTTCGGATTTCTGAATCAGCGCGCCTAAATATTCCTTTAAGAATCTCTGCTTCAATTCTCTCTTCAGTTGACCTAACTCTCTGTATCTAGTGTGCAACATTTCTGGCTTTAAATTTTCAAATTCAGGAAAGCTAGACTCTGGACCATTTTGTAAAAACTCATTAGGAGTTAACGGTTTTAGATCATTGTCGTCTTCAGAGACATAAGTGAGGGGTCGATTATTAATGATAGATTCGATTTCACAAAGGGCAGTCTGCAGTTGTACATATTTCAGCTTCCTGTGACCTAGCATCTTTATCAACATTTCCTTTATTGTCCTAACCATTCTTTCCCAAAATCCTCCCCACCAAGGAGCGGAAGGAGGGATAAAATCCATTGTATCCTTTTAATTGAGGTTTCCCTTTCAATTCTAATCCAATCCAATCTCTTGAATATTCTATTAAGTTTTGCGAAATTGGTGCCATTGTCGCTATATATTTTCTCGGGGCGCCCTCTCCGACAAATAAACCTATGAAGGGCCATCATGAAGACTCCAGTCTCTAAACTCTTCACCAACTCCAGATGAATAGCGCGATAGACTGCGTAAGTAAAGGCGGCTACCCACACTTTCCCCCCTTCTTTCAAATGAAGAGGGCCTAATAAATCAACTCCTGTAACTTGGAAGGGTTTGCCCAGTCCAATTCTGTTTTCTGGCAAAGCTGCCATTGGTCTTTGCAGAGACTTTTCTTTAAGTCTCTTGCAAGCAATGCACTTACTGATAATTTTCTTTATCGTTTTCCTTCCCCTGATTATCCAAAATTTCTCTCTCAGCTTTGAATAAAATGAATTGCACGCCTACATGTCCATTCTTCAGGTGCACTTCCCATATAAGTTGCTCTACGAAGGGATGGTCGCCTGGTAGAATGATAGGAGTTTTAAATTCTTCTGGGACCTGTCCATGTAAAAGTTTTCTTTCTACACACCAAAGTCCGTCAGTGTTTTTTAATATTTTTAAACTCTTGGTTGCATTCGATTTCTCTATGGAGACTTTCTCCTGAATCATTCGGATAAGCTTTTTTTCTGCCAAGTCTAATTCTGAAACTTTCAAAGGTCCTGTTTCAGTTGACTGTTTTTTAAGTTTCCCTAAAAATCTTAAAACATAGGACATTACCCTGATGTTGAGAGAGTAATTAGACCTCCTTGTCAGTATCCAGTCTTTATAATCGATGTTCAAATTAATGTTGGTTTTCATAATGTTTTCTTCAACCTTTATTTCTTTTGGGTTTATCGAGAACTCTGAATTGGGCCAGAATTCTTTAGGTTTTTCAACCATTCGGGGCCCTCCCACCATCTGCTTTGCACAAACTGGCTTGGAGGGCAACCTCGAGACAGAAGATCGGCCGGGTTCAACTGACTAGGAACGAACCTCCAATCATTCAAATTGGTAGTGGCCTGTATTTCTCTGACTCGGTTTCTCACGAAAACTCTCCACTCAATTTCTCTCTTTATCCAACTTAGCGCGGTAGTAGAGTCTGTTGGCTTCCGTAGGCGTTTCTTACTGGGAAAAAGAAAGAGAGGATCCAATGAAATAATTTAGTAGCGTTTATTAGAACAAAATCATAATAGTGAACAACAAATATAACAGAGAGTACCGTCGTCTTCCGGGTATTCCTTCTACTGGGGAGCTCGGATTCTATATTCTGTGCGTTTATAATCTGTTTATCTGTGGCTCTCTGGTCGGGATGGCGCCTACATTCGGCCATTCCTGGATTTCAATCGTCCTCGATTGAACCTTGCGTTGCAGGAAGGTCGTGGGTTGCGTCGGGGGGTATCTTCTACTTCTGGCTCCTCGTCCGGACTTTCTTCTGTAGCTGAGTCATTAATTCTATTTTGTTCTCCTACTGTCCTATCACACGGGTCCTTTCGAAAGATCTGGATCAGGTCTCTCAATTCAGGGTCGGAATGCTGAATCATCAAGATTTGTTCTTCCAGTGTGATTGTGAGGCACACTTCAAGGTTTTTCTCCACGATTTCCTCCATCGTGTCTCTAGGGTCGTCGACTGGAGCTCTACTCATTCCGTCTACGTGGGCCATCTTCTCCCCTGGTTTATGTCGAATTTCGAAATCGTATCCCTGAATCAGATTGTACCATCGCGCTATCTGAGGATTTGTAGTCTTCTTCGCGTTCATGTAGACCAGTGCTTGGCAATCTGTAACCACTGTAAACTTGATTCCTACGAGGAACTGACGTAGTCGATCCAAGGTCCACACTATCGCCATCAGCTCCAATTTGCTTGAGTGGTACATCTTCTCGGCCTCTGTTGTCTTCTTGCTCACACAGTAGACCAAGCGCCATTTGCAGTCTTCGTCCATCTGTAGCACCATTCCTGCTAATCCCTCAGCACTCGCATCGCAATGTACTTCTGTCTTGAGTTCAGGGTTGTAATGAGCTAGTACCGGATATTCGACCAGATCCTTTCGTAGTCCTCCAAATGACCTTCGCTGTTCTTCCTTCCATTCAAATTGTGAACCTTTCTTCGTAAGTCTGCTTAGCGGTTCTGCTTTCCTCGCGAAGTCCTTTACAAATCGTCTGAAGAAGTTCGTCAGTCCCAGAAAGCGTCGTATGTCGTGGACATTCTTGGGTTCTGGAAATTCTTCTATCGCCTTGATCTTTCTTGGGCCTGGCTTAAGTCCGCCTGTACTGATGACATACCCTAAGAACTCAACTTCCCTCCTTCCGAACTCACATTTGGAGGGTTTCAGTGTCAACTTCGCTGATCTTATTCTTTCGAGGACTTCCCTCAACCTTTCGATCATCTCCCGCCAATCCTTTGCCGGGATAATCACGTCGTCGAGATAGCAGAATGCCTTCTTGTTCAGCAGCGGACCTAGGACAGTGTGCATCAGTCTTTGGAATTCAGCTGGTGCGTTGGCGAGTCCAAAAATCATCCTTTCGAATTGACCTGTATCATCTGGGGTGATGAATGCTGTCTTTAATTTTGCCTTATCGGTCAGTGGTATCTGCAGATATCCATGCGCCAGATCCAGAGTGGTGAAGAATTTCGCATTCCTTAGGCCTTCCAGAAGGTCGTCTATCCTTGGTAATGGGAACTTGTCCTTAACTGTTTGAATGTTGAGTCTCCTATAATCTACCACCAGACGATGATCTCCAGTTTTCTTCCTCACAAGTAGGACGGGACTAGCGTAGGGTGATCTAGTTTCCGTGACTATTCCATTGTCCTTCCACTCTCTGACAATCTCCCTGATTGCTTCGCGTTCACTTGCAGTCGTCTTATACGGTCTCAGACAGACTGGCTTGCTTCCATCAACCTCCTTAATGTCCATCTTGGTGACATCGGTGCACCCTAATTCCTCCATGCCAAGAGCGAAACAGTCTCTATACTCGTTTACTACATCTAGGATTTCTTGTCTCTCTTTCGAAGTCAGAGAATGATTGACGTTGATGTCCTCAGGCAGTATGGGGCGCTTACGTTTCATTTGGTCTTGTCCTTCCCTCTTCTCTTCATTTTTAGTCTGAAACGAATCCTCTGCGACGTCCAGGTTAACAACAATATCATCAAGGTTCAGTAGTTCAACTCGCCCTACACATTGGTTCTTCCTTACTCTCAACTTGCCCTTGCCAGCTGAGATGATGGGTACGGTCGTCTTTCCGTCGACCACTTCCAATAGGGAATCGACACAGGCGTCATCTACTCCTGTGAACAATACATATCCGTCCTTTACCTCGTCTGTGATTGCACTTGTAAAGTTAATGGAGTCGCTCTCCAACTGAACAGTTTCGGTTGCTCTCAGTTCGATGCGACGCGACTTGATTTCTTCTTGCAGATTAGCAAACGGAAATTCGGATGAATAGCCAATATGCAAGTTTTTACCAATTCTGGCGAAGGATACGTAGGGCAGATCTGTCCATGTTCTTCCAATTAATAGGTCATAGGGTTGGGCATCATCGTTGACAATGAATACAGTGATTTCCCTTCCGACGATGCCATCAATCTCCAGGTCGACTGTCGTCTTCCCAACGGTCCTGGCAGCTGGTGCAGTCTGGTTACCGATGCCGTACAGACTAGTCGAGTCTGGTTCGATGTCGACGCTGATCCTCCTTGCGACCGATTCTCTCATTAGACAACTGCTGCTCCCGGTGTCTATCATTGCCTTCACGGTTTCCTTGTTGTCGATCTTGACATCCTTCAAATATACATCTGGCGGGACAGTCTCCAGTCCTTCGACTTCCAGGTTGGCTACTTTTAGTCCTTCTTTGGGTCTTGTGCAATTCCTTTCCTTGTGTCCCGTTTGACCGCATCCTCGGCATGTCAACGTAGTCCTGGGTGCTGGGCAGTCTCTGGCAATGTGTCCAAACTGATTGCAGTTGAAGCACTTCGGTTCTCCCTTGTCGTTTCTGATTGCACGGTTGACCATTCTCCTCGAGGTGTTAGGATACTTTTCACTGATTTCGTTCCTTGCAGCCTCTCTACTCGAAACATTCGTTCCTTGTTCAGTCTCTTTAACTTCGCTTCGGTTGGGAAATCTCGCAGATTTCTGCTGAAACGACGGTGGTGTGAGGTGTTTCGCATTCCAATGCGGAGGTCCCATCTCGGTGCGAACATTTTCGTACTCGTCCAGTCTATCCGCCAACTCATCTGGGTTGTTTAACTTGGTCCAATCGTCAATGAGATGATTACGCAGCACATTTGGAACTTTTTTCTTTAGCTGGTTAGTGACGGACAAATCCTTTAGGGCGTCGAAATTTTCCACGTTCATTCCTTCGATCCATTCGTTGAAATATCCTCGCAATTCGAAAGCGAAGTCTCTCCAGGAACCCTTTTGAGATCTCTCGTGCTTCTCGAATTTTTGTCTGAATTGTTCGGGGCTCAACTTGTACCGTTTTAGGAGCAACCTTTTCACGAACCTATAATCGCCGCTTTGTTCTTCTGTTTCCCGAGCGATTAATTGAGTCATTTCGTAAGGTAGCAATCCTAGGAGGCTGAACGCCCATTGGTCTTCATCCAATCCTAGTCGCTTTGCCTGTCTTTCGAAAAGAATTAGGTAAAAACTCAAATCATTGTCCTTCGACTCGTACTTGGGCATCAGTTTACGTATCTCGTAATGTGCGTCATTGCTGGTACTTCGAGACGTATCGTTGTTTCCGCGTGTAGTCTGGATGCGCAGCTTCTCAAGCTCGAATTCCATTACCATTTGTTCTTTTCGTTCGATTCGTTCCCGATCCTCGATTCGTTTCCGATCCTCGATTCGTTCCCGTTCTATACGTTCTGCTTGCTCTGTTTGTGCTGTTTGTTCCATTCGCTCCCGTTCTGCTCGTTCTGTTTGTTCCCGTTCCTCGATCAGAGTCTCCAACAGTTGCTTTGCGAATTCTTCTTCGTAAGATTGACTATTCAGGATAAGGCGTTTTAAGTCGACGATCCTGCTCTCTGGCGGTACTACCTCGCCGAGTTCATACGCCAACTTGCTCAAATCGCATTTCCTTACTTTCGCTAAGTAAGTCATGTTTTTCAAAAGGAAAAATAAACAAGGCAAAGTTTTTTTTTTCTTTTTACCGCGATACTTTGCGATAATACTTTTTATTTGTTTCTTCAATTTACTTTAAAAATACTTTCTTTAGAATACTTTACTTTACTTTAAAATACTTTCTTTAGAATACTGTACTTTACTTTAAAATACTTTCTTTAAAATACTTCACTTTACTTTAAAATACTTTCTTTAAAATACTTCACTTTACTTTAAAATGCTTTCTTTAAAATACTTTCTTTAAAATACTTCACTTTAAAATACTTCACTTTACTTTAAAATGCTTACTTTAAAATACTTCACTTTACTTTAAAATACTTTCTTTAAAATACTTCACTTTAAAATACTTCACTTTACTTTAAAATGCTTACTTTAAAATACTTCACTTTACTTTAAAATACTTTCTTTAAAATACTTCACTTTAAAATACTTCGCTTTACTTTAAAATGCTTACTTTAAAATACTTCACTTTACTTTAAAATGCTTACTTTAAAATACTTTCTTATCGAGATGATTTTGCAATAATATTTTACCGAGGTGACTTGTAATAATACTTTTAGGAATAGGTAATTAAATTTCGTACATACCATGCAACTCCTCTTACGTTGATCGGTCACCGCGCCACGTCCTTCTCGTTTCCAAATTATTCCAGTGAATCTTCAATTTTCTTCAGGACTATCCCACTTCTGAATTTCTGTTGGCTTCCGTAGGCGTTTCTTACTGGGAAAAAGAAAGAGAGGATCCAATGAAATAATTTAGTAGCGTTTATTAGAACAAAATCATAATAGTGAACAACAAATATAACAGAGAGTACCGTCGTCTTCCGGGTATTCCTTCTACTGGGGAGCTCGGATTCTATATTCTGTGCGTTTATAATCTGTTTATCTGTGGCTCTCTGGTCGGGATGGCGCCTACAAGTCAGACCAAAGAGTTGTTTCACATTTTCTCTTCAAGGCAGCTTGGATTGCATTGGCTAGTCTAGCTCCTAGTACCATGGCCATTAATTCCAAGCGAGGGATCGTAATACTCTTCATAGGAGCTAATCTGACTTTGCTCCAAATCAAAGTTAGAGTATTTTCTCGTCCCGTTTCGCTCCGTAAATAGGCTACAGCTCCATAGCCTATTTGACTAGCGTCACAAAAGATATGAACTTCTGTAGGGAAAATGAGATCATTCCACATATATCTCGGTATCTTTATTAACTCTATGCATTTTATTTGATCCAACCAGGTTCGAAATTCCTGGGCCATACTTTCGGGTAGAGGTGTATCCCAACCTAGTTTCAGCCCCCATGATCGCTGCAGTAACAACTTTGGTGGCAAGAATACTGGAGCGCAAAATCCAAGTGGATCAAATATCCGCTGGACCATGGACAGTACCAACCTTTTCGTTAATTTGGCTTGAAGACTCGAATTGTCAGGGAGTTCGCATTTTAATGAATCTTCCATTTTATTCCAAACAACACCCAATATTTTTGTACAAGTCCCCTTTTCAGGGTTTTCCTCCAGAGAATATTCCCACTCTCGTAAGTCCATTTTAGCCCTGTCCATAATTTCAATTGCGGCCTTTTGAAATTCCTGCACTTCCTGCTTTGTTTCCAGCGAGGTAATACAATTGTCCATGTAGAAGGATTGAGCTAAAATCTTTGCCCATTGAACAAGTGGGCCTCTTATTGATTGAAGATGGTATTCTATTACGGCGTTCAGCACAAAAGGACTACAGTTTAAGCCAAATACAAGTCTCTTATGCCTGTAAGCTATTAGTTCTCTATCGCTCTCCTTTTCCCACCAAAGGAATCTAAGATAGTTCCGTTCAGATTCTTCAATCGCCACCATCTGGAATGCTTTTCTTATATCTGCCGTGACTCCAAATTTATTTTCCCGAAATCTTATCATCATTTCAGGGATTCTTTCCAATAAATTCGGTCCCTTTTCTAAACATTGATTCAAAGATAGTCCATTATGGCCTAGACAAGAAGCATCGAAAACCGGACGTATGGGCGTCGTTTTAGATTCCATCTTGTACACAGGGCGGTGAGGTAAATAGTAACCTCTTCTCTCGAGAGGATTTGCCTCGACTCTTTCAATGAGTCCTTCAGTCAGCCAGTCTCTAAAGATCTGACTATATTCGGTCAACTTATTCTGTGAGGTCATTTTCTTAGTGCTTATATCTAACCTTTTTATCGCTATGTCAAGATTGCTGGGGATTGACTCCTTTTCTACCTTCCAAGGTAGACCTACAGAATATCTCTGATCACTTTGTCTTTGAATTTTTGTTATAAACTTTTCTTTTATTTCCTGGTATCTGGTCTCTTTGGAGCAAGTTTCAACAGGATCCCTAATGCCTAGTACTTCTAGATCCCACAAATCCTTCAAATCGCATCGCGTTGTTAGCAGATTCAAAGTCTGCTGCACATTGTCATTGCTATCAATAATTGGCGATTTCCCCATTAGTGTCCAACCTAATTTCGTTTCCACCGCAGTTAAATCTGCTTCAACTTGAACTATTTTTCCTGTCAAAATCATACCTAGATAGTTAGCACCAATCAATATGTCAATCTCTTGTCCTTTAAAATTGTCCTGAAACAATATTATGCCCTTAATCTTCAATTTTTCTAACCAGTCCCCTTTTGGCAAAGGTGGTATGGCGTCGCAAATTTTACGTTGATCCAGCGCCTCAATATGGATCACATCTCTTTTATTACCTAAATTCTCTAATTCTAACATAAATTTACCGTGCTTTTCTTCACCAATCTTATTACCTCCAAAAAGACTTTTAGCTATGGTTATTTCGCCTTTTCTTTCTATTCCTACACTCCAGACTAACGACTGTTTGATATACGAAAACTGACTTCCACTGTCGAGGAGAATTCTAACCCTTCTAGAGGCATTTGGGCCTCTTAACAGTGCTACCGTGGTCATCAGCAAGACCTGACCTGTGCAGGCTTGACTAGAAAGCGATGCAATGGGTTCAGGTGCATTTTCTTTTAGATTCTCTCTTCCCGGTTTCGTTAACCGGTTAGAAGAATTTCCTTCACATAAAACTTCCAAGTGGTTTCTCCCACAGTTTTTGCACTCCAATTGTTCTCGGCACTGACTCTGTATGTGTCCCTTTCTTAAGCATTTGAAACATAGATGGGCACTACGTATTTTATCATTTCTCTCTCCCGGAGACATTTTCATTATGGAACGGCATTGATGACTCGCATGATTTGTTCTTTCACAAAAGAAGCATTTTATATTAGTTCGCCCTCCGAACAGACTAGACACAGTGGCGGGTCTGAAATTGCTCCTTGTTCTGGTCCCATCATTGTAAGACCTTTTATAGGGTTCCTCCTGCTTAAAGCCTTTTTCCACAAATTTCAGCCGTTGAGCACTCCTTACTTCGGCTTTTAGAAAGTCCAATAATAACCTGAGCTTTTCTTGAGCTCCTCCAACCCCTTTATCTGACTCTTCACGTTTTGCTAACTCCATACCATAACCCGAAGAAGGATGCCTGTGCCATATTTTCAAAATATCCGAAGGTAATGAAGACTCGACAAGAGGGTATAAAAAAATACCCGACAACTGGGGATCAATGCCCAGTGTCTCTAACGACCGGAGGTGACTGCTCAGTTCGTCGTACAGACTGCTTAAATTTCTATTTTCTTTCTTTACATTAGTTATAACCGAATTCAATAGACGTCTGACATATAGTTCTGTCAGTATATTCGGGTCACCGAATCGCTCCTGTAGGGCTTGTACCGCCAAAGCATAGTTGGCGCCTGTAACGGGATAGCTTGCTACAACACGATAGGCTTCTGAATTTGGTACAATTGCTTGACGCAAATATAAAAACCGGTCGCTATCGGATAAATTCTTATTTTCGTGAATTTTCGAAAACTGCGCCCACCAAGGCAACCAACCTTCCAGAGAGCCATCATAGGTTTTTAGGGCTAACTCTGGTAATTTCACATTTATTACAGTGTCCTCGCTAGCAATCGGGATTGTTTCCTCTTTATCGGGATTCCGTAATACACTGACTTTCTGTTGAATATCAAACTTTTCCTCTTCATATTTATCGCATTCTTGCCATTCCCTATCAATACTTTCCTCTGTAATCCCTTCTTTCACTACCAATAAAGCCTGATATTTTTCGTTTAGATCTACAAGTTTCGTGTAATAAGACTCTAGTCTATTAAACTTAGAATAAATATCATTCCTATCAATTTGAGACTTTTCAAATTCCCCATTTATTTCATTAATAATTCTAGTGAAAGTACCTCTTAAGGCTTTTCTGCGCTTTTTAATTGCATCCATTTCCTCCATATTTCCTTTAAATCGATCACGTCCGGCTCACCAAAATGTTCGTGTTCGTTTAAAAAAAAAATAAAGGGTGATCGATAGAAAGGAAAAACAATGGGGGAAATAAATGCACAGAAACACAGTATAACAAAATTTTTATTTAAAAATTAAAACAAAAGGGGCTAAAAACTATTACACTTATATATATATATAGAATTATGGTTTTATTTAAAGATTAAAACAGAGCTAAAAAAACTAGATAAAAAAGGTTAAGCAAAAAAAGAAAGTAAAAAAATTAACTAATCTTAGGGAAGGGAGATAAAAATAAATGGCAGGGGGGTGTCGAGCGTTTGTTTACACAGTACCTCTGGTGGCAGCACCGTCGCTGGCTTGGCTTGTCTTGTGCGATGTCCAATTGTCGCGACTCGTTGGTTGTCTAAGACGTCCTTTTCCGTCCTCAAGTTGCTGCTTGAGGGATCCTCCAAGATGTCTTTCCGTCCACGAGACTCTGCTTGTGGGATATCTCTTCTTAGACTTCTTTCCGTCCACAAGACGCTGCTTGTAGGGTATTTCTTTGGCGCGTCTGCCCCAAGGCAAGGGAACTCAACTGTCCGCCAGATCCGCTGCTAAGAAAGAATGATGTAACATGACGCCCCGTCCCCGGGGGGTCTCAGAACAACCAATCACATCGCGGGTGTCCACGTGATTCTGCGTCCCCGCTGCTGACCTTTGCCCCCTCGTCTCAGCGGGGGCTTCCCCGACCATGTCGATATCTTGCTCGTTGTCTCCCTTCACCTAAGATCTTCATTCTATGTACAAAAGAAAAGGATCTATAAAATAGTTTTAACACCCGGGTTTTACCCGATTAAATGTTTTTATTCAAATACTATTCGTTACATTTATAAATTGGCACCGTGGATGTCACTTTTGTGAAACGTCCCGCTCCAAACTTTGTGTGTTTTTAAAATATAAAAATAAATATGTAAATTTTCACAACGATATTTGAAAATTATATTATTTTGATTTTCAAATACTATTCGTTACAATTATAAATTGGTGCCCTGGATGTCACTCTTGTGAAACGTCCCGCTCCAAACTTTGTGTCTGAGAAGCGATATTTTTATAGAAAGATGATCTGGCTTTTGTTTTCTTCTCGAATGAATGTTTTTCTGTTAGAATTTTGTTCCTGCGTACAAAATAATGAACTGGTTTCACCCGTGGTCTCTGCTTTTTGGAATTTTTCCCGATATAATTTTGTATCTGATAATCAAACATGATACAGCAATATCATCATCATCATTTTCTGACTAAAAATATATAGTTTTAATAATCCTTTCCTTATTATATACTAGCGGACGTACCCGGCTTCGCCCGAGGTTTTACCCGAGTAAAGGTTTGTCTAACGAACATTTGTTAAAACAATTCTCTATAAACTTATAAAAAAAGAGATATATTTTGATAATTTGGAACTCGTAAATGTGAATCTCTCGATAAAGTGAACATTTTTTCCCGGTCCCTGTGTGCCGTGTCATCCTGAATTTTGTCTTTCATAATTTTCTACATTACAAAATCATCGTTTTATCTAGTGAACATATTTTCCCGGTCCCTTGATAAATATTCGATAAGTTGAATAAAATCATGGTCGTGAATCTCTCGATAAAGTGATCATTTTTTCCCGGTCCCTGTGTGCCGTGTCATCCCGAATTTTGTATTTCCTCGATAAAGTGAACATTTTTTACCGTTCCCTGTGAGCCGTGTCATCGTGAATTTTGTCTTTCCTAATTCTATACATTACAAAATCATCGACACGGGATATCATTTAATGTTGTCTAAAGGGGGTTAAGAGAGCAGTCTCTTTCAAATGAAAAATGCTTTAATTAAGCAGTTGTTTAAAGTATAATATATGAGAGAGGCAATCTTACAGGTTGTCGACGCTGTAAAAAGTGTTTTTGTAGCATCATGCTGTGACTCACACGATGACCCAAGGTCATCAGAAGCAGCAAACTAAGCCTATCTCCGTCTCAATGGCGGCGCTGCTTGCGAGTTAAATATACAAATCTGCAAATAACTCTAAGGATATTCAAGATATTCAAGAAATTATTTTTCGTAAACCTTTCCGGGGATACACCTAATAATATCCCAAATTTTCACGGCGATTGGATGTATGGTTTTTGAATCCATAGAGGACACACACACACACAGACAGACAGGCAGATATTCAATTTTATATATATAGATTTATATTTATATTTATTTTATATATATCTATAAAAATGAAATCCAAAATCGATGTTTGTTATCGCATTGCGCAAAATCTACAGAATAAATCATTATGAAATTTCGCATATAGGTAGCTGAAGATTTCGTTTAACATATAGGCTATTCAAAAAACTAAAAAAGTTAATGTGCTTTTTAAAAAATATATAAAACCAAAAAGCGTTAGTTCCAGCCTTTTACCGCTTGGACGCAGCACTGGTCGCGACGATAAATAAATTTGATTGGTCAATAATTTACACGTGGTTTGTTTACACGATGAATGTTAGTTTGTTC
Organism: Cordylochernes scorpioides; assembly: GCA_030710605.1. Lineage (NCBI taxonomy): Eukaryota > Metazoa > Arthropoda > Arachnida > Pseudoscorpiones > Chernetidae > Cordylochernes > Cordylochernes scorpioides. The sequence continues at coordinate 39,188,228 of CP092881.1, read as the reverse complement.
ACACGATGAATGTTTTTAAAAGGTAAGATTATCCAATCGCCGTGAAACTTTAGGAAGTTATTCACTATACTACTGGGAAGGTTTCTGGTTTGAATTTGATTTGAAATAAATATTATTTGCAAATTTATTTGCAAATTTTCTACTTTCACTCGCAAGCAGCGCCTCTCGCGGTATCTGATGAAATTATATTTATAAATTGTAACAATATTTAAAATGTGTTCCATGTATAATAAATTTAATTTGAGATTTAGTAATATAATATTCCAATGACGTAAAAAAACTTGGCATTTTAATATTAATATATATTTAGAGAAAATATTGTAACGTTTTTGTGTTAAATGTTAAAATGTAATGTTAAAATATATTTTTACATTGTTAATTTATTTTGTTGTTGTTTTATAATGATGAAGATGCAAATTACATTGTTGTTGTTGTTTATTATCGTTTGTTTATATAAAAAAAATTACATTGTATGTAATGATGATAACAAAAATGAATTTTTAAATTAATATATATAATTCATTGAAAATAAATAAATAATTAATTATCAAATTCACAAAAGTGACAATATCTTATTTAAAATATATTAAATGTTTTAAAAAATTATGTGTTTCAAATATATATTTAAGCGCACCTAAAAATACGTTTATAAATCAATATATAGGTGGGTTGGATGTTTTCTTGAATAGTTTTAACAAATGTTCGTTAAGCAAACTTTTACACGGATAAAAACCGGGCGAAGCCAGGTACATTCGCTAAATACAGTTAATTACAAATCTTCGTTTGTGGCAAGATACTATTCCTTCAACTTCAAATTACCGAGTGAACCAATTAATGCTGATTTTTTTCACTTTATCGAGTATTTTTCAAGGGACCGGGAAAATTTTCAAATTATAGAGAGTATAGACAAGCATAGATTCATTAGGGATTGGATGTTTGCTAGATTCGCTTTAACAAATGTTTGTTAGGCAAACATTTACTCGGGTAAAAATCGGGCGAAGCCGGAAACATATATATATATGTTTGTCGGCTATGCACGCCCTCAATATGTAACTAATCTCGCTTATATTTGAACAGGACAGAGAGTTAAATCTGGAGTTTTTTGTCGCGCTTTAACCAAGAAAAATTATAATTAACCAGGTACTGAGCAACAATATTTTTTTAGTCAGAAATGATAATGACAATATTGCTGTATCATGCTTGATTGACATAAACAAAATTCTTGAGGAGAATATTCACTAAAGCAGTCCACGGGCGGAGCCAGATAATAATTTTTAGTAGGCAGGAACAAAATTCTACCAGCGAAACATTTACTCGAGCAGAAAACAAACGAAGCCAGGTCATCTCTATATATATAATATCGTTTTTCGGCCTTTTGGCTAAGATCATGTAGTATATCTCTAGATATTTTTATTTATATATATATTTTTCAAAAATCTATTCAGTAGAGAAAGTGGTTATGTTTGTTCTAAAAATATATTTTATATCCTTCCTTCCTTTCCTTTCTTTCCTTTATATCTATAAAAATTAAATCCAAAATCGATGTTTGTTATCGCGTTGCGCAAAATCTACAGAATCAATCATTATGAAATTTCGCATGAAGGTGGCTAAAGAATGTGTTTAACATATAGGCTATTCAAAAAACTAAAAAGGTTAATGTCCTTTTTTTTAAATGTAAAACCGAAAAGCGTTAGTTCCAACCTTTTACCGCTTGGTGCAGCACTGGTCGCGATGATAAATGAATTTGATTGGTTAATAATTTTACACTTTTTTGTTTACATATGGTGAATTTTAGTTTGTTTACACGATGAATGTTTATAAAAAGGTAAGATTATCCAATCGCATTGTACTTTAGGAAGTTATTTACTATACTACTGGGAAGGTTTCTGGTTTGAATTTGATTTGAAATAAATTTTCTTTGAAATTTTATTTGCAAATTTTCTACTATCACTCGCAAGCAGCGCCTCTCGCGGTATCTATTGAAATTACATTTATAAATTGTAAAAATTCTAAAATCTGTTCCAAGTATAATAAATTCAATATTTAATTTGAGAATTTAGTAATATAATATTCCAATGACGTTGTAAAAAAAATTGACATTTCAATATTAATATATATTTAAAGAAATTATCTTATTTAAAATTTAATAAATGTTTTCAAAAAAAGTATGTATTTCAAAAATTAATTGTTGCGGATGTATGTAGTTTTTCTTGATGTCGCTATTTTTTAATGTAAAAGAAAGAAATACTCAAAAATGTATGTCTTGTTAGCTTTTTATTTTTAACTCACTTCAGCCATTTTACAAAAAAACTTATGTAAACAATATCAAGTGATGATGATTATTGAAATAATATTCTATGAAAAGTTAAAGATGAAAATAATAATTATGAAATATTTACAGCACGTATCATTTACCCCCGCTTTGATGCATTTATTCACGGAGAATAAATGACTTTAATTGAGAGATGTGAGCCTTTATAGGATCTCCTGTGGGATTTCTTGGTGGGTTGTCTTGATCCGTTGTAGAGAGTTCGTAAGTCACTTTAGACAATCTTCTAAAAACTTGGAATGGTCCTTCGTATTTGGGAGCTGTTTTAATTAACTTCGGATCATTGTAGGGAATTCTTTTAAGAACGAGATCTCCAACTTTAAATTCAATGTCGGGATGTCTTGAATCATGTCTCCTTTTGGAAATCTCACGATGATGTTGAGTTCTTTTTATAGCCAGTTTTCTAGCATCTTCTACCGAGGTTGAGGGGTTATCAGCAAATTGTGGCTGCACATTGTAACCAAAAAGTAGAAAAGATGGCGGAAAACCTGTTACGTCATGAGGGGTATTGTTGTAGTCAGTAATGACCTTGGGCAAAAGTGTGCTCCATTTCACCTTCGGTTTATCAAGCAAGGCCGTTCTTAATTTGGTCATGATTGTTCCGTTAACCTTTTCGCACATTCCATTACTCTGGGGGTGGTATGGTGTGGTGAAAGTTTGTTTGATGTTATGAACTTTCAAACACCTTTTGAATTCCTTGGAATTAAAGTTCTTTCCATTGTCAGTGATAATATGTTTTATGGGTAGCGAGACTTGAAGGATTCTGTTGAAACATTGTAGCGTTGCTTGAGCTGTGTTTTTGATAGTGGGAAATGCCCAAACATATCTTGTAAGATGATCAATGAACACTTGGATGTACTTGTGCTTTGTCTTTTCAGCTGCTGTTCCCATAACTATTGTATCTGCACTTATTACTTGAGCTGGTTGTAGTTCTGTGTCTGGAATTATTAGTTGTCCTAGAGTTGGTTGGTTAGATGATTTGGTCAGTTGACATGTCTTGCATGATCTCACATAAGATTTAATTTCCTGTACCATGTCTGACCACCAAAATAAAGGAACTATTAATTTGACTGTTTTGTTCATGGATGGGTGACTCATGTTATCATGATATTCCTTCAGAACATGTTCTTTAAAAGAAGCAGGCACCACAGCCCTGAGTAGTCCTCTCTTCTTGACCATCACTGTGTTTTGATGATCTTGAGGGTCTTCAATGAAGCTGAGATCTGCCTGTCTTTGATGTTGTTGTCTCTGCTGCTGTTGCATCTGGTGTTGTTGCTAGAGCTGATGCTGCTGTTGTTGCTGAATCTGGTTTTGTTGCTGTTGTTGGAGCTGGTTCTGTTGTTGCTGCTGTTGTTGTTGTTGTTGCTGTTGTTGTTGTTGATTACAGGTTGTGCAAACAAGTGTCATTTCTGCTGATTGCTTAGTGTAGACTGTTTTATCTTTAGTGTCAACAATAAGTTCAAAGTCTTCTGCAATATCCAAGCCAATGAGTAGCTGGAATTTTAAATTAGGTATTACATGGAGTTTGACCTTTCTAGTTTTATTATGAATTTGCAAGTCTACATGAACATATCCCAAAGTGTTGGTTAATGAGTTAGCTTGTTGAATTTGCATGGGAGAATTTATTAAAGGATGTAAATTCAAACTTTTCATTAAATTTTGATTTATTAAAGATATGGTAGCACCTGTGTCCATGAAGGCTTGTAAAGGATGTTTGTTGACACAAATTTTAAAGTCTATCAATTTATTAGGAGGATTATGAGTTGATAAGCAAGTTACTTTGTTTCATTACTTGTGGTTGATTCTGTGACTGTTGTAATGAATTGCTTTGGTTGTGTATTTTTAGATGATCTCTCTGTTTTATAATTTGGGTCATAATCAGGACATTCATTCAACCAATGTTTCACTTTAATTCTTTTCTTTATGCAAATTGGGCAAAAAAATGGGCAATTTGAAGCTGATCTTTCCTGTTGAGATAGAGTGCATACTTTGGGTTTAAACAAATTTCTTAGTTTACTTTGTTGCCTGTTATGCTCAACAGAAAGTGCAACTTGTATCCATTTGGTTGGATCTGCAGGTTGTGCTGCTGCAAACACATCCCTCCAATTCAAAGGTAGCCCATCTGTTAGCAGTTGTATTTTCTCTTCCTTTTTCAAGGATGTTTGATTCAGTAAGTCCATTTTTTCTTTAAAATAAGTCTCCACTGTTTCACTTGCAAGGATCTTTCTGCTAGATGCTAATACAATGGGACTATATATGCAAGGCTTAAATCTGGCAATGAGTTTATCTTTTACAGTTTCCCATTTCTTTATATGTGCATTTGTAAGAATTTCATCAGCAAAAGATTCTAAGGCTTCATCTGCTAAATAGTAGATAAGATTGTGTATTTTTTCTTCATCATTTGCCTTTAAATTTTCTACTTCATACAACTTAATCCAACTTTCAATCTTTATGTTATTCTTACTGCCAGAATATTTTTCAAATCTATGTAAATTTGCCATTATAACAATAAAGATGTCTCTAAATGAGTTATTTAAATTTGAAATATATGATCTTTTGATTAAAAATTTACCTTTTTAATTTTCTTTCGTATCCTTGTCGAGCTGCGCCAAATATGTTGCGGATGTATGTAGTTTTTCTTTTGTCGCTGTTGTTTAATGTAAAAGAAAGAAATAATCAAAAATGTATGTCTTGTTAGCTTTTTATTTTTAACTCACTTCAGCCATTTTACAAAAAACTTATGTAAACAATATCAAGTGATGATGATTATTGAAATAATATTCTATGAAAAGTTAAAGATGAAAATAATAATTATGAAATATTTACAGCACGTATCAATATTTACACGCATATAACAATATTTTATATGTTTATAAATCTAAATATAGGTAGATTGGATGTTTTCTAGAATCGTTTTAACAAATGTTCGTTAGGCAAACTTTTACTCGGGTAAAAACCGGGCGAAGCCAGGAACATATATATACGTGTTTGTCGGCTATGCAAGCCCTCAATATATAACTAATCTCTCACTGAAATTTTAACAGGACAGAGAGTTAAATCTGGAAGAGCTTTTTGTCGCACTTTTAATAAAAAATATATATATAATCAACAAAGTACTGAGCAACAATTATTTTTTAGTCAGAAATGATGATGACAATATTGCTGTATCATGCTTGATTGACATAAACAAAATTCTTGAGGGGAATATTCACTAAAGCAGACCACGGGCGAAGCCAGATAATAATTATCAGTAGACAGGAACAAAATCTACCAGCGAAACATTCACCCGAGCAGAAAACACACAAAGCCAGGTCATCTCTATATATAAAATATCATTTCTCGGCCTTTTTGCTAAAATCATGTAGTATATCTCTAGATAGTTTTATTTATATATATCTTTTTAAAATCTATTCAGTGGAGAGAGAGGATATGTTTGCTCTCGAAAAATATATTTTATATCTATATATATAAAAATGAATGTATGTGTGTCTGTTTGTCCTTTATGCCTGACCAAACCACTCATTGGAACGCCATGAAACTTTGGGAAGTTATTTAGTATAGTACTGGGAAGGTTTCTAGCAAATAAAATTTTTGAAATAACTTTTCGCTTTAAAATAATCAAGATAAATATTCTAATTTATCTGTTATAATTCAACAATCTGCTCTAAATATTATCATGATGATACGATGATTTTGTAATTAAGAAAATTAGGAAAGACAAAATTCAGGATGACACGTCAATTTATTTGAGACAAGAATAATGATACAATTCCAAAGCAAAGATAATATTCCTTTAACTTCCAATTACCGAGGGAACCAATTAATATTGATTTTATTCAACATATCGAGTATTTTTCAAGGGACCGGGAAAAAATGTTCACTAGATAAAACGATGATTTTGTAATGTAGAAAATTAGGAAAAACAAAATTCAGGATGACACGGCACACAGGGACCGGGAAAAAATGTTCACTTTATCGAAAGATTCAAATTTACGATTTTCAAATTATCAAAATATATCTATTATTTTTTTTATAAGTTTATAGAGAATTGTTTTAACAAATGTTCGTTAGACAAACCTTTACTCGGGTAAAACCCGGGCGAAGCCGGGTACGTCCGCTAGTATTATATAAATATATAATGTAAATAATATTATTATCATTATTATCATAATATTCTGTGTGTTCCGGAATATTATTATCAATAATATTCGTTAGGCAAACTTTCACTCGGATAAAACCCGGGCGAAGCCGGGTACACATCCGCTAGTCGATTTATATATTTTTTAAAATAGCCTATCGTCTTCCCCGTATTTTTTTACCTATGAAAAAACAATCGAAAAAAAATAAAAGATAAGTGGGTCAGGTGTTGATATCTCTATATATATATAAATGAATGTTTGTATGTCTGTCTGTATGTCCGGTATAAAAATTCGCAGTAGTTAAGTAATTCAAACCAAAATTTCCATACATAGGTAAAAAAATAGGGGGAAGACGATAGGCTATTTTAAAAAATATATAAATCAATTATTAAAACTATATATTTTTATTCAGAAAATGATGATGACGATATTGTTGTATCATGTTTGATTATCAGATACAAAATTATATCTCTTCTATATCTCTTCTCTATATATAAAAAAATGAATGTTTGTATGTTTGTCTGTCTGTATGTCCGGTATACAAATTCGCAGTAGTTCACTAATTCAAACCAAAATTTCCATACATAGGTAAAAAAATACGGGGAAGACGATAGGCTATTTTAAAAAATATATAAATCAATTATTAAAACTATATATTTTTATTCAGAAAATGATGATGACGATATTGTTGTATCATGTTTGATTATCAGATACAAAATTATATCTCTTCTATATCTCTTCTCTATATATATAAAAATGAATGTTTGTATGTTTGTCTGTCTGTTTGTCCGGTATACAAATTCGCAGTAGTTCACTAATTCAAACCAAAATTTCCATACATAGGTTAAAAAATACGGGGAATACGGTAGGCTATTTTAAAAAATATATAAATCAATTATTAAAACTATATATTTTTAGTCAGAAAATGATGATGACGATATTGCTGTATCATGTTTGATTATCAGATACAAAATTATATCGTGAAAAATTCCAAAAAGCAGAGACCACGGGTGAAACCAGTCATTATTTTGTACGCAGGAACAAAATTCTAACAGAAAAACATTCATTCGAGCAGAAAACAAAAGCCAGATCATCTTTCTATAAAAATATCGCTTCTCAGACACAGAGTTTGGAGCGGGACGTTTCACAAGAGTGACATCCACGGCGCCAATTTATAATTGTAACGAATAGTATTTGAATAGGGTACATTTAATAGGGTAAAACCCGGCTAGTT
>CP092881.1:38822622-39180426 GCA_030710605.1 Cordylochernes scorpioides | reverse complement strand
TAATAAAACAATCTAAAGAGTTTATGGAGAGAGTTGATCGAGAAAGCCATTTGAACATTCCTCGGCTCAGGTTACTGGGTAAAGGAAGGGGACACAAAAAGTTAATGGATTTCGCTTGGTTAATTATTCACGAATTCAGCGACTTAATGACCGTCTGGATTAAATTTTAATGGAGGGGCGACTTCTTGGAGAGGTTCTCGGTAAACAACATTCCTGGACACTGCTAATTGGAACTAATTTCTGCAGAACGGTTGGCTTGGATAGGAACGGCAGGTACTGTAATTGGAACCTTTCTGTAGAACTCAGCTTGTTCCGTCACTTATTAGAGGAACGAGTGTTATGTTAGTGGAGGTTTCTGTATATGGGAGAGAGACATGTTTGGACTTTTCTGGGTCGTTGGGTCGGTATAGAAGCATAACGTCATAAGAGGAGACTGATAAAGTTAGTAAAATGTCGAACTTTGATTAAATTATATATTACGATGTACTAGAGCGCCATCTGTTATCAAATTATAAAATAGTTTTAAAATTATATATTGTTGGCTGGTATTGTAACTGATTACTAGGTAAGGATAATTTTAATCACAATATATTTGTAGAATGTTATTTGTTTCCTGAGTTGTGTCGGATTGGTATAGAAAGAAAACGAATAAGAGGTATTGTTGATTGGAACTTCTTTTAATGTAGATACACACTTAGCTTAAACCGTTAATTGTTAGGTCATATAGGAGAACATATGTAAGGATTCAAATTACTAGAGGTGGAATCGGCAAATATCATTTCCAAGAAGGAAAAAAAAAAAGCAAACGGCGACGAGATTATCAATTAGCCGGGATTATATCGCTTTAATAGATAATCTCGTCGACTTTGGCTTTTGTTCCTTCTTGGATATGTAAGGATACCGTTAATTAAAACCGTTTTGCAGAACGATGCCTTTTTGCTTTATGAATTGTTGGATTGATATAAAAATAAAACGTTCTGATAAGATATACTCCCAACCTAATATAACAATATCCCTGACTAAATACCTAAATATCAATCATTATTTGTGTGTATATGTGATGATTTAAGACCATGGAATTGTTGTATATAATCCAGATATCTACTACCACATATTTCACCACGTGACTGTATATAACTTGTTATTTACTGCAAATAGAAAGCATCAAATAACATCAATCTGTACCGCTTAAGTCTCTAATAAAGTATAGCAGCTGTAAAGATAGAAGGAATGGAGAATAACAGGAGAAAATTAAGGCTAAAACTAATCAGGCCTAAGTGAGAATAAGAAAGTAGAACTATCGAGCCCAGTCCATTTTTTACGAGGTCATGGCACTCCTGGATGATATAACTTTCCCCCCTGTTTACGTCAAAAAAGGGCAGTGACCTGCCTGGACCCAGGGAAGCTATAAAAGGAGGCCCCAAGCCTCAGTTAGTCAGTCTTTGTTTCAGTCCTTCCGTCCTCCAGTCCGCGTAGTCGCTCCTATAGAGGTAATCCTTTCCTGCCAGAAACCTCCTCGTCCCATTCCTTCTTGACCTTCAGACGCTTCTTCGTGGAATCTCTGTTTGTTTATTTCACCTTTGGCCCAACTGTGTCGCCTTCCACCACAACTGCACGGTAGAGGTGACATCGAGATTCATCTAGCATCAGGTAATACTGGTCCCAAGATATCACAGACTCCCCCGTCCGAAGAGTCGACAGGATTGTGGATGCCAAAGTACAAGTAAGTAAGTAGACCACTGTCTGTACAGAAAGATGGAACAGGAAAGAGAGGAGGATTTAAAGGAGCACATGGAGTCCGATCCCGACTATGAAAGTGGCGAAAACACCCTCGGTAGGACGCAGGAAGTCGCCCCCAGCCAGGAGGACGCCCCGCCCCCGCCGGTAGCATCAGATGTCCTAGGGAGTTTGGCGAGGACGCTACATCAGCTGTCCGCGGCGACCGGACTATCGCGAGATGTGGAGCTACCGCGCTACGATGGTTCCTACGAGGCGCAGAGCTTCTTCGACAATTACGACGCCCAAGCTGATCGGGCCCAACTACAATACACGGAAAGACTGAGAAGGCTACCAAACCTCCTGCAAGGTAAGGCCCTGCACTACTTCCGCAGCAAAAAAATATATATAAATTATACTACGTTGACGCAAGGCAGGCCCTGATAGACCTCTTTCCTGAAACCACAAACGCGTCATTCGCACGATTCTTGGCCATTAAGTTGTCAGACCGCTCCTCGTTAGAGGAGTATTATCAAAGAAAGACAGTGTGTGGCCTACAGCTGAATCTTCCCCATAAAATCCTATTTGAATCCGTGACTGATGGGTTACCCGTCGCTGATCAGCGCATTGTCGCTGCCGTGCAACCGAACACCCTCCAAGAGTGGTATATGGTAGTGTCGCGCGTAAAAGGAACCCACGGTGCGTCACAAGTGTGTCAACAGATGACCAGAACAACTCTTAACCATTCCTTCGCACCGTCACCGAGGTACAGTGCTCAGCGACCGTGGTCAGCACGACCCAACTACGCTGCCAATCCACCCCCTTTATCCTGCAGGTATTGTGGCGCCATGCACTGGCACGCCCAGTGCCCCAAACGGCCTGCACAGAGCCGTCCAAGACCTGTGTACCGAGCCACAACTTATCCACAGCACGAAAGAACTGTGTTGTCCTCTCCCGCACCCTTCCGAGTTACCAACACGCGGGCACATGTTACCTGCTCCCCTGATCCTCTCTACACCACGAGCCCAGCGCAAGCAGTGAATTCTAACTGTCCCAGGGATCCTTCAACCACGGCACCAGACCAGGCCTGTCCCGACCCACAAGACAGCACAACAGTAGGTTTCTTCTCACATAATTTTCATTGAACAATTGCTCGTTCGAGCTGAACTGTCCAATAATGTATACCTACCTCTACTACTTGATACAGGAGAATCTATCGATATAATTAGTCGGAATACCTTTAAAATAATAGAAACCAGTTTGCAAAAGAAAATACCTGTCCACCCATTTAACTTAACTATTAACGCCATAGCCAACAATATTTTCACCATAGGTTATATATTTTTAAACTTAAAAATAGGTAATATAACGCAGAAACTAAAATTCCATATCATAAATACACCCTTGCCTTTTGGCATATTATCCCTTAACTCCATAAAAAGATTTCTACTAATTATAAACTGTCCTCAGCTACTCCTGTATCAAGGTAATGTACCCCTACCAACTACATTGTACAAATTCACCTCGTGCAAGCAACACGTGTCCCATGGACAGGTTAATACAACTGTCCCATTTACTTAAACTTCCCCTCCTGGAACGGGTTGCTCACACGTGGTGAACTCCAACGCTCTTATTTGGCCTCATTGTAATGTTCCTGATCATATTTTCAATGCCTCTATGTCCTCCTCTTGCATAGCTTTGGACACAAGTAACCTAGGTCACTGTCCCTATAATTTACACAAGGTACTGCATCAATTTCACTCGTTTTCGCCGCCAATAAATACGACGTCCCTAGGCTTAAAATACCTCCCGTAAAAATCAATACTACTTCGGACAAGGTAATCGTCCTTATCGGGTACCCCTAAATGACCCACTTGAAATACAAACACAAATCGAACAAATGCTTTAACACACGGTATAATTACAACCTCTGTATCTCCCTATACCAGTCCCATCACGCTTGTCACCAAGCGTGACAAATCAAAACGCTTTTGTGTTGACTACCGTAGGATTAATGAAAAATTTGCGCCAGATGTTTATCCTCTCCCCTTGATAGAGAATATACTCGACAAACTCTCGCGCGCCAAGTATTTCTCCTTATCCGACATATCTTCTGCCTACTGGCAGGTCGAGATAGATCCTAGTTCCCGTCACCTTTTAGCTTTAGTGACCTTAGACGGGCAATGCGAATTTTGTAGGCTTCCTTTTGGGATGCGCAACTCACCACAGATTTTTGAACTCGCAATAAACCAAATATTCCAAAAATATAAGTTAAACTTCATAGCCCACTATTTCAATGATTTCATTATCTTTTCTGATACCTTAGAAGAGCATATTCAACACTTAGAACAATTCCTGGAGATCTGCCAACAGGAAAATATTAAACTAAACTACAAAAAATGTGAATTTTTGAAGGCATCAATAGAATTTCTAGGATACACACCGTTAAGAACGGAACCTACACACCGCAGACTCGTAACCTCGATATTATTAACGCCATCAGACCTCCCTTCAACCAAAAAACGTTACAGTCCTTTTTAGGAGCCGTCAACGTGTATAACAAGTTTATACCAGATTATGCCCGTCTCAGAGCACCACTCAACAAATTACTTAAAAAAGACACTAAATGGCAATGGGACGACAAATGTCAACAGGCATTCACGGCTCTCAAGGAGAGCTTAACACGAAAGCCCGTATTACATCTGTATCAGGATGGCTTACCCTGCCGCTTGTACTGTGACGCCTCCACCCTGGGATTTGCAGGAATTCTCAAACAAGTACATCCGGACGGAAAAATTCATCCCACACAGTATTACAGTAGAGCACTGCGCCCTCACGAACGCAATTATACCATTTCAGAGTTAGAATGTTTAGCGATCGTAGAAAGCATCGACAAATTCCGCATCTATCTATCCGGTACCAAGTTCACTGTCTACTCCGACCATCAAGCCCCACAATGGCTTAAAACTATTTAAAACCCCTCAGGACGACTTTTTAGGTGGAGTTTAAGACTATCCACTTACGACTATGAAATACAGTACCTCAAGGTAACACAACAACACGAGGCCGACTTACTTTCTCGCAATCCATTTTGTGGATTTATCAGTGCTCATACTATTAAGAAACACCAACCGAATTTCACGGATACCAGTGTCGCTGTAGACGTCAACGGTCTACACCATACGGCGTAAAGGTGTAAATCGAATAATAATACCCGAAGCTCTTCAACACTCGCTTATGAACCAGGTTCACAGCGAATACAACCATCCCGGTATCTCACAAATGGCTCGCCTAATCTCTACTCAGTATTACTGGAAAGGTATTGCCAAATCCATACAAAAATTTGTAAATTCCTGTCATACCTACCAAATCATCAAGAGACCCAAAGATAACCCTTATGGCACCTTAGGACAAATCCCCCCCCCCCCCCCCCCCACAACAACCATTCGATTTAATATCAATAGATACAATATCCGGATTTTCGAAATACGGACACTCCAAGACGTATCTCCATGTTATAGTGGATCACCTGACCAGATACGCTTGGGCATTCCCATCGAAATCTACCAGTACCTTAACGTACATCCAAACCCTAAAAAAGGTACTACATCAAGGGTCTCTTAAACGCCTACTTTCGGATAGAGCGCCCGCATTCACCTCCGAAAAATTCCGCAAATTTCTGCTATCTTGCGGTATACAACCATTACTTACCACCAGTAACAATCCGCAAACTAACGGATTGATAGAACGATTGAACGCCACAATCACTGGAAAGCTATGGTTACTATATCTCGAAAACCCAAAGACATCCTGGACCAAATTAATTAAGCAAGTTGTACAAATCTATAATAAATCCCCGCACACCGTCACAGGTTTCCCACCGATCTTTTTGATGTTTAATAGCATCTCACCAAATTTAAAAAACCATTATAACCCGTTCCCAGACGTACAGAAAGCTAGGCAACTTGCCTTCAGCAGAACACAGCTTAAGCATGAAAGGGACAAACAAAGATATGATAAAGGTCATCAAGCCCCGCATTTCGAGATTGGTGACCTAGTCCTCGTAAAAAATTATAAACATCCCGTTACGGGAAAACTGGCACCATACTTCACAGGTCCGTTTACAATTATAGAGATAATATTTCCAAACGTAGTCCGAATTAACAGACCCAATCGACCCCTAAATAAAGAAGATGATACAGTTCATGTGAACAAACTTAAATCCTATACAGAAAATATCCTATATCTCGCGCCCCCGCCACTAATTCAAACACCTCGCGTAACACCTGATGTACACTTAGTAGAATTTAACCATTTATGTCCCACGATATTTGACGCTCAGAAATCCCGTCTTATACCCCCGACTTGCTCAGCCCCTTTTCTTCATCTCACTGAAGGGATATTCCAATAAGCTAGAAGAAAGCAAGCGGTTCCCAAAAGGGGCCCCTGACCCAAATAAACATCCATCGCCACCGCCCGGAACTCGCTAAAAATAAGTCCGAAGGGTGATGGACAGATACATGCCGACATTTTCTTGTCACGACCCATCACCACTGCCGGGTGTCACTCTAATGAATTTTCACCATCTATTAAATCAAATATTAGTGCGTGCCTCTTACTATATACCGTTCTAATCCCTAACCAATTAATCTACTCGGATATACCATTTAGCTACAGAATAGAAAGAATAGAAATTCGGCTCAATCAAAGACTGAGCCAGGGACGATATAGGCATCAAAGGCCCTTGCATCCCCGGCTTTCGCCGTAATCCAGGTCACACAGCCAAAAGGGAATGATGCATTCTCCATGCACCGAGCGGCCATTGGTAGGCCCCTCGCGCCCGCCAGTATGGTCTGGCTACAATGGGGTTGACCACTCACCCACAGGCGTCTCCGAGAGTTCATTGGCAAGGTTGCTGACCGAGCCCTCTCGTTCGGACTTAGTTAAACCCGTCCTACGCTCCAATAGGACTCCCCCCCCCCCTTTGGCCCTCGAACCCTTATCCAGTACTCCCTGAATCTGCCGTCGAATCAAGGACCTCTGAGGTACTGAGGTTTACGCAGGGAACGCCGTGAACGCGGGGGGGGGGGGGGGGGGGGGTGGTACTACTGTGTGCACCTCATGGTTTTTCATGGTGCGCACGGCAAGGACGCTCCCAATGGCGCACACACAGAGCGAAGACCCAAGAGTTTCAAGACTCGTGCGCCCCGTGACCAGCTAACCAAGGGCGGACCACCAGCTTACAGCTTCACTGAGGATCAACCAGTGGTACTCCGGCTCAAGGCAAACACGCAGAGACGCCTCTCCACTCCACTCCCCTCTAGATTATTTACCTACAGATAAATTTATTTAGGCTCCATACAACGAAGACCAGGGATGATATAGACAGTAATGTCCTTGCATCCCGCAAATTTATCTACAAATAACTTGTATAACACGTTCATTCTACTTTCACTAACAAATCAGTCCACTAACAGAATAACTAATTAATTCAATAACTAATCCCGCCTACTGATCCCCAATGAATTAAAATATCTATTCTTTCATTAATAACCCAAAACCTTTCTCCGCAGCTATATCATCGCCCTCATTAACTTAACAGCGCTCCTTACTAATGAATTATCGCCCTCGATTAACTTGTCCACTCAACATCGACACTTTGATACATGGACAAAATTTTACCTACAAAAATCACATACACCCACATATGTTAAAAAAAAACCTTGACCGTTTAGAATAGATCGCCGTGTTTCTTGCACGCACAATATAAATGCGGCCTTAGGAAGAATCACGTTTTCACCTAAAAGTGGCGCGGAGAAAAAAATCGACGAGATTAGGACTCGGTGAGTTTCACATTTGGAAACAATGTGACCCACGAGTCGCGTCAAACATAAAACGAATTCAAGGAGATAAGTTAGAACAACTTGTTTCATCAACACCAAAAATATCGCAACCGAGGACATCCAACTTGACCTACTTCATAAAGGCCAGCTAAGAGCAACTTTACATTCTTTCCCGATATATAACTTCTATCAATTAATAGGCAATCCAATAATATTATGTTCAAATCATTAAGCTTGAGGGATAAGTCTCTTTCAAATACATTTATTTCAAGCTTTCGGGCACAACCGCCCTTCGACAGGAAAATTATATTAGCTACTATATTAGATCCGAAAACTTTAGTAGCTAATATAATTTTCCTGTCGAAGGGCGGTTGTGTCCGAAAGCTTGAAATAAATGTATTTGAAAGAGACTTATCCCTCAAGCTCAATGATTTGAACATATAACTTCTATATAATCTTACTTGCTCTTCTTTCTCGATGAACATTTTTTTATATTTTTCATTTTAATATCCTTTATATAATCATTATCAGGCTCTTATAACTTTTTATGTCAACCAATCAGTTTAGACTATTGTCATTTTATTTTATTTTTCTTTATCAAAGCTTATTATCTTTGCTTTATGATTCTATTTGAAAAAAAAAACTTTATATTTTATCTTTCATCTCGAATAATCTCAAGTTTATGTTTCATGTTTATATCACTAATTTGCATTTGACATTTTATATTTTCTCTCACTTTATAAATTAGATGTTATTTACATTGTTTCATCTTCCGCTACCATGTTCAATGCTATCGAGTATATTATTGCTCATTTTAAATTTTCATTTAATATTTTCACTTTCTATTACCCATTATATACTGCTATAGTGTGTTAATGTGCGATTTTACTTTGGGTATAGTGTGTTTTTACTTTTTTAAAAGATTACTTTGCATTTAACTTCGCAATTCTATTTTCGATTTTTAAAATCCTTTAACGCTATATGCAAAGCCTTAATTCCGCAATTTCATATCTTAATTATATATTCTTTTATAATCAAACTTAAAATCATGATCTAAAAACAGGGCAATCTTCAATAACCTCTTAATCAACCACTTTAAAGGTTACTTCTTAATAATTACTAACATCCCTTTTCCGCAGGAACTTTTAACAATACTTCGCAGGCTAGACTTGACCTACTTTGATTTCGTAATTAACAATATTGACACACCGTCCCCCAGATTTACCTATCCCAACTTCTGGCTTTGACACGTGCAAATTGTATTTTTTTTATATATATTCCAGAGCACTCTCATGCCACACGCTGGCACATATATATATATTTTTTTATTTTACTCTTTTTCTCGCTAAGCCCCTGACGACTCCAATTAAAACTTCGATTTCTGGTCACTGATCTTCGCCCTCATTTATCCTGCATGCGTACGTCTTAACGACTAATTCATAAAACCCATAACAATCACCCTTATCTTACTATTCGATTGTGGTACTGTAACGTTATTCGGTCCTTAAATTTACATGTGAAATATGGCCTAGGTTTTCCGCGCCCTGCACATTAAATGGTTTGGGACTTGAGTCAAGGTGACATTGCCTCAACCTAATCATAACTAACCCCTCAACCCTTTCTAACGCCCATCACGAAGAGATCATGATTGACCCATCCAATCATTTATATTTTTACCTAGCATCATTATATGTTCTCTATTAAATCTTTTATTCCTATTTTTGTTTTTACTTATATGTTTAGTATTAGTTGTTTATACTTTATTATCTCTTATGGATATACAGAAATCAACCCCATGTTATATACCAACTCATTTCAATTAATTTTAAAATTATTTTCTTAATAACAGTCTTCCTATTCCGCTCTCTTAAATCCATCCATATGAACCCTCTCACATCCGAAGCCATCTGTGATGATTTAAGACCATGGAATTGTTGAAAATAATCCAGATATCTACTACCACATATTTCACCACGTGACTGTATATAACTTGTTATTTACTGCAAATAGAAAGCATCAAATAACATCAATCTGTACCGCTTAAGACTAATAAAGTATAACAACTGTACAGATAGAAGGAATGGATAATAACAGGAGAAAATTAAGGCTAAAACTAATCAGGCCTAAGTGAGAATAAGAAAGTAGGCCTATCGAGCCCAGTCCAATTTTTACGAGGTCATGGCCCTCCTGGATGATGTAACTTTCCCCCCTGTTTACGTCAGAAAAGAGCAGTGACCTGCCTGGACCCAGGGAAGTTATAAAAGGAGACCCCCAAGCCTCAGTTAGTCAGTCTTTGTTTCAGTCCTTCCGTCCTCCAGTCCGCGTAGGCCGCTCCTATAGAGGTAATCCTTTCTTGCCAGAAACATCCTCGTCCCATTCCTTCTTGACGTTCAGACGCTTCTTCGTGGAATCTCTGTTTGTTTATTTCACCTTTGGCCCAACTGTGTCGCCTTCCACCACGACTGCACGGTAGAGGTGACATCGAGGTTCGTCTAGCATCAGGTAACACTGGTTTCAGAGGTCCCAAGATATCACATATATATATTTCATCCCTGTATAATATCTATTACTTTAGCTGTAAACAGTATGATGCACACCCGCGAGAGAATATGCCAATAACAAAAGTTTTTCAATTATTTTGTGTATAAAGATTATTTAGAGATTTTACATAGAGTATTAGCCCGTTGAAGAGCAGTATATTTGCTC
Source organism: Cordylochernes scorpioides (assembly GCA_030710605.1). NCBI lineage: Eukaryota > Metazoa > Arthropoda > Arachnida > Pseudoscorpiones > Chernetidae > Cordylochernes > Cordylochernes scorpioides. Next base: position 39,170,161 of record CP092881.1, on the reverse strand, counting down.
GAAAGCTTGCAAATTAAAAAAAAATAAAAGAAACTTTTAAACTGATTTTTATTTTTATTTTTCAAATAAGATACACTGTTAATTGATATGTTTTTTTTTCTAGAAGTAGCATTATCATCTTGAGTCGTAGATTGTTGGGCGACATATAGGAACAGAATGCTGATGTTGTTAGCCCCATTGTGTGTAAGACCTTAGGTAGATCGATGTAGGAAAGGCACGCCCTGAGAGGTTCCGTTAATTGAAGCCACTTTCCTGAACTCTTAGGTTGATAGGTCGATAGAGGAACAAATAGCTGGGTTAGGTTAATTGGAGCCTGGTAGAACGCTGTGTCGGCCCGCGGGTTGGAACGGCAAACTTGGTGGAATGGCTTCGAGTATTGGTTTATAACAGCGTCGCTTACACTCTCTAATGGCTTAAACCTTGAATATAATATACATTGTAACAAGATTTCATACAGTATTAAGATAGATATATTTATAACCAAGTTTCCTGGAGCGCAGAACGCCAACTACCCGGGAACATTATCAAATGTAAATCCGGATAAGTAAATATTGGATTATTTTTAAAAAGAAACGTAAAAATCTGTGTGTAGGCATGAATTATTTTTATAATTTTTTTTTATAAAACATCTCTCTCTCATCAAACAATTAAATATTATTCAAGTCCATTTTTAGGAAACTGGTTTAATGCACTTTTTCTGTGCATCAAGAAGGATTGTCAAACTCTAGAAACCGAAGTCAAATTAACATATCTAAGAGAATTAGATGTGATTAAGTGGGAACACATTACAATAACATTCTAATAAATAAACTAATTCATACGAATCTGGGGGTGCTGAGACCCATTCTAGAAACTTAAATTGAATTCATTTATCTATATGGGCATGTTGATTGAGACAGTTTGAAAAACGGAGTTATATTAAAGAAATGAAAGCATTAATATACGAATGTTTATTTTATACATAAAACAAACAAAATTCTACTGTTCTTACCGCGAGTAAAACATATATGGGGAGGGTTTGGCTCATCAGTGGCGAACCCTCCCAGTGATTTCGCCAATTTAACCTACCAGACCGCTTTTTAGAGCTTTAATGCTGTATTAGACGATTCTGGTTACATACGCAACACATATATGTAAATATGGCGGTTATAAATAAATTTTAAGAGACTGGGTTCAATAAGATACTAGGTAGCTTATACGGTCCTGGAACCATGATTCCTTAATGTTTGAGTGGAATGAACCTATTTATTAGAATTAATATATTATATCAACGTTAAATTTTCTTTATTTTCGTAAAATGACTTCAACATTCAAGCAAGATCTGTAGAAATAGACTTCGAATATAAGAGTAAAATAAACGTTGAGTACGTTACAATTCTAACAAAGAGATGGCGTTTCTACATGTGATTGACCGGTGATTGAAATCTCTATGTGGATTGGGTAATTATGGAGAATAGGTGAAAACAGGTTCAAGAAACTTGAGTCTGATAAATCTGTTATGTTGTTCGTTTACACTTTAGTATTCTTTATAGTCTATGGTAATTCAATAAGAAGTCGTAAGCAAAACTAATTGTTTATTACCTAAGTTACATGCAAATTCTGAATGCTATTCAGTGATGATGATAAATCGTTGGCGTTGCCAAACTAAAAGTTTAATATACATTACATGTCCCCTCTTTAACCATCAAAGGTTCAATCTGCGTGGGGGTCGAACCACCCTACCAGATCTGGTGGTGATCAGGTTCCCTGGGGAACCATTGGTACAGCTCCCCGGGGGTCCTGTGGTGGTCACGTTCTCCGGGGATCCAGGAGAAGAGAGTTGTCCAGAAGATGTAGGCCGCGATGGGGATTCCTCCAGGTCCTGCAAATCGGTTTGTTCCTGGTTCAGTTCTAGTGGTTTCTCCCAATCTGTGTGGGTTGTGTCACTCCGTTTATCCTCGCGGATGTGAATACTATTTCTTCTATATTCATTTCCTTCTTGATCTTTCACGTAGAAGGATCGGGGTTCATTGGCTTGGTTTTTTAGCTGGCCTGGGATCCATCTTTTATCTTTTCGAAACCACACTCTATCCTTGATAGATAATGGGTCCGCCGGTCTAGTGTGTCTATCGTAATAGTTTTTCATTTTAACTTGATTATCAACTAGCTGTTTCTGGATCGCCTCGTTGTTAATCATGGAGGGCACGAACTGAGATGTCTTCGAGGGTATTATAGACCTTAATTTCCTTGACATCAGAATTTGTGCAGGTGATGGCAAATTATTGTGTGGTGTGTTTCGTAAGTTGAGAAGAGCTAAGTAGGGGTCTGTACTTTCTTCCCCACATCTCTTTATCAATTTCTTTAAAGTTTGAACTGTTCGTTCTACCATCCCGTTACTCTGTGGATGGTAAGGACTAGATGTTACATGGACTATATTCCAAGTTCTAGTAAAGTTCTGGAACTCTTTTGAAAAGAATGGAGGCCCATTATCACTCACCAAAGTTTCAGGAATTCCAAAATTCGAGAAAGTTCTCTTTAATCTCCTTATTATGGTGTCTGTTGTCATATCTTGGAGTTGATATATTTCTGGGTATTTGCTGAAGTAGTCCACTATTAAGAGATATTTTGAGCTTTCTATTTGAAAAATGTCGATCCCTACCTTTTGCCATGGATATTCAGGTGCTTGGTGTGGAAGCATAGGTTCTTTAAAATTTGCTCTTGATGTTTGTTGACAAATTGAACAGTTATTGATTAATTCTTCAATTTCTTTATTCATTCCAGGCCAGTAAATGAAACCTTTGGCTAATGCAATTGTATTATTTATACCTTGATGTGAAGCATGGAGTATCTTTAAAAAATCGTTTCTTTTGGGTTTTTGATATTAGAAGTTTATTACCTCTGCAAATCAAGTTTTGCCATTCATGAAGTTCTTCTTTGAATTCCCAATAAGGTTTGAGGTTGGAAGGCAAGTTCTTTTTGTATAAGGGCCAACCTGTTAACATATATTGCTTTAGCAAACAGCATTCTTTATCCTTTAACGTATCCTCCTGTAGTCTCGTTAATCTCTGGTCTTTGATCTCAACATTTAAAACAAACGTTTGAGTACATGAGTCTAATTCTTTATCTTCCATTTGTTCCTGGGGCAAGAAATGTCTGGAAAGGGTATCAGCAGGTATCATACTCTTTCCTGGGATGAACTTCAATCGAAATTGATAATTTAATAAATACAATGACAACCTTTGGAGTCTAGGTGACATTTGATCAAAGTTTTTCTTCAATAAAGAAACCAAGGGTTTATGATCTGTATATGCAGTAAATTTTCTACCATAAAGGAAATAATGGAACCTTTTACATCCAAAATATAGAGCCAATAATTCTTTTTCAATTTGGGAGTAATGTTTTTGCGGAGAAGTGAGAGATGCAGACGCATAAGATAAAGGTTTTTCTTTTTGCATTAGTATAGCACCCAACCCATCTTTGCTTGCATCAGCAAAAAGTTCTAGTGGTTCATTAGGATCAAAGTGTCTCAATACTGGTGGACTAGTTAGGAGAGTTTTGATAAAATTCAGCTCTTGATCTGCTGCAATATTCCAATTCCAGATTATATCCTTTTTAAGCAGGTTTCTCATATTAGAAGTATTTGATGATAAGTCCGGTATGAATTTGGCTAGATAAGTTACGGTCCCAAGTATCCTTTGCAATTCTTGCTTATTTTTAGGTATTTGCATATTTTGAATGGCTCTAACTTTATCTTGATCAGGTAAAATTCCTTCCTGTGAGATGGTATGACCTAAAAATTTAACTACCCCTGTGGCCATTTGGAGTTTATTTAATGTAAGCTTCAGTCTACTTTCTCTGGCCAAATCTAAAACCTTTTTTAGAGTAGAGTTATGATCTTCACACAATCGAATTACCCCATATTAGAAGATCATCTATATAGCAGACCACATTAGGGATATCACAAAAAATCTTGTGCATAATATTTTGAAAAATTTCAGGTGCACTGGAAATTCCAAAAGGTAGCCTCAATAATCGATAACGCCCAAATGGTGTACTCATCACCAAATATTTAGATGTATTTTCACTTAGCGGCACTTGCCAAAATGCAGATTTCGCATCTAATACAGAATAAAATTTAGCCTTAGGTATTTCTGCCAGAATGTTTTCAGGTGCAGGTAAGGTGTAATGCTCCCTCAAGACCCATTTATTCAGTTCCCTTGGGTCAATGCATATCCGATATTTGCCCGATGGTTTCTTTACCACTACCATTGGGTGCGCCCATATGGTCGGTTCTTCTATTTTTTCGATAATCCCGTCTTCTTCCATTTTAAACAGTTCTTCCTTTACTGGTTGAAGCAATGCTCTGGGTAGTCTTCTGGCTGGACTTATTTTAGGCTCCGCCTTGTCCGATAATTTAATGTCATACCTATAACTCAAATGGCCATTTCCTTTGAAAACATCTTTATATTTATCCAAGAGTCCTGTAAGAGTAACGCTGATATCACTTATTGTTTCCACTCTTTTTACTAAATTTAATTTCTCACACTCATCCAGACCTAGTATAGGAACTGCTGAGTTGTTAACAATTAAAAATGTAACTTTTCTGCAAGCGTATTTCGTCTTACAATCTAGCTGGCATTTTCCTACTACTGGGATTTGTTGCCCTGTATAAGTATATATTTTGCAATCTGCTGTTTCCAGCAATGGCATATTAGGCCATTCTTTAATTAGCCTTTCCGGCAGAATATTTACATCTGCTCCTGTATCAAGTTTAATATCAACAGGATGTCCTTGTATGTAAATTAGTTCCTTCCACGGTTTCCTTAACACTTGGCCGACCATGATTGAGTCTATAATCAGTAGGTTATCATTTTCTTCCTCAATTTCTTGTATACACCTAACTGCTCTATTTTTGCAGCAATTTGAAAAGTGGTTTGGCTGTCTGCACTTGTAACATTCTTTTCCATATGCAGGGCACTTTCCAAAGTCATGAGCCATGTTACATTTTGAGCACCTGATCGATTTATTAAAATTGGCTCTAACTGGGTTACTTGTGTAGCTATTCTTCAAAGAGGTGGTAGGTTTATATTTTTCATTAAAGTTTTTCCTTATAGCATCAATTGAATCTTTTTCAATGTTTCTTAGTTGTTTTTGCGATGCCTCAGCCGCCTGACCTTGATTAATAGCCAATGACAGTGTCAAATCGGGGTTCTGTAGATATTTTTCTCTAAGTGTTGTATCCCTACAACCCAGAACAATTCTGTCTCTAATAAGAGAATCTTTAATATTTTCGAATTCACAGTCTTCAGCCTTACTTAATTTCAGTGACAAAATCGTCAAAAGTTTGATTTAGCTTTTGGTCACAAGTAAAGAAAATGTATCTTTTATATATGGTGTTTTTAAATGGTCTAAAATATTGATCATATTTATCTAGAATATCTTTGATAGTAGGGCTTTGCGCATTCTCTTCAAAACCAAATGTATTATATATTTCAAGCGCTGAATCGCCAATAATGTGTAATAGAATAGCCCTTTGTTGTTGTATAGTTTTTGAATCAAGATCACTTGCTATGATGTAGTTTTCGAATTTTTTACGCCATTTTGGCCATTTATTAGGATCATTTTGATCTATTGTAAACGCAGAAGGCGGTGGTAAATTATTCATAATTATCTTTTATTATTTATGAGAAAGCAAAATATAGAAAATTTAAAATAGTTATTATACCTATATTTTTATATTTTAAAACGATAGACTTAACGCTGCCACCATGTTATGTTGTTCGTTTACACTTTAGTATTCTTTATAGTCTATGGTAATTCAATAAGAAGTCGTAAGCAAAAATAATTGTTTATTACCTAAGTTACATGCAAATTCTGAATGCTATTCAGTGATGATGATAAATCGTTGGCGTTGCCAAACTAAAAGTTTAATATACATTACAAAATCTATCAATGTGAGACACAGAGGGATGGGACATTTTTAGAAACTGAATGAGGTAAATCTAGCTATATGACACCCGATACGCTAAACCTTGACGTATGCCCAAAGGAACGCGTGGCCACTGGACATGCGTCGGTCTGTAGGCTGTTGTTGGGTGCTGCGTTGCCTGGAGTACAGGAGCTACATATTTGCTTCCTTTCTTTCTGTGGTGAATCTGTATAAGACCGGTGGTCTTAATAAAACTCTGTATATGCTATATGACACACAAAGATAGAACACGTGTTATAAAATTCTCTCTACAAGTAAAATAAACCTATCTATATAAAACAAAGGATTGTGGGACATGCGTTCTAGAAATCAAGGTAAAACAAACTAATCTCTCTGTATTAAATAGAGGGTTTGGACACGGGCGTTCTAGAAACATGAGCGAAATAAATAATCTATATAAAACAGAGGGTTGAGGCATGGATTGAAGACATCAAGAAAAACTAAATCTATTGTGTTCTACAAATTTGAATAAAATAAATCTATCTATAAAGGTGCCGCGTCAAAATAGACGTTAAAACTATAGAGAGATATTTATAACCCAGGTTCCTGGAGCGCAGAACGCCAACTACCCGGGAAGTCCAGCTCACTAGTATAGACTAGTGTTGAGCGCTTTTACTCGCGTCCTGTTTTGATTGCTGAGTTGAACCAGTTGACCAGGAATTTCCATGCTGAAGTTGAGTCTGGGAGACTGGCCATAAATGTAGGATTGAGGTGGGTCATTCCAAGTAGGATGGCTGTTTGCATCCTATGTCTCAAGAATGATGGGCAACTGAAGAGAAGATGATTGACTGTCTGTGGCTCTTCTAAACAGTGGATGCATGTTTTAAAACTATATTCATAAGAAGCATATTACCAAATGCAATGAGGAAAGTTTACGCGGAGTAATAGAATATATAAACATCGAAATTAATAATCTGTACATAAAATATAATAAATACTTTGCTACAATATTAATCACCAATTTATCGTTTCTCCTTCGCTCTTCTGCTTTCCGTTATGTTAGCTTTTGTGTAAATTTGGTGCTATGATTATATATCACTTTGAATCCGAGCGTTCTTAAAATTGAAATTAAATAATTTACTTTTAAAATAAAGGTATCTTTTTGCCTATATATACTTTTTAATCTTGAAATATTGCTTAGTGTATGAAGAGCTGTCTCAAAGCTAATATATCGTGAATATCACACACACAACTTTATCAATACTACTTGTCTTATTCAGATTCACCGCAGGAAGTAAGAACAGATGGAGCCCCTATACTCTAGGCCACACAGAACCCAACAACAGCCTCCAGGTACAATGTATGTCCAGTGACCACAGATTACACCTTGCATAGATTAGCGCAGGGGTCGGCAAACCTTTGAGTCGGAAGAATAAAAAATTACAATTTACAAAATTTCATTTTTTTTAAGAGCCACGTTTTTTTCTTTTCAACAATAAATAGTACTCGCATAAATAATATTTTCGTATGGAACTATATAAAGAGCCGCAGATTCACATCCAAAGAGCCGCATGTGGTTCGCGAGCCGCAGTTTGCCGATCACTGAAAAGGCGAGTGTGGAATCAGCTGCGTTCTAGTCTTCACTTTATATCTTGTGGATATCTGTATTTCTGATATCATATCTTGATTTATCAAGAAAATGGGTTGGCCAAATATTGTGAAACAAACATGAATAAACGTTCATTTGATAGTGGCTTCACTAGGTGGTTCTCTGCCACCTAAAAATGCTCATGTGAACGATCATAGAAATGCCTACTTTATTTTAAAATATAAATATATTAACAAGACTAAAATATTATTTTAACAACCCCATGTATCCCTATATATATAAAAGTCAGTGTATGTATGTATGTATGTATGTGGGTATCTATGTCGGCTATACACGTCCACAATACGTAACTAATCTGACTGAAATTTTAACAGTATATAGAGTAGAATCTGGAAAAACTTATATTGAAAATGTCAGGTCTCTATCCCGAATATTCTTCGAGTTATTTGCAAAATGCGTTGCAAATTTGCCTTTTCGCTCGCAAGCAGCGCCTCTAGCGGTGAAGATGGGAGGTAATATCAGCTGACCTAATGTACACGTAAAACGTGTTTTGACAGGACATAGAGAAAAATCTGGAAAATATATTTATCGTATTTTTAGCCAATAAAAAATAAAATTGACAGGTTCTGGGCAAAAATAGTTGTTTTTTTAGTCAGAAAATGATGATGACAATATTGCTGTATCATGTTTGATTATCAGATACAAAATTATATCTTGGAAAAATTCCAAAAAGCTGAGACCACGGGTGAAGCCAGTTCATTTTTAGTGTGCAGGAACAAAATTCTAAGAGAAAAACATTCATTCGAGCAGAAGACACAAAGCCAGATCATCTCTTTATAAAAATATCGCTTCTCTGACACAAAGTTTGGAGCGGGACGTTTCACAAGAGTGACATCCACGGCGCCAATTTATAATTGTAACGAATAGTATTTGAATGAAAACATTTAATCGGGTAAAACCTGGGCGTTGCCCGGGTCATTCGGCTAGTCTATATATATAAAAATGAATGTATGTGTGTCTGTTTGTTTGTTTGTCCTTTATGCCTGACCAAACCACTCATTGGATCGCCATGAAACTTTGGGAAGTTATTTAGTATAGTACTGGGAAGGTTTCTAGCAAATAAAATTTTTGAAATAACTTTTCGCCTAGAAATAATCAAGATAAATATTCTAATTTATCTGTTATAATTCAACAATCTGCTCTAAATATTATCATGATGATACGATGATTTTGTAATGTAGAAAATTAGGAAAGACAAAATTCAGGATGACACGGCAATTTATTTGAGACAAGAATAATGATACAATTCATAGGCAAGATACTATTCCTTTAACTTCCAATTACCGAGGGAACTAATTAATATTGATTTTATTCAACTTATCGAGTATTTTTCAAGGGACCGGGAAAAAATTTTCACTTTATCGAGAGATTTGTTAGACAAACCTTTACTCGGGTAAAACCCGGGCGAAGCCGGGTACATCCATACAAGAATAATGATACAATTCCAAGGCAAGATACTATTCCTTTAAATTCCAATTACCGAGGGAACCAATTAATATTGATTTTATTCAGCTTATCGAGTATTTTTCAAGGGACCGGGAAAAAAATGTTCACTTTATCGAGAGATTCGTTAGACAAACTTTTACTCGGGTAAAACCCGGGCGAAGCCGGGTACGTCCGCTAGTTAAATATAAATATAATCATAATTTAATGATAAAATAAAACTTATTGATAATAAGTACGTGATATTTATACGAAAGAAAAACAGTTTTTCAAAGAAATGTTTTTAAAATATGAAAAACATGGGGTCTAGATACGCTAAAGAAAACATTTGAGGAAAAAAGCCTCGGGATAAACTTCTACATGAAGGAACAAGTCAGCGTAGAGTTTGATTGATTTTTAAAAAACAATCTCCCTCCCTCCCGCCACAACAAGAAGAAAAAACTGGGTGAAAAGAGGCTGACTGGCTTATTAGCGATCCAGCTGTGGGTCTGTAGTTTGGAGCTCAATCAGCGTGAAACTGCTTCCCTTCACTTAACGACTTGAGATGTGGAGTTGAATTCTCATTTTAGAAACACATTTTACTTTTATAAACTTACAATATAAAATCAATAAATAGTTTATTTTGTTGTTGTTGTCGTGTTCAATGAAGAGCCTCAGATGTCTCCATGTATCTCTATCACAGAAGTTGCAATGTCCTCTATCTTGGGTGTGTAAAGCTGCTGCTCTGGGTCCATGTCAATTTTCTGTAAGGCTGCGACCGTTGCTGGGGAAGATAATATGTAGGTAGGTGTTAGAGTTTATTTTGTGATAAATCAAATTAGCAAGAGCTTATGAAGAAAATACGCTCTTCTACAGGCTTAAAATACAATCAGGGACAAAATTTAAGGAAGTTGGACCTTTTAGCATGTATATTGGGATTCAGACAATAACTCTGAAAAATATTTGATACATGGGACCTTTATTGAAGACACACGAGATAATCAAGTTTGAACAAAATTGCTTCTGTCTCCTTCTAAAAAACACGACCGGCGACATAAAGAGATTTCTACTTCCTTAAGTTTTGTCCAGAAGTGTAAATAAGACAGGAGAAAATGAAAAAAAAAAAAACTCCGAAAGCTTGATTGCTTTTTCATTTAAATAAGAAAATAATAATTATATTTTATTATAAGTTTTTATAAAAATATTTACAAAATAAATCTAGAATTTTACTGATATATTTTATTATTTAAATAAAAATAAAAAAATTGTTCAATATAGAATTTTTTTTTACCATTATGAGACCCATTCTTTAGAACTTAGTATTAGAGAAAAACCTAAAAATGTAAATAGGCATCATATTTTAATTGATACAAGAAGTGTTGAAAGGATATTCTCGTTTGAAAGCTTGCAATTTTAAATTTAACAAAAGATACTTTTATGATATTTCTTTCATAATTTTACAACAACCAAAAGATTCATTAAGACCTTTTGGTCTTATACAGATTCTCCGAGTAGAAGAGGATGAATATACAGAAATTTATGACAGAAATAGCAACAATAATCAGCAATGTTATTTACAGTGTATCAAATAGGGGGGAAGAAGAAAGAAAGGGTTTGGCATAGAATTGTATGCAAGCAATCGAAGACAAGCAGTTCCTTTTCTTAAAAAGCAATAATTATTGCTTTTTACTAGTAGTATTGACAGAAATTTAGATTAGTACATGTGAAAAAAGGAATATACAGAACTTTATTATCAGGCATCTTTATAGTTGCAAATATAGATAAAGAATTATTCCTGAATTGAAATTAGACGAAAAACATGGTGAAGGAAGACAAGTTTCTTTTATTGATGCATAGGTGCAAGCTTTTGGGTAAAAACCCTTCAACAGGCGAGCAATAAAGCGCGACTTATAAGAAATATGGTACAAATGGTAGGAAGGAATATTTGTACCATATTTATTATAAGTCGCGCTTTATTGCTCGCCTGTTGAAGGGTTTTTACCCGAAAGCTTGCACCTATGCATCAATAAAAGAAACTCGTCTTCCTTCACCATGTTTTTCGTCTAATCTTTATAGTTATATATATGAATGAATCAAGGGCTTATATTTCAATTATATTTTATAAAAATGAGTTCAGTTTTTTGTCTTGTAAAATACATTTTGTATTCTGGACTCTGATTAGAAAAAGTTGCATGAAGCTAATCGACGTATTTTCTGAAAAATGTTGTACACACAAGGAAGAAAATTAAATATTTCAATTTTTTCAAGATACAATGGAATTGAAACGAAGAATATATAGCGAACAAGAAACAAAACGGATCGTACAATGTGATCTACGAACTGCTGGGCTGTAAATGTACTTGCTGGAAAGACCTACCAAAGAAAGGAATTCAGGCCATAACGCCCTGCTGTGAACATGTGTGAAGAACGACGGTTTGGTCAGAATTTTTATTCTGATTTGGTGTCTCTAAACATGTCTGCGGTGGTTTCAATGGCAAAGTTGAAAACAGGACTCATCAATAAAGAATAAACTTCTCCTGTTAGGGCAATTCCAAGTTAACGGAGCCTGAGCTAAACAGAGTAATCTGACGATGTACAAATATAATGGATAAGTGACGGAACTATTGGCAAAATTATAAATTCGTATATCTTCACCTTTTTCTGATGGCGGTGTTGAGATCATAGGTGAGAGAGTTGATAATGTCTCTCAATGGCTCTGCCGACCCTCTAGCTCTGCCGTCCCGACTCTGGGTTAGACCACCCGCTCAGATATTTCCATGAGGCATTGTTACTGCGACGTCAGATATCCAAAGTCGAAATTCAACAGAGAACATCGTGTCGAAGATCATGTGCACCTTCTGGATACTCAGTTATGATGCTCTTCAAAGCTACATAGTCATTTATTGGCCGAGAGAAAACAATTCTTTGCTTATTGGTTATTAAGGCAAGCCAAATTTCGTTACAATCTTAAAACTTCTCATGCGTCAGTATTTTGATAATGTATTTCTACAGGGAATATATAAGACTAGTAGCTACTACTGCACCTCTTCGCCGGCGCTATATACACCTGATTTTCAAAAAACTATATAAACACTTTAGTCATTTTTTATAAAACTAGATCATCAGCATACAGTATCACATGCGACGAATAAATTTGATTCTATTTGAACACCAGAAGCTATATTTGTTCATTCGTTGACTTAAAATGAGATAAGAGAAATGGAGAGAAGTCAATCAACAGGTGAATAAAACAGGCACCATACACTTATAAACCAGCTAAGTCTTTTTAAAATCTAAAGATACTCATACAACTACATAATAGAAGTAAAAAGACGAAACGTGATTTTTCCCAAATATTGGGCAAGACTGATTCAGTAGACCTGTGGAAACGTTAACGCTAGAAAGCTAACCAAATATTTATTAAATGAGAACATATCAACGCGTCTTTTTTTAAAGGCTTTTTTAACGAGCTAATCATTTCTCCATCAAATACAACTATTTAGATCCCAAGGAGGGTCTTCAACGATGATATTTAATACATATATCAGCAGGTCTTTCCAATACAATCCAAATGACGATGAAGAAGAAGTCCCAGGAAAGATTGATGTCTGGTCGATCAATAAAGTCCATCGAGCAACCATTAGGACTAATTGGCAGAGTAACGGGTATTATGCTTGGCACCTCTGCGGTTTAAATTGGTCCATCAGTCTGTGGAGTTGTGGCTCTTGATGATCCACGATATTGGATTGGTCAATTTATTGTTTTTAAATCTTCATTCTTCCCTAATAGAATCTCAGATTTTAAATTTAAATGATTTTGATTTTTATTCATTGTATTTTAAAATAAAATTATAGATATACTCATAGTGTTTGTATATGCGTACTTCTTGGTATTATTTTTAGCTTTTGTAACGCGTTTTTTTTAAGCTCGTCTGCCGCAGGATAAAAACAACACCGTGCCGTACAAGATTATCTTGCCTCCATTGCATCTTAGTGAGCCCCAGTTCAGTAGCTATTGTTTAGTAAGAATCAATATTTATACCAAAATATTCTAGCATAAAGAAAGGTATTTTCCGCATGAATATTAATAGAGAATAATTTGATATAAAAATAGATTTCATATATATATACATTCATATAAAATAATAGGATTTAAAATATACATTCATATATATACATTCATGGACAAAATTTAAGGAAGTTGTACCTTTTAGCAGGTATATCGGGATTCAGACAAAAACTCTGAAAGATATTTGATACGCAATAACCTTTATTGATGACACATGAAATAACCAAGTCTGAACAAAATTGACTGTCTCCTTAAAAATAAAAAATAAATAAAATAAAAAACAGACGACCGGCGACATCAAAGACTTTCCACTTCCTTAAGTTTTGTCCATGAGTGTAATTATAGAGAAAATTGTTGTCTCGACAACAAAAATCGAGCTTTTGGTACCAACTACATTTAAATATATGTGTCGGTGTTTAAACGTCGTTTTGGTTTATTATTTGAAGATTAATTTTTCGTGTTTAATATTCTGATACTGTTCCAACAGCTATCATTTACAACAGCCTTACTATAATATATCTGATAAAATGCCTTCAAAGTCTCTTCCAAATTACACTTTAAAAATCGCTGATTCGGTTTTAAGCGCCCCCTTACTACAGACAAAATATCATCATTTTCAAATTTTCCGTAATGGAAATATATCAATTTTAAACTTTAAATTTCACTTTTAAGCTATTACTTTATATTTAATTACAATAATGAGCTGATAGAGTAAAGGTAATACTTGAGTTCCCAAGCAACTAATTCAGCATTTGTCAATTTGTTCACGTCTTATAGTACTGATTTTTCCTCCCTTCCCAAGAACTACTACCAGTTCCTCTATGCTCCATTCAGACTGCACAACCTTTCTAGCTGAAATCTTGGCAATTTTCAAGCCTTCTACATTTGCGGAGATTAATCAAACCAACTCAATACTGACCGTTACTTCGGACCGCATATCGGATTTTGCGACTATCTGGCTCTTTTGAATCAACACAATCGTCGCTAATGGTGGAAATGATACAAGTCTTTATACATATAACAAAGATACTCGCACGTATTGGACTGCTGGATATGCAGTCACAACGGAATCAATGACAACAAACTGGCGGACAATGCTGTAAATATTGCTGCTGCTTCTGTCTTAGAACATTCATGATCCATCGAACCTTTGCTAGCTATCGTCCTCGTAGGGCTGATATAACGGTCTGGAGAGAGGTATATATACCAGTGAATATTCGACCAGATCTCTCATTATAATAGCATTCACCCCAAGTCGTCTCTTCAAATTTCTGCCTAAGTTCGGCCAAGGAGAGGTAATCACTACCATCCTCAATGGTCACGGTCATGTCTTGGCAGACCTGACGTTTTGGCATCCCGAAGTAGATCTGAACTGCCCTTATTGTTTGGAAGAGCCAAATAGAGAGGACCATGTCATCTTCAGCTGTCTCGATTTTCTGAAACATAGGATGCAAACGACTATTCTGCTTGGACCTATCCACCTGATACCTGAATGGAGAGACTATGGGCATTCTATGGACAAACCTCCACAGACTCAACATTAGCATGGGGATTTCTGGTCAACTGGTTCTGCTCAACAACCCACTCAGACCGCGATTAGAACTGCTAGGCATCAGGTTGTGCTAGTTATCTCGACAGTTCGTGTAGTTGGAGTTCTGCGCTCCCGGAATTCTAGGTAACCCTTTCTATTTTTTACCATTTATTTCAATTTAATTCACATATTTTGTTTAAAATATCTCTCTATATATAAAAGTCATCTTATGTATGTTCATTTATTTATTTGTCTCTTTTACGTTTCTTCAGTATATATCTGGCTGAAACTTTAAGCAGTATATAGAGTTGAGTCGGGAAGAGGCTTTGTCACATTTTCATCCGAGAAAATTTCAAATTAACCAAGTAATGGACTAATTCACCTATTTTTAGTCAATAAATGATGATGAAAAATTTCTGTCATGTTTGGTGGACAAGAACAAAATTTTTCGAAGATCATTTACTCGAGCAGAAAATACGGGTGAGGCAATATCATTTTTAAAAGGTATGAACAAGATTCTTTGATAGAAACATTCACTAGAGCAGATAACGGGCGAAGCCATATCATATATCTAGAAAAGGAAATTTCAAATTTCACTTCAACTTTCTTACATTAAAATTCATATTTAAATATTATAAATTCATCAAGTAGATGTATATATGAAAATAAGAAACTATTATAGACGGGTATGATTCTTTTAAAAATTAAACAATTATCTACTGCCCTTACTGCAATGGAAAATTAATGGGAGGGCCTGGCTCATTAGTGGGTGAACCCTCCCATTAATTTTTATTGCAGTAAGGGCAGTAGATTTATATAATTGTTTAAAAGAATCATACCCGTCTATAATACAAGTAGCTTCGAATTCTCATAACAGATGGCACGCTAATGTATCATACGATAATTCAGTTTAAAATATAGGCTATATTAAAAGCTTATTCAAATCAAACCAATAACTAATTTAAACTCTTTTCGACTAAAAATTAATATATACAGTTATCAGCGTCATAATCAATTCTTTCTTAATTCTGTCACCGTTTGCTTAGGGGAATGGAATAAATACCCAAATATGGCCATTTCTCATAACCATCGGTGGTTGAGTGGTAGAATGCTCGCCTGCCACGCGGGCGGCCCTGGTTCGATTCCCGGTCGATGCATTTTTTTTTTTTTACAATTTTTAAAACTCATTTATATATTATACAAGAATGACATCCACGGCGCCAATTTATAATTGTAACGAATAGTATTTGAATAAAAGCATTTAATCTGGTAAACCCCGGGCGTTTCCCGGGTCATTCATCTAGTTATAGTTATATCTTTAAAGAATTAGACCCCGATAATTTGAAAATAGCCAAATGTATGTCAGACTAAATTGCTCATTTTGGTATAAAAGGAGATGGTAATATGTATTATAGATTTATGTTGTTAATATATATAATACATATTCTTATAATAATACTAGAATTTTAGCGTCTATTCTACAAACAGGTCTACATCAACAACCATTTCTAACTATTATTAAAGCCTTAATAAATCTAAGAATAAAGAATGCAAAAGACTAAATTTCCCTAATGGATTTTTAATTTAATAAATGTGAATTAATGGAAAAAACTGATTATATTGATATAGTGTATAACATAATTCTTTTATCTATACTACCAATATATATGCTATCCAATATCCTCATTTTTATTTACAGTAAGTTATATAAAAGCGCTTTATATAAAATGACTCTTTTAGCATTTTTTTAACTTTCTCCCTTGCCATGACAATCCAATTATTTGGATTTATTTTTAAATATTTGTGTCTTCACAATATTTAGAAATAATAGAGCCATCACCCATTTGAATAAAGGGTATAACTAGCTGAGAGAATGAATAAGACAACTCCCAGGTCTTACCGAGTTTTACCTGAGGGAATATGTATAAAATAAAATGCTGTTAAAAGTTAAATAATTTTCGTTATAAGTATATTTAGACTCATAACGAATAATATTTAACTTGTAACATCATTTTATATTTAGACTCTGTTTCGCCTTGTATCCCCTAGAGTGAATGTTTACCCAATAAATTATGTTTTTACAAATATTATTTATTATGAATATATCTAATTATGATTCTAAAAAGTGAAATAATTTGAAAATATATAAAATGAAACACAAAATGATGATAGTAATAATGATATATTAGTTGTGGGGAGGGGGGGGGGGGGATACTCATATATGCACATAATTACTTATTAGAGTTAAAATAATATAATTTTTAAAAATAAAATTCATCTGGCAAACATTTACATGAGAAGAAGCTGGAAGAGGCTAGGGAATTTAGTTATGGTATAATAATTATATTTTTGCAAATTTTATTACAATTTGAAGCGCTATGTCCCCCTAGGGACACTTGCGCTGTCACATACATGTATGCCATTATTATAATCATTTTATATCCGCAAAATATATGCAAAATTGTTTGTTATTTGTCTAATTTTAGGCTCTGAATAGATTTTATAGTACTAGGTATTCAACTATATATATGCTAAATTTTCCAAGGTTTATCCAATAGTTTTAGTGGAGAAGAGTAACAAACACCAATTTATATTTGAAATAATCGTTTCAGTATTTATTTTCATTTTTATTTCATGAAAAATAAAATTTCAAATTTCTCATCGGCATTTAAAATATAATGATGATGCTATTAATATATTATCTTTGAGTAGCATAATAGCTTTAAAAAACATTTAAAATACGTCATGCTGAAGTGGATGTTTGGCGAAAAACACTGTTTTGACAAATTTAATTATTTACTTATCGAATTATCATTCTTTTTTAACATTATTAAATCATTTTATTCGAGATTGAACGTTGTGGCCCACTGTACGTATTCTATATACAGTTACGAGCGTCATGCGTTCTTAATAATTCTTCATCTCTGTCACCGTTTGCTTTTTTTTTTTTTTGGAATGGCGCTCTCCTATTGGTTGGCTACGATCACGCCACCTTTGCCCCCCGCCCCATCATGCCCCCCCCCCCACTCGCTTTTTGGTTTTTGTAACTATTGTGTTGGAGCGGGTCGCTCCTTAAATAATCTATTGTTAACAATACCTCATTATAGAATAAAATGATTTAAAAGCGCGAATGTTTCTTTTATACATAAAACGAACTTCTACTGTCCTTACTGCGATGAAAAAATATATTGGGAGGGCTTGGCTCATCAGTGGTGAACCCTCCCAGCGGTTTCGCCAATTTAATCCACCAGACCGCTTCTCAGAGCTCTAATACTGTATTGGATCATTCTGCTCTTATATGCTACACTGAAGGATGGAATCTTAGAAATGGTTTTCAAGTAAACTATGGACATAAGCTTATAGGACAGTAGAATTACATTTAAATATTTGCTTCGAGCAATGCTCTTCAGCAAACTATAAAGACAAGGTCAATTAGGAATAAATTAACACAAAGCAATAACGCGCCATCTATACATATAAAATAAAATGATTTAAAAGCGCGAATGTTTCTTTTATACATAAAACGAACTTCTACTGTCCTTACTGCGATGAAAAAATATATTGGGAGGGCTTGGCTCATCAGTGGTGAACCCTCCCAGCGGTTTCGCCAATTTAATCCACCAGACCGCTTCTCAGAGCTCTAATACTGTATTGGATCATTCTGCTTTTATATGCTACACTGAAGGATGGAATCTTAGAAATGGTTTTCAAGTAAACTATGGACATAAGCTTATAGGACAGTAGAATTACATTCAAATATTTGCTTCGAGCAATGCTCTTCAGCAAACTATAAAGACAAGGTCAATTAGGAATAAATTAACACAAAGCAATAACGCGCCATCTATACATATAAAATAAAATGATTTAAAAGCGCGAATGTTTCTTTTATACATAAAACGAACTTCTACTGTCCTTACTGCTTATGTCCATAGTTTACTTGAAAACCATTTCTAAGATTCCATCCTTCAGTGTAGCATATAAAAGCAGAATGATCCAATACAGTATTAGAGCTCTGAGAAGCGGTCTGGTGGATTAAATTGGCGAAACCGCTGGGAGGGTTCACCACTGATGAGCCAAGCCCTCCCAATATATGTTTTCAAAATAGACGTCAAAAACCAGACGGGAGAGGCGACCCTTGTCTCTTTATATATATACTATCCGAGTGACCCGGGCAACGCCCCGGGTTTACCCGAAGGACCCGCAGGTGAGAAACTATAGAAGAAAAATTTTAACAAATCAGAAAATGAAATTGCAAACAACAGAACTACACTACTTTAAGGACATGAGAGCACATGCACTGTATCACCATACGTGTACCATTTTCAAAGACCCTGCTTAGGATTAAAACTTCTCAGAAGCATAACAATAGTACCAACCTAGAGGTTAACTGGTGTGGATGCATTCCTCTGGGAGTGAGGCTATTGAGAAATTCAGTAGGGAGTTATTTTGCTTCTCCGCATTCTAACACTCCAACTGTTAACACTGTGGAAACACTGACTCATGTTTGGTAAGCAATTTCAGGGAAGAAACTATAGACATTGGATTAAATAAATTATTAATTAAATTGCATTAAATAAAAATTATTAGATTTAAATAAATATTATTAGAGTGAAAAAAAAAGAAAGAAATTAACAAATTAGAAAATAAAATTTCGAAAAATACAACTATATTGCAGATAAGATAAGAGGACCTTATTAAAAAATACATAAACAAACTGTAATTCGACACTCGATAATTCGACACTTTCGATAATTCGACCATTTTAAAAATCAAATTTACAAGGTTGATTGTTGTTTAAATACAACTTTGCTTTTGCATGCATAAACACAGGCTCTTGTAGCAAGAACCCAAATATTATTTATAGTCATAGCAAAAGCCAACTTTAGTGAAAACTGATGCCTCTTCAGAATGAATGGAAGACTGAACTCTGAAGGAGCAGAAGATATGGGTCATCTTTACATGTATGCTATCCAATGTTCGCACACTTGAAAAAGCCACATATAAAGTTGTCCGTGCGTAAACACAGGCTCTTGTAGCCAAGGTTTGGCCTTGAGCCTTATTTATAGTCATAGCAAAAGCCAACCTTAGTGAAAACTAACGCCTCTCTAGAATGAAGCGAAGGTTGGTATCCGAAGGGGCCAAAGATATTTCAGACACTATACAGTGTGTTCAACTTTGGGCACTGTCAGTATATGTGCTTCAAGGACATGAGAGCACATGCGCTGAAACACCATACGTGTTCCATCGCAAAGATCCTAAAGGCATTGGTGAAAGTATAAATAAATATTTTGGAAATGAAAAAAAAATACATATATATATAAGAAAATAAATTGGAATAAAAATTTACAAACTATATTTCAGAGTGGATACATATTTGAAAGGAAAAAAAAAAAGAAAATTGCAAACAACAAAACTATATTACAAATATGACATGAAAACTAACGCCTCTCTAGAATGAAGCGAAGGTTGGTATCCGAAGGGGCCAAAGATATTTCAGACACTATACAGTGTGTTCAACTTTGGGCACTGTCAGTATATGTGCTTCAAGGACATGAGAGCACATGCGCTGAAACACCATACGCGTTCCATCGCAAAGATCCTAAAGGCATTGGTGAAAGTATAAATGACCCATATCTTCTGCTCCTTCAGATTTCAGTCTTCCATTCATTCTGAAGAGGCATCAGTTTTCACTAAAGTTGGCTTTTGCTATGACTATAAATAATATTTGGGTTCTTGCTACAAGAGCCTGTGTTTATGCATGCAAAAGCAAAGTTGTATTTAAACAACAATCAACCTTGTAAATTTGATTTTTAAAATGGTCGAATTATCGAAAGTGTCGAATTATCGAAAGTGTCGAATTATCGAGTGTCGAATTACAGTTTGTTTATGTATTTTTTAATAAGGTCCTCTTATCTTATATGCAATATAGTTGTATTTTTCGAAATTTTATTTTCTAATTTGTTAATTTCTTTCTTTTTTTTCACTCTAATAATATTTATTTAAATCTAATAATTTTTATTTAATGCAATTTAATTAATAATTTATTTAATCCAATGTCTATAGTTTCTTCCCTGAAATTGCTTACCAAACATGAGTCAGTGTTTCCACAGTGTTAACAGTTGGAGTGTTAGAATGCGGAGAAGCAAAATAACTCCCTACTGAATTTCTCAATAGTCTCACTCCCAGAGGAATGCATCCGCACCAGTTAACCTCTAGGTTGGTACTATTGTTATGCTTCTGAGAAGTTTTAATCCTAAGCAGGGTCTTTGAAAATGGTACACGTATGGTGATACAGTGCATGTGCTCTTATGTCCTTAAAGTAGTGTAGTTCTGTTGTTTGCAATTTCATTTTCTGATTTGTTAAAATTTTTCTTCTATAGTTTCTCACCTGCGGGTCCTTCGGGTAAACCCGGGGCATTGCCCGGGTCACTCGGCTAGTATGTATATAAAAAAGCAAAGCCCAATTCTAAACCCAAATATTTTTTTTATGAGAAGAACATCAACATATTGCATGATTACGGCAGTCCATAGCTTCCCTGACAAAAATTCACCAAGAAAGTTAAATATTCCAAAATTTTTCTGTGTGTAAATTGCTAAATATGTAAAAAACATGTATACAAAAAAGCAAAGCCCAATTCCAAACCCAAATATTTTTTTTATGAGAAGAACATCAACATAATGCATGATTACGGCAGTCCATAGCTTCCCTGACAAAAATTCACCAAAAAAGTTAAATATTCCAAAAATATTTCTGTGTATATATTGCTAAATGTGTAAATAACATGTATATAAAAAATCAAAGCTTAATTTTAAATTTCATTATCCTTTCCACAGGAAAAGCATCAAAATACTGCATAAGTACGACACTTTTGCAGCCGCATGATTACGGCAGTCCATAGCTTCCCTGACAAAAATTCACCAAGAAAGTTATATATTCCAAAATTTTTCTGTGTGTAAATTGCTAAATATGTAAAAAACATGTATACAAAAAAGCAAAGCCCAATTCCAAACCCAAATATTTTTTTTTATGAGAAGAACATCAACATAATGCATGATTACGGCAGTCCATAGCTTCCCTGACAAAAATTCACCAAAAAAGTTAAATATTCCAAAAATATTTCTGTGTATATATTGATAAATGTGTAAATAACATGTATATAAAAAAGCAAAGCTTAATTTTAAATTTCATTATCCTTTCCACAGGAAAAGCATCAAAATACTGCATAAGTACGGCACTTTTGCAGCCGCATGATTACGGCAGTCCATAGCTTCCCTGACAAAAATTCACCAAGAAAGTTAAATATTCCTAAATTTTTCTGTGTGTAAATTGCTAAATATGTAAAAAACATGTATACAAAAAAGCAAAGCCCAATTCCAAACCCAAATATTTTTTTTATGAGAAGAACATCAACATAATGCATGATTACGGCAGTCCATAGCTTCCCTGACAAAAATTCACCAAAAAAGTTAAATATTCCAAAAATATTTCTGTGTATATATTGCTAAATGTGTAAATAACATGTATATAAAAAAGCAAAGCTTAATTTTAAATTTCATTATCCTTTTCACAGGAAAAGCATCAAAATACTGCATAAGTACGGCACTTTTGCAGCCCCCCTGACAAAAATTCACTAAAAGAGGTAAGTATTCAAAAAAATATTTTGGTATATATATTGCTAAATGTGTAACAAACATGTATATAAAAAAGCAAAGCTTAATTCTAAGTTCTAATATTTTTTTTATAAGAAAAGCTACAAAAGCAAATAGGGAGAAGTGAAGCCATTTAGCCATTTTCAAAATCTGATTGTGAAAGAGTAAAAAAATGAGTAAATAAGAGCAAATATAAAGAAAAAGTATTGCTAAATGTGTAATAAACATGTATATAAAAAAGCAAAGCTTAATTCTAAGTTTTAATATAAAGAAGAAATAAGACACAAAAATGGAGCTAAATTCAAATTAAAAACTATAACAAATTAATAAAAAAAAATAACACCTAATCCAAATGCCACCATCATCAGACAAAAGAAAAAATGAGATTTTATTCTTTAGTTCATTTATTCTTCTGTCTGATGCTGTTGCTGAAACGTCACACACTATTAAAATTATTTGGATTAGGTCTTATTAATGAGAAAAAAAAAAGATGCCAAAGAGAGATGAAAAGATGCCAAAAAAGATAACCAGATACAAAAATTGTGCTAAATTCAAATGAAAAACTAAAACAAACACTTATAAAAGATAATTATTATAGAATAAAAGTAATAATTCAATCTACAATTCGAAAAATTTATATATTTAAATGAAAAACTATAACAAAGTACTTACATAATCAAATGAATCAGAAATATATATTATTTAAAAACACATTTTTACGCATTTCAAAACAAATGAATTGATGATGATAAATGCAAAAAATCTACGATTGTAAAATAGATTAAATTAAAAAATAAAAATAACTGTTAACATTAGGAAAATAAAAACAGGCCTATCATACGAAGAAAAAAATAACGAAAATTTTGGTATATAGATTGTTATGTGTAGTTCAGAATCTTCGGAGGAGATAGCTCAGGACTTTACAATGGAAAACTCTGTTACGGTATTATCTATATAGATATATGAGAAATAGAAAGTATCCGATTTTAAACCGCAATTTCAAAAGAATGGCAGATCCCAAGTATATTTTTAATAGCCTCCCCAAGGGACCAGCCAATTGGTCTCTGTTATAAGGTATGTCCTTTATAAAGTTTGGGTAATGATAATTCTTATTATATCAGTCCAAAATATTAAATAGGCAATGTGGTAATCATTTATATTAATTGGTATCCTTTATCTTTACGACAGAATTTCAGTATAGTTTATAAATTTTATAATAGTCATCTTTTTCATTTGTATTATAGAGATCTGACGCTTGATTTTCTTCTTGCATAATGTTAAATTTCAGTCGCGTAAAATTTGTTCGATTTTATAACGTTGACACATTTCTAAAATTAATTGAATTTTGAAAATTTATTTCGTATGTGTGCGATGGGTTGATGTTAAATGATAGATTATATTAAGCTTATGATGAACTTTAATAAGGCTTAGAAACTGGCTAACATACTATGTTCTAGTATTCAAATAATATTTTATGTAAATTCTAGCTGTCGATCTAGATTTATTCATTAAACGAGCATTCCTCTATATCTAAAAAAAAAATTCAAACTCTGACCTGTTGGTCGTTAACGTGGGGAGTAAAGTCCAATCTTAGGTATTTGTTATTTCTGAAAAGTTTCTATTTTATAAATTACAAGGCACTTGTGTGGAAAATATCATGACATTACCTGGGTCATTCATCTAATCAGTATGTATATAAAAGGAAGTGAAATTAAATTTTAAACAGGTACGGTCACAAATCCCCAATCTGGATTATTTGGGCCAACTCAGCCGTGTCAGTTATCTTAGCCTGATTAGATTCCCTCAGAAAGAGAAAATATTTCATTTTATTAAACTAATACGATCAAAAACAAATATTATAATCAATAAATTCAACACAAAGGAGGTTTTGGGAAATTTCAGACAAAGATTCAACACCAGAGTTTGCTGTTATTGGTTTCATTAGAAGATATGGGTTGTCAATAGTCTATGGGGGAATTCATAGAAAAAGTTGGAATTGTCAAAAAGGTGCATTTGCTAGTGAACTGGTAGGCTCGAATTTAAACTAGAATACATTGTAATTATGAAGGAATTATACATTAGATTGACCCGAACACTGAACAAGTAAAACAACTTTTAGAAAGGTTTGAGTCGATTTATGACTCACCTTGTAGGATTCAAAGAAATGGAACCTACTCTTGTGTTGATAACCCCAATAAAACCTGGCGTTTATCTCAATTTGACAAAGGTTTGTGTGCGTGTAGTGAATTTATTGATCTAAACCTGAACGGTCACACGAAGGCTTTTCTAGAAAATGAATTGTTTTGATACATTTTGAAATAAAATATGTGTATTTTATTACTTATTTCTAACATATGAATATTTTTATTCTCATATATATACTTTTATAAATATTCTATATACAGTTACGAGAGCGTCATCATCTCTGTCACCGTTTGCTTTTTTTCTGGAATGGCGCTCTCCTATTGGTTGGCTACGATCACGTGGCTACGATGGCGCCTCCACTACGCGAGACACTTTGTTTTTGACTTTGCCCCCCCCCCCCCACACTCGCTTCTTGGTTTTTGTAACTATTGTGTTGGAGCGGGTCGCTCCTTAAATAAATCCATATATTAGTTAATATCTAAATGGAATCCTCTCTTTCTTTTTCCCAGTAAGAGACGCCTACGAAAGCCAACAGTACATAGACAGATAAAGCACATAGGCTAAAGTTATTAACTAATATATGCATTTATTTAAGGCGCCAATTTATAATTGTAACAAATAGTATTTGAATCAAAACATTCAATCGGATAAAACACGGGCGTTGCCCGGGTCATTCGGCTAGTGTATATATAATTCTAAGCTACTCTTATAGAGTGCTAAAAAATAAAATAGATATCACTCCCTGTTGAAACTTAATTTCATTATATAAATTCTGTATAAAATGTAAAATTGTTTGATGATGATGATATTAAATATTACTTTTAGAGAAATAGTGCTAATGTATTTCGATAGAGGACACTACAATATTTATTTTAGTTTTTAATTATGGTAGTATGGAAATTTTTATTATATTTGTTTCGAGCATTAATAAACTTATGTTAAACAAACAGTCTTAAAATATATAACCATTATTGTCTAGATACAGTTCTGATGTGATCTATGATAAATGCAGGGTATATAGGAAAAAAGAACTCTATAAGATTGTACTCGCTTGTTCGGCGGTACATATACTAAAATTGGAACGATACAGAGAAGATTAGCATGGCCCCTGCGCAAGGATGACACGCAAAATCGTGAAGCGTTCCATATTTTTTTAAAAAGAAAAATCTATTTACTGAAATTTTATCAAACATTATTTTTCATTATATTTGAATAATCCAACAACAACAATTTATTTGTCCCCAGTGCACCATTCGCTTTATACGAACTCTACACGTCCCACACGCCTTACTAAAACTATCTAGAAAGGTTTATGATTCAAAGTTATATATTTTGAATGGTTCTATTGTCCAGGGTAGCCTAGTGGACATGACATCTGCCCGGTAAGCGGAACACTGTGGGCACTCCCTGGACACTTTTATTTTTACGTCTATCATTACTCTTCACAATTCATCCTTTCAGACTTCATCCCAAAGGTTGGAAATAATCGTTATTTCTCCTTTAAATAAATTTCGATTTTTCGTTTAAAAAAACACATGCGGGATAAATTTCAAAGGTCGTTCTACAATCATAAGCCACATTATATTGTATTATAAATGATTCTATATTTATGGTTAAGATTTATATTATAGATATAGATATATAGATATATAGATATAGATATAGAAAACTACTAACAAAAGCACAAGATGGTTGTTAGATTTGGTTTAAGAGTTGGAGTAAAAACCTGTTTACCTTTTATTCTAAGGTTAGAGGATTTAGTCTGTTTGATGACTTCAAGAAACCGAGGGTTGTTTTGTGAATGTTTTAGAATAAAAAAAGGAAGTATTGGAAAGTGATGGAAGGATGTTTTATTTCTTGAATAATTTCCGAAAAAAAGGGGTATTTTCGTATTCATTCAGATCTTCAGATGGTACACTGGGTCCTCTATTTTTCCAATTCTGATCGAAAACGCCTCTATTTAAGTGTGGCCATTCACTAGACCTTTGAATAATCCAAATGTAATTAGTGCTGCTATATTTAAGCATGCCCGTCTTATCAACATTTTGGAGCTTTTTCCTTGTAAACTGCATTTAAGAGAAGATACTCAAAGGACCCAATTAAACTAGCTGAATAGCCCAGGTTGCTTCAACAAAAGTACATGTATTAAGTAAAAATGTTAGGATACAGGTGAATGTACTTTATGAAAAATATTGTAGCCTAAGACAGGATCTGTAAAATAAAGCTTTTTCTGCAAATTACAAAAAAAAAAAAACTAGCACATATATTAAACATGTTTTCTAAGCCTTATTAAATTTTTACTTTAATAATGATAAAAATAAAGTATGTATGAGAAAAATAAAGTATGTTTCACCAATAGGTATGGCCCCCAAATTTTATGATCGCACATAAGAGCAACTCTTTTCAAAATTAAGAAGTATTTGAAACAAAAGATCAGGAAAATCATGTCCTCACTCTGGTTCCTCTGAAACACAATCATCAGGAACGATCTAAAGCAGGCATGTCAAACTCGAGGCCCGCGGGCCTCATGCGGCCCACAACGAATAAATTTGCGGCCCACCAGACAATATATTTTAATAAAAGATTTTTATAAATTAAAAAAAAAAATAATAAAAATTTATAGCCTAATTTTTAAAAATTGTAATTATACATCATTTATTTATTAATAACGAACCACTGGTCGCCATACATAAGTCGTAAGTTTTGATAATATTATACCTACATACATAACGTATGTACATCGCCATAAGTATTGTGTGCCTTAAAGTTTAAAGAAAATATTCTTTCGGAGTACTAGAAAAAAAATTTTTTTTAGTTACGTTCAATAATTTGTGCAGTTATTCTGTGTGTCTGGTAATTTAAAAAATATTAATTAAAAAAAAAATTAAAATATTAATTAAAAAGGATCAAATCATTACCAACATGTGTGACCAAGTTAATGCATTCAAATTTAAGCTAGTTCTTTGGGAAAAGCAGTTGAAAAACGAAGATTTAATGCACTTTCCGACATGCAACATATACAAATCAAGTTTAGGTGAAACTGCATCGTATCAAAAATATGCGTAACAAGTTTTAAGTCTTAGAAATGAATTTGAAACAAGGTTTTCTGATTTCAAATCTTTGGAAGGCAAATTTACTTTGTTTTCTTCGATTTTCTCGATAAATATAGAATCAGTACCTAATCATATGCAAATGGAGGTAATAGATATCCAGTGCGATTCAGATTTAAAGGCAAAATTCATTGAAGTTGGCGTTTCTGAATTTTACAAATATTTGCCAGCCACAGATTTGAAAACACTCGAAAATTAGCATATAAAATTATGTCCATGTTTGGAAGTACTTATCGGTGCGAGCAGTTATTTTCACTTATGAAAGGAAATAAGGCTCCAATCAGATCGAGAATTACTGACGTTCACTTTGGGTCAGTTTTAAAATTAATCACTGCGAACAAGATTTCCCCCGAAGTAGGAAAGATGGTAGCAGAAAAGAGATGCCAAATATCAGGGAGAAAATATTAACTTTACTTTCTTTTTTCTTATTAGTATTTGTTAAAATAAACCTACATAAATGTTACTATAAAAATTTAATTACTTGTTTTTTTTTGCGGCCCACATAATCTTATTACTTTTTTATTTGGCCCGTGTTAGGATTTGAGTTTGACATGCTTGATCTAAAGGTTGAAAATATTACATATATAAATAAAACAATCATTAATATTTTACAAAAAATCAGAAAACAATTGAATTGAAAAATTTCAAGGAGGCTACCAATTTCAAATTAGAAATAAGAAAATATAAATTAAAAACCGAAACAAAATTTACATAAACTAAGACAGAATGGCGAAAGGAGAAAAAAAATGCGCCTTGAATATTAAACAAGCCAGAAAAAAACTCTTCAAGACCAAGATCGCCAAGGAGATTCCGGATCCAAATACTCTGATATAAAAATATAATTTAAAAATAACTCAATCTTTATAACCACAAACACACATCTCCCCCCCCACCCCAAACTATTTTTATACTATTGTCACGGTGACGAGTCGTTTTGGTAGAATAAAATAATAATTTATTATATGCCCTTAAATATAGTTTGAGGGATAAAAAATAAAAGAGATAAACTAAGTTAAATGGATAAAAATAATTATAAATCAAGGAAGTAATGTCAAAGGCCCAAACAGCTGGCATCGGCTACGCCCCTTAAGATGGCGGCTAATGTTTACAAACTTCCCGTCTAGCGCTCGCCATCTATCGGAGCTTAGGTACATAACATTCGACAAACTGCCGATGTATTATTTACTGTTACAGGCTATGTACATTTTTGGTTATGACAATATTTATAGATGCAAATTAGGCGCCCTGTGCTTTTATTTATATTCATTTGAAAAAAAAAACTGATTATCAAGATGTTTCACACAAATAATTCTTCTATCTTCATTCTTTTCTCTCAATATACGTATATGATTACATCTGGCACTTAAAGTGCCATAAATATAAATTTTATCATTTTTAAAAAATTCAATTAATATAACACATCAACACAATTTTTTTTTTGTTTATTCTCGAGTAGTTGGCGTTCTGCGCTCCAGGAAAATGGGATGTAAACATCTCTCTTTTTCTTATTTATATTTTTAGAGTGATCATAAAAATTAAAAAGACACAAAAAAAAACATTCCTTTTAAAAGACAAATTGTCTGGTTTCTGGGAAATGATGTTATAAAGAAAATAACAAAAAAAGTTAAAGGTTTTGTTTTCCACAATATATATATTAAGGAAATATATGCAGACTTATTTAAAGCGTATAAATATCAGAAAGAAAACAAAAGAGTGAAAGAAGAGAAAAGACTGCAAAGCGACAGATAGGCAATTTTTGGTTTGTGGCGGTGACTTTTTTAATATCGGGCTTTGATAAAATATGTGGCGAAGGAAAATATTGGGTTCCAGCTTAGATTGGCTATAGAGGTATGTATATTTCTATAATTCAATATATGACATATCGGACTTAAGACCTAAATGTATTTAAGATCAACATTTTCCAAGAATCTCAATAACAAATCTAGTATAGTAGCTAGTTGCCAGAAATGTATTGTACACACTCTTGAGACTAAATTGCATTTATGAATACGATTTTTTAAATGATATATGTCTATGATATAGAAAAATAAAAAGTTGTTGTTGTTGTTGTTGTCGTGTCCAAAGAAGAGCCTCAGATGTCTCCATGCATCTTCATCAGAGCAGCAGCAATGTCCACTATCTTGGGTGTGTAAAGCTGCTGCTCTGGGTCTATGTCAATTTTCTGCAAGGCTGCGGCCATTGCTGGGCATGAGAATATGTGAGTTGGTGTTAGTTCTATACCAGGACAGTTGTTGCATGCCCTATAGGTTCTTGTGCCATCTGGATGTATTGCCATTCCTTTATAGTGTTTTGTTCTAAGTCTTGTTATAGTTTTTGTCAGTTTTCTATCAGAGTTTATTTCACATATTTGATCTTTTCTTATTTTTTGTTTAATTATCTTGTATTTTTCCAAAGCATCAGCGTCAAATACTAACATTTGTTCTCTCTTTGGCTCAGCTTTCTGGCTTCCTTTGCTAATTCATCTGCCATCTCATTACCTTCGATCCCAATTGTAGAATGCAGTTCTTCTCCAATGTTTCCAGTTGGGTAAGTAATGAGTGTATTTTCTGCGTGATTCTAGTATTGCCCTTCTGAATTGACTCTAGAGCGGATCTGGAGTCGCTGTATATTATAATTACTTCTGCTTGATGCAGGGATGGTTGGTTCAGGCATTACATAAAAGGCTTTCCAGATAGCTGTCAGTTCACAAGTGAAGTTTGAAAAAATCTTTCCTGCTCCTTCTTTGATTTTGATGTATGTTTAATCTTGCAGTATTATGTTAGTTCCGGCCCCTCCATTACTCAGGGTAAGGTCTGATGATCCATCTATGTATGCTAATAAATAATTTCTATGATAATATGAATCAATTGTGTCAAGTCCTTTCTTTTTAAGTATGCTTTTATTCCATTTTTTATTGCAGGGTTCATTCAGGTTGAGATTGATGATTATATTTGATGGTAATGGGGTAGGGAATATTGGTTCTTCTTTAAATTTGAAAGTCATTGTGTTTCATATTTATGCCCTTTCTAATATTGTTGTCATACTGAAGTGTTGAATATCTTTTAAGTCTTTCTTTTTGTGTCCAGTTTAAATAAGTTCTATGGGATATGTGTTCGTTTTTTTTTTACTTTTTAAGCTATTGGTGAATTTTATTGTTTTTAATTGTCTTCTACTTTCGAGTAGGTCTAGACCACATTCTCTCTGAATTTTCTCATTGTTGATGGATGAGACAGCACCAGTGATTATTTTGGCCGCTTCTGCTTGAACACTGTCTAGTCTTCCTTTTATTGATGAGCTTGAGGGAGCCCAGACAGGTGTGGCATATTCCATTATTGGCCTTATTAAGGTGGTATATGTTGTTCTGAGAATTCTGGGTTTTGCTCCCTTATTTGTTCCCCATATCCTTCTCAGAATATTTAGTTTTCTGATAGCTCTATTTGAGGTGCTAATTATGTGTTCTGTAAATCGCAATTTCTCATCAAGTATCACACCTAGTTATTTTGGATTTCTAATTTTATCAATTATTTGGTTGTTTATGCTTATTTTGGGGTTAAATTTATGCCTGTTTTTCCTGTCAGTGGAGAAGACGCATAGGTTTGTTTTTATTTGGTTTATGGTCATTTTGAGTTCCATTGCCCATTTCTCCAGTCCTCTCATTGATGTGTTCAGTATTTTTTCTGATTTTTCTATACTGCTACTTGTGTGCTATATGGCTATATCATCTGCATAACTGGCAACCTTTGTGTCTTCAGTGAGGTAAGGATGGATGTCGTTAATGTATGGCAGGAAGAATAGAGGACTGAGCACAGATCCCTGAGGTACATCAGCCCATATTCTTCGGTCCTTGGAAAAGCTCCATTGACCCGAACCTTTATTCTTCTTCCCCTTAAGAAAGCTGCAATCCAGATTTAGGTTTTTGCTCTTACTCCGATGTTGTGCAGCCTTTCAAATAATTTCTCCCTCCACACTCGATCAAAAGCTGAGGTCATCCAGGAATACGGCCGTTGTCTTCTTTGGCGGTTTTTCCAGGAAAGAATCTATTATGGATTGGCAGAAGTAGAACAGTTGATCAGTTGTACAGTGTTGGGATCTATAGGCAGTTTGGTAGAAGTTTATTTTATTATTGTTAGTGAGCCAGACTATGAGCCTAGAGTGGATAATTCGTTCTGTTATTTTACAAAGTATGCTGGTGAGAGCAATTGGCCGATAGTTCTTGCATTCCTTGGCATCTTTGTTCGGTTTCAGTATTGGAACTATAATTGATATCTTCGAATTCTTTGGTAGTTTACCAGTTTGCCATGAAATGTTCAGTATTCGTAGGAGTCGCTTTGTCTCCAAAGTGTTTAATCATTTGACCAAAGATTAGATCGTCTGGTGACCTCTTGGGATCTAACTTTTCTATTGATGAGTTTAGCTCGTTCAGTGTGAAGTCTCTCGAGAACCTTTGGGGGGGGGGGGGGGGGGGAGAAGTCCGACCACACCTCCCTGCGGCCCCCCTGGACCCTTGGAATATTTAACCAAATTCTGGTTCGTTTCCAAGGTGACTAACGTGGCAACGGCACCCATTTTCCAATGAAGAGCAAAATAAAAAGTGATATATAAAACTAAATTGTAGGAGTTTGTTGTTGACATCAATATGCTGTTATATCGTGAAAAAGGTTGGCGTTTAGCCAACTGATATATTGGTAAATAAATGATATTTTGATACAATATACACGGTAGGATCAAAGAGTTCCCGAACTTTTAAAAAATAATATATAAAACTAATTTTGAAAAATGTAAAATCAATTTTACTGTAAATAACAAAGCCTAAACCATAATTTAATCTAGCAACGCCAGTAAATGCGCATGCCTAGTTTTCATTTTAGGCGTATTTTTGTTGTAAATATTTAGCTCGCGTCGATTTCTGCAATGTCATCATTTGAGCAAAGGGCAAATATTAAATTTTGTGTAAAATTAAAAAAAGTCTTTCGCAGAGACATTAGCATTAATGAATGAAGCTTATGAAGACGAAAAATTGTCACTAACGCAAGTTTATTTCTGGTATAAACGTTTTAAAGATGGCCGTAAGAGCATCGCAGATGAATCAAGGTCAGGTCGGCCATTGACGTCAATAACAGATCGCAATATTGGACAGGTACGTGATTTAATTGTTGCTGATAGAAAAATTACTATTGATAATATATAAGAATACTTGGAATTTCGTATGGTAGTTTCCAAAAAATTATTGGTGAACATTTAAACATGAAAAAACTTTATGGTTATTTTGTCCCACGAAATTTAACAGTCAAAAAAGAGAAACCAGATTATCAATTTGCAAAGATTTAATTTAAACTGCAAATAATGATTCAGATTTTTTAAAAACAATAATAACTGGTGATGAAACATGGTGCTTTCTTTTTGATCCACAAACCAAAAAATATTCACTCGAATGGCACACACCAAGTTCTCCTAGGAAGAAGAAAGTTCGTCTTGACAAGTCCAAAGGAAAAGTAATGCTTGTAGTGTTTTTCGATTATAAAGGACTTGTCTATTATGAATTTATTAAAGAGGGGGTTACAATTAATAAACAGGCATACAAAGAAATACTTGTGCGCCTTCGTGATGCGATGAGAAAAAAATGAAACCAACTCTTTAAATCAAAACAGTGGAAATTTCTACATGATAATGCCTCTGCTCATAGAGCCATTATTGTTCAAGACTATTTAGCATTATAATTATAATATACAAATATAGTCAAACTTGGATAATTCTAAACCCAAGGGACCAAAAAATATTCGCATTATCCAAAAATTAGATTTAAAAACGGAAATTCTATTTATAGGGATTTCTAGGGAACAAGATAAACATTCGAATTGATGACGTTTTCGAATTAAATCCTTTCTAAATATCCAAGTTCTACTGTATTTTATTTTTCATCATATTCTGGTTTTTAAGTTATTTAAGACCTAACGTGATATCCTTTAAAATATTATCCACTTAAGTCAAATTTCGTACAGAAATATAAAAAGAAGAAGCAGTCGAACAATTATATATTTTTTATCCCTCATTTTTCACACTCCAAGTCCAATGTTTATTCAATTCCGTAATTATCATAAAAAAAATACTTAATTTGATGTTTGTGAAAGAGCGATTGCTCGAAGCATATTATTTATTTATAATTGTATATATTTTTACTGTCCTCAAAGCTCATGTCCATAGTTTATCAAAAATACCCAATCCAAGAGTCTAGCTTCAGTATCACTATAAAATGAAAACTGAAAAATGCAATATAACAGCGGTATGGTAGATTAAACTGGTGAAATCGCTGGGGGGGGGGGGGGGGTTCACCACTGACGAGCAAGGCCCTCCCATTAATTTTTCCATTGCAGTAAGGGCAGTAGAAATTGTTTAATTTTTAAAAAGAATCATACGCGTCTATAATAGTTCCGAATTTTCATAACACATGGCGCGCTAATGCATCATAATATAATTCTCATAATAATTGACATCTTGCTTTTACTGAGTAATTGCCGAAAGACAGTATTTTAAGTTTCTTCTCCTGATGCATAAACAAACACATTCTTCAGGAAACCCACCCATGTCACATATAGTTGTCCATGGGAGAAACAGAAACATCAGAAATTGATTGTCCTTGGTATTTGTGAATAAAATATATTGTAGATTATAATTATTTATATTTGGTGTATTTTGAATAAGCGCTTCAGATAACGTAGGTTTTAAAATGCATGTTTATCGAATATGCACCAATTGGTAAATTTAGGGATTTGAACCTCTCACACAAACAATTTTAAATGGTAGAAACAGAGAGCCATCTCTAAATGACTCATAAAGGCATTCAAAACTATTTTCCATTATCAAATAAAGCCTATTAGGATATAAAATACTCTAATGCCAAAACTAAGGATGAATTTATTTAAATTTTATTGCAAATTCTAAACGTACACAAAATCTTAAATATATGTTTTGTTGTTTTCAGTTAACATCAACACTTTTGATTTTAAAAAGGTCAAGAGAATAACATTCACATCCTATATAAATAGTTTTTTTAAGTTCAAAAGGAAATCCCGTGCATAAAAATGAATTTCTTCATTTTACAATGTAAAGGAAAATAAGATAGCTTCCGCGTTTATATATAAAACTATAAATAAAGAAGCATATTTTGTATGAAAATATGTCATATTTTTACAAACATTTTTTGCAATTGATATTTCAAACATAAATAATGTAATATATTCTTCTCTCAATATACGTATAATAAGTATTTAAAATATGTAAATAATAATTTGTATATAAAAACAGTATTTATTATTAATTTGTTCACGTGATAATCTTGTTGAAGGACTGACAAGTCCGAAAGCTTAAAAATAAAGAGTTGCACAAGAAACTTAACCCTGGAAGCTTTATTTATTTTATAATTGATACGTTATTTAATATAAATGACTTATCTTGGTATATCAATGTTTTCGGGTTTAGATGTTCATGATGTGTTTTTTAATATTGTTGGTTTTAAAAACACAAAGTCATTCTCTTTCTCTCTCGGAAGCGTTCTCGTGCGCTAACATTTAAGAAAATATTGTGTTTTCCTAATTGACCGTTCATGCCTTCAACCGAGGTGTGTTAGATATTTTATCTATCTTACCTGCCAATGGGGGAGAGAGTTGAACGTAGAACTATCCTGATCGCCCTGACTGTATTCTTTATCTATTCTCAAACCTGCCGATTGCTCACAAATGTTGAACTGTTGTTTTTGCTTATTCCTCAAGTCGTTTAAACGATCTCCATTAGGTTCCATTGTCTCAGCTTTTCTATTATAGTCCTGGGGTTTTCCCAGAAGTATTTTTTGGAGGATTTGATTCAATTTAATAGATGTTCAGAACTGGCAGGCAAATGTTGAACTGAAAGTATAGATTATTTGATCTATTGATTCTCTTTGTTATCCATGTACGATATCGGGTGATAATGGTTGCGGAGATACTTGTAGAGAAAGCAGATCTCTTTGGCTAACCTCATTACATGAATATTCTGTTCCAGAGGGCCGTTTGACTAGCTGGCTTTACAGGAGCTATTCAGATTTCTTTCCTTTCTTATCAAGGTTCTCGTTATTTTCTAAAATTCGATTTCTTGATTAGTTAATTGGGATTGTTCAATAGCTTGTCTTGGTGTTTTCTATGATGATGCTCTAATATATATATATATATATATGTGAAAAATAGCACAAATGTAATATATGTATATATATATATCATCAGCCCTCCGATCAAATGTACATTAGGGAATATCAATGCGATGATCTTCCATTGTCTTTCACATAGCACTATTGCAATCACATCGTTTAGAAATTGTCAGGAGCTGTTCGAATAGTCTTCTTCACCATCGACTTTTTCTGGTAATGACGATAGAACTTTCATTTGATCATTAATAATAATAAAGTAATAAAATGGTATTTCTAATATGAAAGCGTTTGGATTTAAGTTGCCTCTTCGTGGATAATATATTTCTCAAATATTCCATTTTGTAATAGTCTTAGCAACATATTTCAAGAGAGAGCTTCATTGTTTAGCTTCCGAAATCTTTCCTTTTCTAAATGTTTGCCTATATAGAACCAATGATTAAGCTTTATACACATACAGAGAGAAATAGAAAGTATATTTTACCAAATGAGGAATCAATAATATAAAATATTAATAAAACTTTACCGAAATTTCGATCATATATATTTTCGATATAGGGTTCCAGCAAAGTTTTGGTTTCCTTTTAAATTAGGTTTATAAACATCATTAATGACAAGTTCTTGGGTCAATTAATGAAGTGTGAAGAACAAAGACAAAATCAATTCAAAAGTTGATGAAAAGCTAATGGATTTCTAAAGATCATACATGGATATATTCCAAGAAATGAATTGAGAAAAATATTACATGAAGAGTAAACACCATAAAACTTACTTCAAAATTTCAGCTTAGGATCCTGGGGAATGGATGACACCAGATTACCCTACGTCTGGAAATCTCTTTTTCGGAAAGTTCCCGCTGGAAGGAAAATAGAAATAGTTTCACGCAAAATCTGACTAACATACCGAATTCTACGACAAATAATTATGATTAATTGAAAAGAGTATAATACATATTAGTTGTCCTATTAATAATTTTGTGTCTCAACTCAAACCCAGTCGTGGTTCTCCCCCCTTTTAATAAGGATACATGGTGTTATATTTCATATCTGCATTACACTTCAAGAAGGTGCAAGGTGACTAATGTGGTCCGGGCATCCATTTTCCAATGAAGAGCAAAAGAACACGACAACAGCAACAACTTCAAGAAGGTTTCTAATTCAATTGTTATAACCAATCAAATGATGTATTATATGTAAATAAAAGAAGAGAAGGTCACATTTTATAAAAAAATAAATTTTATTGCTCCATCTCGAAGAGAAGAAAAATGGTCGACCTTTTGATGAGATGCTCCAAGAATATATCAGCACCGTGTAGCTATGGAATTGGTGGAAGAAGAAATATATGGCTGGTGAGAGGAGGCTGGGCTCAATCTCTCGGAACCGTTCATACTTTGAGATGATTGTATGATTTACATCTATTTATTTATATGTGTTTCACTTAGGAAACTTACTTCTAAATTGAATTTGTCATTGTGAAAAACCCACTGAACCCATACACTTTATTTAAGTGTTTTAGAAGGTTAATTGTCTAAGACCATTTCTTTGTCGAAATCCCTTTTATTCTGAACTTCTTTTTTTATATATACATTTTTTTCTATGTCGATAACCATTAATTTGAGTCCTATTTGAATTTGAATCAATTAAAATAATATATATTAAAGTAGTATTAATGTTTTGTGTTTTAATTGAAAAACTTTATTTTACGTTTATTCTTATATTAACGTGTGTTTTGTACGCTGTGTAGGGAAGATCTGTTGTGAGAATGCGCCAAAATGGAGGACGGGTACTATATATCTTAAATAAAGGCCACGAAATAAACTTTTTGCAGCCCATGATAAACTATAATAAATTGCGTTTCTTCCTTGTATTTGTCGTTTAGGTAATAAAACCCAGACGACATACCGAAGTCGAGTTATATTGCCGAGGGAGTTCAGAATGATATTTTCTGAATATAGGAAAGACAAGTTTTTCTTTTGAAAATATTTTGGAATAGTAATTTGAATATATAACATTGTGTAATACTTGTTTTAAATGGTAAAGATTAATATTTCAGATTAGAAGTAATAATTGTGATTAAGAATATTTATTGATAAAAATGATCACAGCAACAAATAGTCACAACTCGGATTCCTGGAGCGCTAGCTATTCGCCAACTATCCGTAAATTTCTTAAATCATTTCAAACCATATTTTCAAAACTTTGTATATATAATTCAATATAAGAACTCTATCATATGTAATTCATGTAGTCTCTCAGAAAATGATATGATTTGGTATAGCGAGAGGCTGTATGGTCACAACACACTGGAGTTCTGTTTAATCCCCAAGTTTACGAAGGGGCCACCCAGTCCTCTTTTGCCAATGGATCTAATATACGGCGGAGCCTCTCAAGAGAGACCACCTAAAAACATGGCTGAGCCCGGGTGGTCTCTTATCAGAGAGTCTGTCATGTCGAGACAAGTAATGAGGAATATTTCACCCGAAGCAGGGTCTCCGATAAGAGGCCACCTCCATGAGAGACCGAGTTTACCCACGTTTTCGGGAGGTCTCACTTCAGAGACTGTATCACTTCAATGTAGCATGTGGTTAGGTAGAGACGTTTCATTTGAACGGGACTTTGGTGAGAGAGGGTCCTGGTTTGACCTAACTGAGTTGTTCACCCAGTCGGCCAGAGGAGCTATGTCAGATACTGTCGGAGTCCGGGGGCAAGCCGCTGACATCTCGTGAGGGTCGCAGGGGCAGGGCGGAGTCCGTTTGGGGCGGGGGCCCAGTGTCCTGGGTGTAGTCGTGGGTGAAGGCAGCCAGTAGCCCAGCTAGCAGGGGACCCACCCAGTACACCTGGACACCACTCAGCATATATATTTACTGCATCTAGTTCCTCTTTAAAAATCGTCATATTGATATGAAAATTGTAATTGCGTGTTTCGAATAAAGAAAGCCGTTGTATGCGTTTAAAACAATATGTCCCCGTGGTCACCTTGTGTATGTACTGAAAGTGTATTATGATTTCTTATCAGTGTCATTATGTTACAATCCCTGGACTGCCGGTTTATTAAGCTTAAGCCATATGAAAATCTATATGATTTTGATTGTGTAACTATGTTCTATTTTGACTAAAGGTTATAATAACATTGCATTACAAAGGATAACGAATTTCCTTTTAATACAGAATATTAATGCAACACAAGTATATTCGAATAAGTATGTCATTTTTCCATAGATACTCAACTTTTTTGAGTACTCAACCTTTTGAGTACCTTTAGAAGTAATACGATCTTTTATTGGTACTTAGTCAAGACATCTCTGGGTGTTTTGAAGATAGAGGTTGTCTGGCCGAAATTCATAGATTTTTAAATAAAATATACTTCAGCCAGATAATAACTTATCTTCACAAGTGTATCTTATTTAAAATAATTATATTTTTGTGTGATCATTTCTTTATGCTATGTTTCTCTAGATGGCATGCTAGTGAATACTGCTTTAGGAGAGTTTGATAGTCTAAAAGAAATAACGGTGCTTCTATTTATCCCTATATATATAAAAGTCATTGTATGTATGTATGTATGTATGTATGTGGGTATCTATGTCGGCTATACACGTCCACAATACGTAACTAATCTGACTGAAATTTTAACAGTATATAGAGTAGAATCTGGAAAAACTTATAGTGAAAATTTCAGGTCTCTATCCCGAATATTCTTCGAGTTATTTGCAAATTGCGTTGCAAATTTGCCTTTTCGCTCACAAGCAGCGCCTCTAGCGGTGAAGATGGGAGGTAATATCAGCTGACCTAATGTACATGTAAAACGTGTTTTGACAGGACATAGAGAAAAATCTGGAAAATATATTTATCGGATTTTTAGCCAATAAAAAATAAAATTGACAGGTTCTGGGCAAAAATAGTTGTTTTTTTAGACAGAAAATGATGATGACAATATTGCTGTATCATGTTTGATTATCAGATACAAAATTATATCCGGAAAAATTCCAAAAAGCTGAGACCACGGGTGAAGCCAGTTCATTTTTAGTGTGCAGGAACAAATTTCTAACAGAAAAACATTCATTCGAGCAGAAGACACAAAGCCAGATCATCTCTTTATAAAAATATCGCTTCTCTGACACAAAGTTTGGAGCGGGACGTTTCACAAGAGTGACATCCACGGCGCCAATTTATAATTGTAACGAATAGTATTTGACTAAAAACATTTAATCGGGTAAAACCCGGGCGTTGCCCGGGTCATTCGGCTAGTTGTATAATAAAATCTTGAATATAATAGAGATTATTATAATATGGTATTCAAAGTAGAGAGATTCGTGCACTTTATATTTATTATAAAATGATCCGAAATCAAATTCTATTGGGATATAAATAAATACCTTTCTAAAAGAAGTTAATAATTTGTTGAGAGGAAATGAATTACTAAAGAAAGTTCTAAAGATAAAAATGAATAGAAAGAGGATGATAAGGAGTAAAGAGAATGGCATCACTGGAGAACAACATCTGCTCAAGAGAAGAAAATCTGAAAGACATGTTGTTTATATAATAGAACTCTGATATTCATTAATAAATATTTTGGTTGATATATATATGAAAAAACAATGGTAAAAAATAAGTGGGTTAGGTGTTGATATTAAAAATAAAAAAGGCATATCCTGACCAGGAGCACATGTGCTTTTCAGAAGGCAGAGCGCCATCTGGTGGAACAGATATCAACTAAACATTGATTTAGCCTGTTCCCTGATATTTGGCCAACCCCATTTCTTGATAAATCAAGAAAAGCCATCCACCAACCCGTTCGCGCTGTTGGCGCTCGTCAGCGTGGAGTAGGCTGTACCACTGCGACCAAAAATATTTTTGGTGCCAGTGGCTTCTTGAGAAACCAAGAAATGGGCATTTAAACCAAACTTGCGTAAATACGTTTAACACATGAAAAAAATGATAGAAAAAATAAAATAAAAAGGTCAGGTGTTGATATTAAAAATAAAATGGCATATCCTGACCAGGAGCAGATGTGCTTTTCATATATATACAATGGTGTCCAAAATTAAGGCATCAAACACTCAATGTTAATTTCCTAAAAATATACAGAATTGTTTTGAACGAAAATTTGTTTGTGAATAGACAAAACTATTAAAAAAATAAAGTTAACAAAATAAAATTATTGTTGAAATAATTTTTACAGAGTTATGCAAATTCATGTTAATTAGTCCAAATGTCAGGTAGATGTTGAGCAATATTTGATGACTTAATAAGGTGTGTGGTCACCTCTAACAGCCAAACAGCTGTCACAACGATATTTCATGCTGTTTATTAGACAATTAAAGAGCTCTTGAGACAACAAATCCTACTCTTAAACCAAAGCAGTTTTCAGTTCTTGGCCGGTCCTGGGTGGGGGTGAACAAGATCCAATTCGTCTCCTCAAGGCTTTCCAAACATGTTCTATAGGATTAAGGTCTGGTCTGGCAGGCCACTCCATCCTTCGAATACCCTCACTTTCAAGACATTCGTTTATCATCAGGACTAAATTAGGACGAGCATTATCATCCATAAAGATGAACGAATGTCCAACCCCACCCCTAAAAAAACTTACATAGGGTTCCAATATCTCGTCTCTGTACCGCTGAGAAATCAGGGTGACGCCATCAAACATATGTAGTGGCGTGCGTTCGTCTAACATAATACCACTCCAGCCCATTGACACCTTGGCAACCGTAACGGTCCCTTTCTCTGATATTTGAGGATGGTTTCGAGTCCCGTCTTCTCTCCGGATCAGTACATGTCTAGAATCCGTTTTAGGACTAAACCTTGACTCATCACTAAAAATAACTGGGGCCCACTGATTTTGGGTCCAAGACTGATGTCGTCTGCATCAATTTAGACGAGCCTTTTTTTGATGGCAGTGAGAGGGATACAAACTTTTAGCCTCCTTGGATACATCCCTCTATCTTTGAGTGTTCTTTAAACTGTTTGCCCTGATATCATGGTTCCTATGGCCGAAGAGAGCTCAAATGTTAGCTGTCAGACTGCCATGGCTTTGTTACGTTCGGCCGTTAACTTCAGATAACGCTTTTCTGATGAGGTTGTGTTTCTCGGGCGACCTTGTCCTTCTCTTCTGGAGATGTCTCCTGTTTCTTGAAATTATTTCCATATATTCGAAACCACTTTTCTTGTCGTTTCGAGCCATCTTGCAACTTCTGATTGGGACTGACCTGCCGCTATTCTACCAATGGCTCTTCACCTCAACGAGTCTTCTAAACGTCTATGGCGTTATATGGATAGATAAAACGGAAGAAATGTTGTTTAAATAAAATGTTAAAGTTGGATAAAAAGGCACGCAAGCGAAGGCTTCAAAGAAAGACCCAAATTTGCATATTAAAATTATTTTTATTGGCTACCTAAACCGTGTGGTGTAATTTGAAAATCATATAATTATTTTTATTATTTTTGTTATTAATATTATTTTTATCAAGGATTTAGTGTTTGTTACCTTAATTTTGGACACTAGTGTATAATCTGAAGTTTTCGTTGTCATTTATTCATATTTATTTGCCCTTGGTTAAGCCTTTTGGCTACCCGAATCTCATTCCATTTTTGGGAATTTTGTTTAAATAACTTCTTGTTCAACTTTCGATTGCCTATTGTTTTAAATTGAATTTTGAGGATATTACTTTTAGGAAAATTGATATTAACATTAACTCTACCTTTGTAGCGATATGTTTATAATGATAACATTTGACATTACTGTTTTTTTTAAATAATAATTTTATATAATAATCATTCATTTCACAAAAAAAGCTAATTATGTAAATATATATATATGGTAATTTAAACCGACAACCCCATATTGTATATAGCTTATAAAAAGATTTTCATGTTGTATAATAGAAACACATCTGTAAATGATTATACGCATTATTGACATGTGTCATTACATCATCATATGTAATGTACTTTGTACAAACTGAGGATAAATAAATAAAACTCTGTAATAGATTAAGAGTTGAGCTAAAGCAAAAGGTCAAAAACGTCTAAAATCGAGATAGATTTAGAATTCCCACAACAAAGTCTAAAGATAGATTAGAAACTGTCAGGATATCGCCAGTTTAGAATTTCGCCAGACGATCCACACTCTTCACATCTGCTGAAATGCAATACTCCCTTTCTCAGAAAAGATATAAAAGGCCTCCGTCCTAGCCAAAAATACAGTCTCTTCACCATCAGCGGAAGCCCTCGTCGGTTGTCACCAAAGTCCTCCTCATCCACCATGTAGACCAGTAAGAACTCTTCCTTTTCTCCATCTTTCGCTCCTAGCTCAACTTTTATCTGTTCACGGAACTTTCTTAGTGCAACTGTCTTCGTTTTTTGTGTGGACATTCCCAAGCTTTCCACTCTGCCTCGACCACGACTGCCTGTACTTTGTGAGAACTGTTAAAGGTCTTCCAAGGTGCAGAGAGGTACTGGAAAACTCCCCATCCTGACTCTTCATCTCGGTCAACACAGTATAGCGAGAGTCGACAGGATCGCTCTCATCACAGATTTAGTCGACAAGATTCTACAAGAGTCAACAGGACTTCACCATATTGTTAGTCGACAGGATACCCAAAACAAAGGATACCAAACGAAGAAGGCCAGATAGTCCAGATAGAAGCGAGAAAGTGCAAAGATGGAGGAACAAACCGGCCATTCCAACGAAACGACCAAGCAATCTCTCCCCAACAAGAGACTATATTTAAGGAGGAAACGACGCCGCCCCAAGGGACCTCCGCAGACCCGCTAACACAGAGCGCCAACGTCAGAAGCAAGCTGACCAGCCCAACGACACAGTCGAAATTCCCGCAAAAAATGGAAACCGAGCAGCGATGTGGCGCAAACCCAGTGACAAGGTCTCCACCTTCGACCTGACATCGTCGAGACAATGCTCAAGGCGACAAGCCGCCATCAACTTTACAGAAGCTTCAGGCTTCTACAGGCCCTACATGGAGCGCCTTCCATGTGAGCAGGAAAACAACCAGAAACCAAGTTTCCTGGCTGAACGATCATCACACAATTGTAAGTTTTTAAAAACCTACCTTAACTTTATCCTCAAGTTCACAACTTGATTCCCCATATAAATTTTGTATTTATATTTTCACTTTAAGCATTTTAAATTCAATTTTTACCTTTATTATATCAATTTTAAATCCATTTTTCAAATTATTTATATCATTTTTAATTCAATTTTTAAATATTTTACAACAACAACACTCTCATTTATCGATTTTACTAATTTTAATCAAATATAAAATTTCAATTCATTCTTTTAATTTTACTTTTAAAAAATCACCAATCAAACATTTTTACAAATTTTCCAATCTTGAATTTCGTTCCTAAATTTATCTAAAATAACATTATCCAAATCTACAACTTAAAAAAAATCTCATCATATCATAATTCAAAACTTATTTTTGTTTTTACAAAATTTCTAATTCATCATAATTCTAAACCTTTTTTGTTGTTGTTTTTCATTATATCTTATTTTCATACCAAAATAGCAATATATTAATCAAATGCTCAAATGTTAATCAAATGTTAAAATTATTGTCATAATTACCATTTTATGTAAGCGCATAAATTCAAAATATTTTTGTCACTATCACGACATTGCCCTTTTAGAAGAATCATTTTAACTACCATAATCAACGATTTTAAACATATATTCAAATTTTAAATATAAATTAACATAGGAGAAACGCATTTTCTCTAATTTCAAAATGGAAGGAGACAATATCTTCAAAATCACAACTAGAAAAATAACATACCTCCCCAAAACAAGTTAAAAATAAAGATTCCC
Source organism: Cordylochernes scorpioides (assembly GCA_030710605.1). Classification (NCBI taxonomy): domain Eukaryota; kingdom Metazoa; phylum Arthropoda; class Arachnida; order Pseudoscorpiones; family Chernetidae; genus Cordylochernes; species Cordylochernes scorpioides. Next base: position 39,125,656 of record CP092881.1, on the reverse strand, counting down.
TCCACTTCATCGCCAGTAGCTAAATTAGGTTACAACCTGCGAAACCTATTACAATCGTTAATATTCGAGGATAAATACACTCCCTCGTCCTTAACTTTTACATGCATATTTAATCATCAACAAATCTCTCTCAACAAACGTTACAACATCCCCATACATCACTATCTCCAATTGGCAACAATTATTAGCGCAAAATTTAACACACAAATCCAATTTCGAGTCACACAAGCTCCATATCGTCGCAACAAAATTTCGCACTAAACGTGCCACATCCACTAACAATATAAAAACTTCTCAATACATGTTCGTACAACCACCACACATGACTAGTAAATTTGTTACTCATGGTGAAACAGGTTAGATTTTGTACCAAACAACGACTTCACGTGACACCTTTTCATTCACAATTTTTCACTTCGTGTCACAGCGCCACAGCACAAAACTTTTTCACTTTTCAGGCCAAAGACGCCTTCATGCCTGTGACACATCTCACCCCAAAGCGTGTCCACGTCGAAAGTCGCACTTTCACCACACATCTAAACCTGACATCACCGAATAACATTTTTATTAAGTCCGCAACAACGTCGAAACACAATCACTTACGAAAACCGAGAAAACCATATCTTTCAAATAGGCAAGAAAATTGCCAACCTCAACAAAAGAAGAAAGTCAGTTTCAAGTAAATAACAAACCATCATACATGATTGACCATCCTAGAAATAGAACTCCGACAATTTCAGTGAAAAACAGGAGGAGTGACCCCCCAGTAATAGGATCCCCCGAATCTATTTCAGTTACATATCCCCGTCCTCCCTCCCCTCACAAAGCTATCACCTTGACCACTTTCTTCATGATCGCCATTTTTTTTAAACACATGTTTCACACTAACCATTTAGGTTTTCTCACAAATCTCACCAACGCCTTAATCACAATACAACATACATTAAACATTTTACATGTTAATTGATATCACCAATTAAAACAACTTGGTTAAGTCTGATATAGACTTCATAACGGAAAAAATATATAATTATATACATATCACCATTTTGGATAAACGAGAATATTGTCAATTTTCCACTACCCAACATTTCCCCAATCATTAATGACCTTTAATTATATTCTAATTTTTGTATAAAATCTTGAATAATTAGTTTTATTTTTATCTTTCAATTATATAATCAATTTTTAGTCCAACATTATTAAAAAAAACTTTAATCAAATTTACTTTTATTTTTCATAATATTATTTTAGTATTGAAAAGCATTGTTTGTTTCCAAAAATCATTTTCAACTCATTATTATATTTTTTATATACTACATGTTTGATTTTGTCCACTTACACTTTTTTTTACCCGCAATCATATTTCTATATTTTTATTCACTATATTTTATATTTGTTTAAATAGCTTTATTATATGACATTGTTTATCATCAACTATCGGGCATCTACAACAATCGTTCTCAACGAATATTCTTTAACCAATTCCCTATACTTATTATTACTATCTTTTTCAGCCATTACTTCACATCAACGTAGAAAAACGACAGTACTGCTTGACAATTTTATTTTATTTCGTAATTTCAATAAACTCTTTTAACACAGTTCCCCAGATTTAAAAATTCCAACTTCTGGCCTGAACACGCTTCAAGAGTTAATTTCATTCATCCGCAGAGCACAATCACCAACGCATGCACAAAGCGTTCACTTTTTTCAACTTTAAACATTTTTTTCAGCTCTAGCGGACCACAATCAACCTTTGATTTCAAGTCAAGTTAGACCACCTACTGTCGCTACAATTCTACTTATCGCATGGCTCTACCACCCCTTTCAATCACACATATTAATTATTTTCTTCAACAACTTTTAACCCAATACAATACCCTACAATTGTGACAACGCACTGTAACCCTTATATAGGATCGCAAGTGAAACGTTGCCTAGTAAGACGTTCAAGTCTATTTCCTCGCTTTGCACCTGGATCTAAGTATTTGGCTTACATGTGCACTCCTAACAATTGCATATTCTTCAACTACTAACCCTTTCCAACGCCCGCCAATATTCTCTTAGAATGTGAATTTTTATGTCATCATTTTATTTTAATCATCATTTTTTAAAATCAAACAAAAATGTCATTTTTATTTAACTTTTATATATCCAAACAAATCATCTTGTTATGGCCCTTTTTAACCCTCACAGTTCAAATTAATTAAAAGAAACTTTTTAATTACTTACCTGTGTTAGAGAGGCTTTACCCGTTTAAACCCGGATAAACCCTTTCACTCCCGGGGCCCATCTATGGTAATTTAAACTAACAACCCCATATTGTATATAACTTATAACAAGATTCTCATGTTGTATAATAGAAAAAATCTGTAAATGATTATACGCATTATTGACATGTGTCATTACATCATCATATGTAATGTACTTTGTACAAACTGAGGATAAATAAATAAAACTCTGTAATAGATTAATAGTTGAGCTAAATCAAAAGGTCAAGAACGTCTAAAATCGAGATAGATTTAGAATTCCCACAACAAAGTCTAAAGATAGATTGGAAACTGTCAGGATGGCGCCAGTTTAGAATTTCGCCAGACGATTCACACTCTTCACATCTGCTGAAATGCAATACTCCCTTTCTCAGAAAATATATAAAAGGCCTACGTCCTAGCCAAAAATACAGTCTCTTCACCATCAGCGGAAGCCCTTGTCGGTTGTCACCAAGGTCCTCCTCATCCACCATGTAAACCAGTAAGAACTCTTCTATCTCTCCATCTTTCGCTCCTAGCTCAACTTTTATCTGTTCACGGAACTTTCTTAGTGCAACTGTGTCTTCGTTTTTTGTGTGGACATTCCCAAGCTTTCCACTCTGCCTCGACCACGACTGCCTGTACTTTGTGAGAACTGTTAAAGGTCTTCCAAGGTGCAGAGAGGTACTGGAAAACTCCCCATCCTGACTGTTCCTCTCTGTCAACAAGGTATAGCGAGAGTCGACAGGATCGCTCTCATCACAGATTTAGTCGACAAGATTCTACAAGAGTCAACAGGACTTCACCACATATATATATTATTCTCTAGTTTCTTGTATAGTAGCCTGTTGATTGACGTCATAGTCCGAAAGCTTGTCAAGATTATACCGCAAAAACAAAAAAAAAAAACAAAAAAAAACTCGTCACCGTTAACTTTGATACTTTCTTAGAACTGTTTTCTATTACCATCTAACCGCTCCGCAGGTCTTCTGGCAAGAGGGATAACGTCCACGCTATCCTCGCGCCGACCAAGATGTCCTTCTACAGATACTCCTAAGCTCAGAGATGAAGATAATGTTGCCTGTAGGAGGACTTTGTCGTAAGTGAAGCCTCCTCTACTGGATATAATTATGCATGATTATTTTGTGTTTATATATTTTCTCTAAATTGTTGTATACACAGTAGAATCTCCATGAGAAGACACTTCGGCTAGAGGACACATTTATATAAAAGACAATTTTCTTTACCAAAATGACCATTTTTATTTTTTATAAACTCTCCGTTAAGAGTACATTTCTCTCTGAAGGACACTAGGTGTGTCCATTACAGAGAGGTTCTACTGCATATTGTTGCACCAGGTTGCGGCTTGGCAGACTCTTCAGCCTGGATTCTCTCCTGTGCTGGGTCTTGCATCTTACCAGAGCGTGTTTCAACCATCCTACAAATTTATAAAAGGGAATAATGAGATAAGTCTCCTTTAAGTAGCCACCAGAATCCTTTCTTTATTTTCTCACATCAAAGAGAGCAGTGAAGTCACACGTGTACCTAAATACAAATGATGACAATCTAAATAATCTGTGTTTTAAATAAATATCATAGAATATTTTATATAAAAATAAATAAATATATAATTTAAATTTCAAATATATTAAAAATAATATAAGAAATACGCCATTAATCATGATGTAACACTTCCCCCTCTCCAGAGGTCGTCACGTCCTCGTGAGTTACCTCATCAATTCTCTCAAAATAGGGTTTGAGTCTTGAGACATGGACAATCAGTGGGTCTTGGCCAGGATTATCTTTTGGCTCAATTAAGTAATTTACGTTAGAAAGCTTCTTTAATATTCTATATGGGCCAAAATATTTTCTCAGTAGTTTCTCACACTTTCCTATTTTCCTAATTGGTGTCCAAACTGCTACTAATTCTCCTGGTTCGTAGCTTCTTTCCATGTGTTTCTTGTCATAGTTCTTTTTCATTCTTACTTGAGTCTTTATTGTGTTGTTAATAACTAATTTTCTTGTTCTGTTTATTTTGTCTAAGTGATGTTTTATGTATTCATCATAATCATCTTTGTCAATGTCCACCGAGATATTCCTGTCGTCCAAAAGAGACGTGGGTTCTCTTCCAAACATCAGGAAAAAGGGAGAATATCCTGTGGTTTCCTGAATTGTGGTATTGTAAGCGTGAGTGATGAATGGGAGTATTTCGTCCCAATTTTTCTGATCAGTGTTCACATACATACTGAGCATATTGATCAATGTTCTATTTAACCGCTCTGTCAATCCATTAGTCTGGGGATGATAGCTCGTTGTGAAGCAATGTTTAATCTTGCACGTTTTCATCACCTCTTTCATTAAATTACTGGTAAATTGAGAGCCTCTGTCACTAATAAGATATTGTGGGGCTCCGTGCCGAAGAAAAATATCCTCTACTAGAAATTTTGAAACTTCTTTCACTGTTGCTTCCGAGACTGCTCTTGTTTCTGCATATCTAGTGTAGTAGTCCGTTAGCACGATTATCCATTTTTTCCTGTTTTTCGTAGATGGTAGTGGACCAACAAAGTCAATTCCAATTCTTTCGAAAGGAAAGTTGGCTGGGCTGTAGTAGTCCAGAAGGTAATTGGTTTGAGCCTTTCCTACTTTGGCAAAGGTGACACGTCTTAACGAATTCTGAGACATCCTTTAGCATGGATGGCCAAAAGTATTTACTCTTTATTCGGTACATGGTTCTGGCGACGCCCAGATGGCCATTCGACATATGATTGTGATATTCTTTCATAATTTCTCTCTTTTTATTCTCTGGAACCACAAGCAACCACGCCCTGCCTTCAGGGTTCGGGTTTTTCTTATAGAGGCATCCATCTTCTTCTTTAAAGTTTTGCGCAATTGATCGCCTGCTTCCATTAAGGTTTTTCTTAACACTTTCGATAAATTTATCCTCTTCGTCTGTTATTTGATTTAAAAATAGCCTTTCAAAATCCTCATCCCAATCAGTTTCTGGTAAGGGCCCCCTAGATAAGCCATCGGCGTCCAGATGCTTCTTTCCCGATTTATGTATTATATCGAAGTCATATTCTTGAATTTTCAATGCCCATCTTGCCAATCGACCTGTTGGATCCTTCAAGTTTTTGAGCCAGCATAAGGCGTGATGGTCTGTTACTATTTTAAAGTGTCTTCCATAAAGGTAGGGTCGTAATTTTGACATTGACCAGACAACGGCCAGACATTCTTTTTCAGTGGTTGAATAATTTTGCTCCGCTTTACTTAGGGTACGACTCAAGTATGAGATCACCTTCTCTTCACCACCGATGTCTTGGACAAGTGTTGCACCTATGCCGATGTTGGACGCATCAGTATGAACATAAGTAGGTGCATTTGGATTGAAGTGACCTAAAATTGGTGGACTCAATAGTGCTGTTTTTAGGGTTTGAAACGCTTCCTCTTGTCTTTCTGTCCAGGTAAATGATACACTTTTTTTTATAAGGTTGGTCAAAGGGTCAGCAATTTTTGAAAAGTCTTTGATAAATTTTCTATAATATGAACACATTCCCAAAAAGGATTGTACTTCTTTGACCTTTTTGGGCCGAGGAAAATTTCTGACAGCTTTGATGTTATGTTCCGCGGGTTTTATACCATGTTTGCTCGTTATATAGCCGAGGATCTCCAATTCTTCAAAAGCAAATCGGCATTTTTTGTCGTTTAACCTTAAATTAGATTCACGAAAACATCTAAAAACAGCTTCAAGTCTTTTGAGGTGCGTTGGAAAATCCGGGCTATATATGATAACATCATCCAGATAACACAAACAAATTTGCCATCTCAGATTTCCAAGCATATTCTCCATATTTCTCTCAAAGGTAGCAGGCGCGTTACAAAGTCCAAAAGGCATCACGTTGAATTCATATAATCCATGCGCTGTAGTGAAAGCTGTTTTCTCTTTGTCTCTTTCTTCGACTTCAACTTGCCAATATCCAGATCTGAGGTCTATTGCTGAGAAGTGTGTAGATCCTTGGAGAGTATCCATAACTTCGTCTATTCTAGGGATCGGATAGACATCTTTTACTGTCACATTATTCAGTTTTCTGTAGTCCACACAAAATCTGTATTTACCATCTCGCTTCTTGACCAATATTACTGGAAAAGACCAGGGGCTAGAAGATGGCCTAATTATGCCTTCTGTAAGCATCTCGTCAATTTGCTCTTTTATAATATCTCGTTCTTTAGCACTTACCCGGTAAGGCTTGTGTTTAATTGGCTTCGCGTCTTCTGTGTCTATCCGATGTTTTGCCAAATTGGTTCTCCCTAATCTCGATGAAAAAAGATCTCCATACCTTTCTAAAACTTGTTTTAACTTCTTCTGTTCCTTTGGTGAAAGATTTTCGTTTATTTGGAATCTAGGTTCTTCGTTCTTTTCTACCTCTCTTTCTCGACTCACATTTATTTTCGCTGGACTACTTCCAAAAGCCAATGTTTGGTTTTTCATTATTTTTAACGGTCGAGGATACGGATTAGTTATCCAGATGTGTGTTTCCCTATTTATAACATTGATCAAGCTTCTTGCTAGACGAAGTCCATTTGTTTGAAACATTTTGCTGCTCTCCTCGATAATATATTCTCCATCCTCTGTTTCTACCAATGCCTTGATCAATTTCATGGAACATTCAGGTACAATGGAATCCTTGGCACTCTTTATTTTCAACATTTCAAAATTGATTTCGTCATGATTATTCGTCAAATCATATTTTATAGTTTCTTGCTTACAATCTATTTTTGCGTTCATTTTCTTAAGGAAATCTCTCCCAAGAATTAATGTCCGTAAATGCGTTTTCAATACCACAAAGTTGTGTGATAATGTTTCGTCATCAATTTTTATATTTAAAAATATACTTCCTACCATGTCCAATTTTTTTCCATCGGGTCCTGCACAAATTTTTGCGAGTTTACTTATACCATGGCCTGTATCGAGGGCCGTTCTGAGGTCGACCACTGAGAGGTCAGCACCTGTATCAACCAAAGCTTCAAAAGTCCCTATCTTGTCCACATTAATTTTTAATTTGTATTTAGGGTCCAACTTCTTGATTCCGTTTATGGTCGACTTGCTTTGATTGACAGATTCAGGCGCGACGCTTAGTTTAAATCTTCCAACACGGAATATCTATTCCGGGTAGGAATATTTGTCTGTGTGCTATGACATACATCAGCATAAAGCCGAGGTCCTGATTTCTCTGATATTTCATTCATTTGGCCTTTCTCTTCGACCTTCTCTTGGGTATCTGCTGGATCCTCTTCTAGGATTCTTATAAACTTGACCCTACAATAACGGGCCACGTGCCCTGGCTTGTTACATTTAAAGCAGATTGGTCTTCCATCTTCAGTCCTATTTTTGCTCACTTCTTGGCTTTTATTGTAAGTGTTTCTCTGAAGGTTTGGTTTCGGCACAAAGTTAGGATTATAAGGACGTCTAGGGGTAGAGGGCTGGGGAAAGTTGTTTCGATACTGTCTGGGGGTAGGAGGGGAGTCGTTCTTGTAATTATTGGAAACAGGGGCTTGGGGCCTGGAAGTGGTCTGGTAGTTTCGTGCGGCAGTCGGCGGCACGTACCTCGATTGTTGTTGGGGTCTAGAATAGCGTGGACCGTTATATAGGTTTCTGGATTTCTCCACACGTTCCCGATACTTCTTTTCAAAATAATCCATTTTCTTGCACACGACAAGAAGGTCATCGGTCGTTTTAGGAGGGTTCAGGTAGAGCGCGAATGAGTACTCTTTTTTCAGTCCTCCAATAACATGTTCAATTTTTGTTTCTTCTTCCATTGCGGGGTCAACCTTGTTGCACAACACTAGAATGTCTTCCGCGAACCTGATTGCTGGTTCATTCCAGTGTTGCATTCTGTTGAGCTTCATTCTAAGTTCTTCTTTATTCGCGTCCAAAGAAAAATCCTGAATGAGGCGGATTTTAATATTTTCCCAGCTCGTGAAACTAGCTTTGTGTAAATTCAACCAGGTTTTAGCGCTTCCCGTCATGTTCATGGCGGCATAACGAGAGATAATGTAGTCTGCCCAATGGTACAAGAAGCCAATTTCTTCAAGAGATTCAATCCATGGGCGAGGGTCTTCCGTTCCATCATACTTGGGGATGTCGATGTTGGGATTCAGGACAACTGGGTCGGAACTAGCATCTCTACCAATTGTTGCACCAGGTTGCGGCTTGGCAGACTCTTCAGCCTGGATTCTCTCCTGTGCTGGGTCTTGCATCTTACCAGAGCGTGTTTCAACCATCCTACAAATTTATAAAAGGGAATAATGAGATAAGTCTTCTTTAAGTAGCCACCAGAATCCTTTCTTTATTTTCTCACATCAAAGAGAGCAGTGAAGTCACACGTGTACCTAAATACAAATGATGACAATCTAAATAATCTGTGTTTTAAATAAATATCATAGAATATTTTATATAAAAATAAATAAATATATAATTTAAATTTCAAATATATTAAAAATAATATAAGAAATACGCCATTAATCATGATGTAACAATATATTTATATTTTATTTCTGCTGAAAATTATTCCGAGCTGTGAACTAACTAAGCTTTGAACTAACTGTCATTCTAGACCCGTTTGTTGAACTGGCTAATGTTCTAGCATTACTATATGTCTTAATAAATACTTTTGTGTGTTAATTTAAATAAATCTCCAACCAAATATTCATTTTTTTTAAATGAGAAAGCGTGTAAAAGGATGGACTAGAAGTGCGCTAAAGTAATATTATCTTAAAAAAACTGAATTTCAAGATAGTGTTTCATAAAGTTCTTTTATCTATTCTATCAATTTATATGACATCAACCATCCTACACCCTCATGTTCATTCAAGTCATATAAAGCGTTTAAAAATATAAATTAGTTTATTTCAGCATCTGAAATTTGCTCACTCGCGACGAGAATTCAAATATTTAGAAAGTTTTATTAATAAGGTCATATCTTAATTAATAAAACCATGATCCATTTGAATAAAATAGGTATAATCACTTAATGTGAATCAGAGAGAGATTTGATATTTTATAACAATAAAAAAACTGAATTTTTGAAGGCTTGTAAATATTCCTTAAAGATATTTATAGATGACAACAACAATGAATATAAATATAGGCATGATGATATTTGAAGCAGATTTCTTAATTATAATAGATAAATTTTATTTATTTTTTAGTTTGGCCAGTGTTTGTTTGTGGTTTTAAGAGTTTTAAGATTAAAAAAACTGAATTTGTGGATTTTTTGTTCAATTATAAGGTCACGAACATTCACTGGAAGAATCAAGTCTCAACTCTCAGCAGTTTCCAAGTTGAAATCGTACATCGAAGACTGACATCGCATATAGATAATACATGAATTCAACACGGAGTCTATAGAAGAAATGAGTAATTTACATTTATTCCAATCATTTTAATGTAATTTAAACTCTCAGAATTAATTAATGACAAGATCTCTCTATTCAAACTTTCACATTTATATTTCGAACGCAAAAGATATTTTGTTTTCTAAAATAACATTGCAATCTCTTTCGAATTCCAAGATCAAATTGATACTCCTGTAGAAAAATTCACAGTTTCACTAAGATATAGTAATTAATCTATGAAAAGACTAAATTGTGATAATAAATGATCTATTGGGGCATGTGTTGCTATTTGACCCAGCCAAGGTGGCCAGGGATGCTGACCACACAGAGTGGACCCAGCTAATGGCCAGTCGGCCGGTCAGTAAATCTCAGGCTCCATTTGCTGGCCGCCGGTGGATTAGAGAAATTTATGACGCCCTCGACACGACTTCTCGCAGCTATATCCCGGCAGATTACTTCTGACGTGGTAAATCTGGTGGATTCACAGAGGTGGATGGCAGGTAATTTGTGACGTTTTAAAATAATGAAATCTCGGATAGCCAATATTGTATATCTCTATATCTTCAGGGAATACTCTTGTACGATATATCACACATATCCTCGATATTTCAGAAAATCAATCTTTTATATGAGCATGTTAGAATAAATAGATTATTTTAGGCGAATTCCTCGTATGTGTGTTATGTGTGAATAATTGATATTTATTTTATACTACTGTATGCACATTTTTAAACTGTAGGCATCGGGTAGTTGACGTTCTGTGTTCCACAGGAACCTGGGTTATATATATAACTGTAGGCATACTTTTGGTATAGCTATTTATGTAGTAGATATCAAATCGATTGTTCGATTTTTAGCAATAAATCAGTTGTAAAAATATATCACCCAAAACTGTTAATGCACACACATACTCATAATTTAACCAAATTGGAGAAACCTTTGACAAATATAATATATATTATAGATGGGAATTCTTTTCGCCGGCAGGATATTGATCTAAAGAGACAAAGGTCGCCACTCTCGTCAAAACAAATGTCAAAACTAGACGCCATTTTGACGTTTGTTTTGACGGGAGAGGCGACCTTTGTCTCTTTAGATCAATATCCTCCCGGCAAAATTCCCATCTATATTTTAGCCATAGATTTGGCCCAGCCACTTTGCCAGCTAAACATCTCTTTGGAAGATTGTCAAGATTCCATTAGATCCCGTGTGGATCTCATGGAATAAAGTCCGCCCTAGGCTGACGAGGGCCATTAGCCCGAAACCATGGTCTCTAGGTGGACGCTTTTCAGTTTGCCAAAGCTGGTGTTGTGGCTTTGGCACCGACCCGAGGCCGCTAGTTCGCTGCGACGGTCAATAGATGGCGTCTAGTTTTAACGGGAGAGTCGACCTTTGTCTCTTTAATATATATCTACACATATACTTGTGAATTTGAGCAGTTATTCAGTGATCTTCAAAGATGAATTTCTCAAGAGAATATATAATAGATTTTTGTCCAAATATATCGAATTACTTTCAAAATTAAGCACTCGATAATACTAAATATCGAGGTATTTTATGAATAGATGAAATACTGTTTTTCCTTAAGTTCAAAGCGAACTTATAATTGGAAATAGACCCAAACACCAATTTTCTTCACTAAATAATTTGATAGAATGTCTAGTAGGAGACCAAAATAAACGCCTGACGTTCACAACTAAGATTATTGGAATTTCAAAGGCCGCGCATATATTTCAGATATAAAAAAAATAGAAGAGCGATGAAAACTCAAGCTGAACTTTCAAGTAACTCAGTGGTATCCGGATAACACTCTGAGGATATTTGCCTTATCCTGAAAACTTCGTGAATAATTAAATAAGATTAACATAATATTTCTATATTATTTTGATGTAAATAATTGTAGGCTCACACACAACACCCACAATTATTCATTCCAAATATGAATACAAGATCTTTATCATTTTTCTTGAAAACAGAGAGATTTCGGACAGAAAATATTTTCTGGCTGAAGTGTCTCTTATTTTAAGAAATAATAATACCGCGTCCAGGCAACCTCTAGCTTCAAGATGATCTTTATCAGTCAGAAGAGCAAATAACTTCTACAAAGGATGACAGTAATAATATAGCGAAGATCAGACGAGTTAACAACGAACTCTGTGTATCGAGGTAGATTCTCATGTAATTCTACTACGGGCTGGTAGGTTATATCGTAGGAATAAAAAGGAAACAGCATTCAAAGGGAGAAATATTTGTATTCTATATGATAGGCTATTTTATAAAGAATATATAGAATATTAAATTTTAAAACAGAATTTTTAAAAAAGAAAGAACCTTCTTTGAAAAACCTTGAATTGTAACTGGACGAAAATGTTAATAGATTTTATGAAAAGCGACCTCTTCGCGAAGTCGAAAAACAAGCAAATATGCCTGAGAAATTTACTATCATGCGAATCAATGTTGCATACACAAACCTACTTTATAAGAAAAGTAATGAAGAACTGTAAAAATTATTTTCTTCAGTTAGAGGTTCTATTAGGATGCATACACACAACGTGAAGTGCTTTTCCGTCCTTTGATATCATATATATATATATACAGTGTGGCAAATAATTTTTAAGAATGGGTTTGTAAAATAAAACAGAAACAAGCTAATTCAATTTCTACTATTTTTTTATTCAAAATATTCCCCTCCGGATTCAATACATATGTTACAACGATTTAATAAGGAATTAAATGCCTCTTGCAGGCCACTTTGAGGAATCGCCTCCAAAGTGCTCGTCGCAGCTCTCTGGATGGTCGGGATATCATAAAAAAACAAGATTTTAACCTCAATTTTATTTTTGGGAATAAATAAAAGTCACATGGTGCTAAATCAGGCGAGTACGGAGGATGATTCAACACACAGACGTTATTTTTGGCCAAAAAGCGACGAACAATGAGTGAGGAGTGACTCGGTGCATTATCATGCAGCAAACACCAACTGTCTTCATCGCGATATTCTGGACGAATGCGATGAATTCTGGCAATCAAACGTTTCAAAACGTTTAAATAATACTCTCCAGTAATGGTTTGTCCAGCGGGAACAAATTCTTTGTGGATAATACCTCTACTATCGAAAAAGGTAATCAGCATTGTTTTGATTTTTGATGGCACTTTTCGCGTTTTTTTTGGCTTGTGGAGAGTTTTTTGACTTCTATTCGGCACTTTGGCGCTTTGTCTTTGGGTCATACTGAAAACACCATGTTTCATCACCCGTAACAATTGATTTCAGGAAGTTTGAATTATTTTCATAGGCAGAAATGATGTCCCTGCAATGTGCAATTCACACTGATTTCTGCTCGCCCGTTAAAGTGTGTGGAACAAATTTAGTACAGACTTTAGTTTTACCTAAATCTTCATGCAGAATGGTTCGAATCGTTTCTTTGTTGATGTGTAAAACCTCTGCCATCATTGTTTTCAACAAATTCTCGCACTTTTTCTATACTTTCTGGTGTCTTTGAAGAACTTGGTCGTCCAGTATGCTTATCATCTTCTAGCGTATTTCTTCCATCCGAAAAACGTTTGTGCCAAATGAAAACATTTTATTTACTCAAACATAACGTACCATAAACTTGCTTCATCAAAATATATGTTTCCGATGCACTTCTACCAAGTTTTACATTAAATTTAATGACCGCTCTCTGTTCCATCTCAGAATTCCGACGAACAAAAAATTTTACTTTTCAAAAATCGCCTGTATGTTTTTAAAGAGTTAACCAAAATGGCTGAAACAAAGCCACGCGCTAGATAAGGCTTCGAATATATATACGCATGCGCAATTTCATAACAGGCTCTGCTATTAGCCTTTATCTAGCGCGAGTCTTAAAAATTATTTGCCGCACTGTATATATATACTGGTCCGCAAAATTAAAGGAACAACACATGTTTAAGAAAAAGAAAAGTTATATTAAGGCATATATATCAAGTTTTGGTATATTCAAAAGCTTCCATGAATTAAGAGAGTATGTAAAACAGAAAAAACAAATAAAGTTGTTCCCAATATGCAAAATACCACCGTCTACGTTGACTCCGCCTCCAGCACGTGCCTGAGTCTTTCTCAAAGCGTCCTAATTTTACGCTTCACTAGATTTTTATTGAACCTTTTTGTTTTTGAAAGTCTCCATGGCTTATAGGCAACATTTATCACAAGAAAAAAAAATGGCAAGCTATTGGAAGGAAGGAAGCTGGCCAATCACAGGCAGAAGTAGCAAGATGGCTTGGAGTGACAAGAAACGTTGTCTCAAGGCTTTGGAAAAAATTTCAAACGACAGCTAATGTTGCCAGAACACCCGGACAAGGACGGCCAAGGAACGCAACGTTAAATCAAGACCGTTATTTGAGTCTCCTTGTGCGTCGCAATAGAATAATGACAGCATCGCAACTACGAAGTGACCTCAATGCAGCTACAGAAGTCTTATTATCAACTGATACAATACGCAGAAGGCTTCACAAGAAGGGCCTCTATGCTCGACGAACCATAATTTGTGTGCCATTGACACCACCTCAAAAGAGAGCAAGGAAACCTTGGTGCAGACAACATGTCGCCTGGAATCCAGATGAATGGAGGCGTGTAATGTTCACTGATGAGTCCAGATTCTCTCTAAACAGCGATTCTCGTCGTGTCTTTGTCTGGAGAGAGGTAGGAACCAGAAATAATCCCCGAAATATGGTTGAAAGGATCCCTACAGAACCCAAGGTTTTATGGTCTGGGCTGGAATTTTCTTGGGCGGTCGCACAGCACTCCATATTTTTCGGCAAGGTGCCCTGACTGTACAGAGGTATCGGGACGAGATCTTGGCAGCATATGTGATGCCTCAAGCATTGGAAATGGGAGAAAACTTTCTTCTAATGGTTGATAATGCCCGTCCACATAGGGCTGGTGTGGTCGACACTTTTCTCCAAAACCATTCAATTGCTCGGATGAATTGACCAGCTCGATCCCCAGACCTAAGTCCCATTGAGCATGTATGGGACAACCTAGGACGGCGGATCTTATCCCTCCAACCCCCTCATAGAAACACTCATGAACTAGAAACAGCCTTAACACAAGAGTGGGCGTTGATTCCACAGGAGCTGATAAACTCCCTGATTCTTTGTATGGGTCACCGATGTAGAGCCTGTCTATCAGTTAAAGGCGATCACACCCCATATTAACGACAATATCCAATATATTTATGCACTGACTGCAAGAAGATCATTGCTTGACCGGCTAATTTGCAAAAAATACGTGTTAGAATTCTTTGATTTCGGGTATTCTAATCAATAATGGAATAATAAATTTGTGTATAAAATTTCATTGATAAATGTTCAATAAAACTCGAGATAAATGAAAAAATATGTTGTTCCTTTAATTTTGCGGACCAGTGTATATCATTTTATGTTTGAAAAATGACTAGAATTTTATTTCATGGCAATAAGTCCCGTTGCTTTCAATAAGCTATTTTACTATTTATTATTTTCATAATTCTTAGTTTCTTTTATTCGGTCTGTATTTAATGTTAACGTGTGTGTTGGTAATGTTTTTTTATATAGCTTACATAATTATATATGCAATAATCGTTTACATAAACATTATATGACTATTTTCTTTACGGCCTAAAATCATTGTAAATATATATGTATAGACAAATGTAAAGTCATACATGTATGACAGCGCAAGTGTCCCTAGGGAGACATAGCACTTTAAATTGAAATAAATAAATAAAAATTATATATTTACTCTACCCTAGAATTTATCTCAAAACAAAATATGATGCTCTATTTAGAAAAAAACAACGACTAAATAAATATATAGATAGAGATATAAATGTGTAAACACACCTTAATTCAACTGTTTACAGTACTCTCCTATCAAAAGCTTTTCAAATGAAATCCGGAGTATTGTGCAGTCTATAGGGAGAAAGACAAGAGCAGAACAAACAGCCACTATGTACCTACCCAGGAGGAGAATGGAGGTAAACACACTAATTAAATCACGTGAGAGCCAGAACGTCTGATCAGATGGAAGAATGGAGAAATAAGACGAATGATCACTCTGGAATACATTTTTCCTAAACCTATTGCGAGAATATTTAAATCGTTTAATATAATACAAAAGTGAACCATTATCTATTCCTCATATTTAAACGACTTGCGATGTATAAAATATTCCTATAATCGACACTCTCTGGTATGCGAACGTTTAGGAAAACAAACAATAAAATGACGATTTGGAAGACATTATAGAATAATTATTGAATATGACTAGCGTATTTATGATTTCGTAAAATTATATTAAAATAAGCATTTGTCTCTATTTATATTATTTTTCAAATTATTTTTCAACAATTTCAAATAAATATCGCGAATTTATTCTTTTAATATAATTTTAAGAAATATTATTAATGTGTGTTGGAATTTGAATATATATTACACATTAAACTAATATAATATGTAAATTCGAAACTATTATAGACGCGTATGATTCTTTTAAAAATTAAACAACTTCTACTGCCCTTACTGCAATGGAAAAATTAATGGGAGGGCCTTGCTCGTCATTGGAAGTCTAATTTTTAGAAATATCACACGCGTCTATAATAGTTTCGAATTTTCATAACAGATGGCGCGCTAATGCATCATAGTATAATATGTAATCATAAAAAAAAGAAAAAATCAGAAACTTAATATCATGTTTATCGATAATGTATAAACAAGACCTATACTTTAAAAGACAACTTTATTAATAAAGAAATGCTATTTGAAATATATTAATTTTTACCATTTTTGATTCACACACACAACACACACACACAAACAAAATAATTTTATTATTAAACTTTTGCACATCAATGTATATATAAACTCGTTTATAATAGCATATAATGCGTCTAAAATTTTGCTTTAAAGAGAAAATATAGTTTTATGGGCTACTAACCGAGGTGTATGATTTTTGAGCCCAAAAATGGATGTAGCAAGCAGATAAACCGCTTTTAGGTTTAATATTTGCTTTGGTAATGCTGAATTTCTCAGTGGAACAATATTTTGAAATCTAACTTTATCTAGTCTTTAATATCAAATCAATAAGTAGCAGGGTTTGAGTAAAGTCGACAACCATCTTGCCCGTTACAATTAAAGGAAGAAACATGGTATACAATATTGCGATAACATCTTTTTAATTGTACCTAGTACACGTGGCATCATGGTGAGTAGTAGTTGACGACTGCTTTTACTGTAATTGCATCACATGTCTACATATATATAGAAATATGTAAATATATTTATCTTTCTAACCTGGAAGGATCAGATTTCTAATATATCCTATTGTTTCTCTTTATTTATTTTCTTGTATAATATGTTTATAACTGCTTCTGTTTAAAAATGTAAGTCAACGCAATTATCCCTAGCCGGAATATCGCATCTTGTGCGTGTTGAAATAAAATAAAAATAAAACATATATGGAAAGAAGTTAGACTTTTTTCTTTGGTTACTTGCACTCACTGGTAGGGTGGACTTTTAAAAGATTCGAAGGCCATTGGAAGATTTTTTTTTTTTCAGAAAAAAGTATCCAATGCGGGATTCGATCCCGGGTCGTAGCTGTAGGAAATCGCCGGTTTACACCACTCGCCCTTCACATTCAATATAAAGCGCTTTATTAGTTTTGTCTGGAAATTCCTTTTTCAATCGAGAATAGTAATAATACACTGATATATATTTTAAATGTGGGAATATTTAAAAATTTATATATAGATTGGATATATAGATTAAAAAGTGCAGCATGAGAGAGAGGAGCAGAATTCATTGGAGTATTTAGATGCGTTTCCTGCTTATGGGACATCTGAGGCACCTGTAGGTAGGAATACGACTGTTAACATTTAGCTGGACATAGTTGGACAGCCTTCATGCCTTGGATGGGCTCTACCAGTTAAGAACTCTAGACCTACTTCACCTGTCACCACCCCCTCCCCCCCCCCCCGCCACTTTGAGGTAGTTAACAGGTCTTGAAGTGGGGGGGAATTAAAAAGTTATTGTCACATAGAAATTTAGAAATACAATTTTAAGGATGACACAGCAATTTACAAATATTGTATTTAAGGCACAGGCATCAACTTGAATTCATGAAGTACAAGAGAAGCAATAAGGGAAGTTTACAGAGTAGAAAGATATAAATATCAAAATTAATAATTTGCACATAAAATATTAAATATTTCGCTACAATATATTGCAAAAAAAATCTAATTATATTTTATCGGAAGAAATTTTTGATTTCAAGAAGAAGAATTCCCAGAGGGGCTAGAGAGAGTAAAGCGTGTGCCATATAAAAAGAAAGAAAAGAGCGAAAATTATGTTTTTGCTTCTAGGGAAATAAATCTTGTTGGAAAGTACTAAAACACTTCTATTTAAATCTTGCATAAATATTTATTATATTTAAAATGTTTATCTTGTCTCTCTCAAGATAAATCCAGTTTGAAGCTCCAAATGTTGCTTGACTTGCAGGAGACACATTTCCAAGAATGGAAAATAAACCGAAGTTTACCTCACATAACCGTGGTAACACGACTGAAATAGGACTCCTTCAAGTTTACAGCTTTGTAAGTAGATAACTGAAATTCACAGTATTCAGGAAAACTAGTGTAGGAATATGAAATGAAGTATATACTACAATAATTACAAACTATAATATCATATATTAAATATTGAAAATAATGAAAACACATATCCTGACCAGGAGCACATGTGCTTTTTAGATGGAAGAACGCCATCTAGTGGAACAGAAATCAACTAAACATTGATTTAACCTCCTACTTGATATTTGGCCAACCCATTTTCGTGATGAATCAAGCGTCAACAGCGCGAAACAAGTTCGTGGATGAATTTTGTTGATTTATCAAGAAATTGGGTTGACTAAATATCAGGGAACAGGTTAAATCATGTTTAGTTGATTTCTGATTTCACTAGATGGCGCTCTTCCATCTAAGAAGCACATGTGTTTCTGGTCAGGATATGCTTTCATTATTTTAATATCAACACCTGACCTTTATATTATTATTTTTTCTATTGTATTTTCATATATTAAATATATGCAAGGAATTCAGTTTCAATCAACACTAGCAGAATGGTACGCCAATAAGAATGCAAAAAGATAAAAATAGGTTATGAATAACACAGTTTAAATTATTGTGTTAACATTTATCTACAGAGATTGTTTAAGTAACTCAAATGCGACAACAATATACTCATGGACAATTAACCTAATTTTCGTGAAAAAATATAGTAGCCCTTCGATAGAGGTTAGATTTTCTTATAGTTGGTTTGCAAAAGCAATGGGCCGAAATATCTCAAAAGCGTTTAGTAGTTGGCAAAGAGGTTTCTGTAACAAGAAGACCAGGTTTACTGTACGTTAGAACTGTACATCAGTAGCTGAAATTCTTGTGGTAGCTAGTCCTAGTGGCCTTTTCTCTATCGTTTCATCTTTTCCCAATCTACCACGATAGGATGATGGGAAGCAGGATTAGAGTCAACGACGTCTTAAGCTGATCTGACCTCCCAGATGCAGCAAAGTTACTGGATGCTGCCACCCTACAAGATGACCAACAGCAACTGTACAATCGGATATTTGCGCGTGTACATTCCTGAATTGAACAAATCCATTTTGGTACTGACGGAGTTGTTGAGAAAATTTAACTCTGCACTAATATATACCTTTAATAAACCTTAATATATGCCTTTTTTCTGCCTTAATATTTCATGTTTATCACCACTCTGACGATAGCAAACAGCCCAAAAATTAGTTAAGCAATTGATTTGGCCAAATGCGTATTATGGAACAAACCCATCTTCACACACAACATATACCTTTAATATAAATCGATCTTTAACATGTTTCAATGAACTTTAATATTTTCGGTTATATGGCTGGTAATATAGCATTCAACAAAAGGAATGTCTGAAAATGTCATTAACATTTTTGTATATATGTGTGTTCCCTCGTTATCAAGGTAATTAAAGATGCTTACTCTTAGTTTAATTGGCAAGAAATGTAAGAGTGCGTTTTAAAACTTGAAAACAACAAGATATATTTTACGAATCTCTATAGAAAGGTAATTATAATATTTTATTCAATTAAAATATACACCTGAATAAATTATCCTAGGGGATGGTAGGACTGGAGCATGGACTCACCCAGTGGCGGTCCCAGGAGTTGGTCACCACGGCAGGTCCCAGACACCGGGCTGGGTTGAGACCGGCGCCCGTGTAGGGGAACTGGACAGCACACAGTTCGGACTCAGGGGACAAGTTTGGACAAGTTGGAATAAGTAATATAATAGTTTACGTTTTACAGTTCACTAGATACAACAGACTGAATTCAGAATCAGTATCTTGAATTGTATACATGTACGGAGTAAAAAATCAAAATACATACAATACAAATGAATTCAATTTTACAAATACACTCATGGACAAAATTTAAGAAAGTTGTACTTTTCATCGTGTATATTTGATCCACAGTGCCCCTTATTGAAAACACACGAAATAATCAAGTATGAACAAAATGCCTCTCTCTCTTTCTCCTTAAAAAAAAAAATAAATAAATAAACGACCGCCGACTTCCCACTTTTTAAGTTTTATCCATGAGTGTATATAGGTGACTCCAGATGTGCTATTTTTTGTTGTTGTTAAAGCGAAATACAAAAAGATATCCAGCATGTTGTTCATCGGCTGAATTTGAGAACCCAGACTCCTTTCTCTCCACTCTTCTTTACAGTATCAATATGCTCTTAAATTTAAATGAAAGCTTTTTGCATTTGGATTTAATAATTTTAAAAAGTTGTGGCGTTACCTATTCTTCTGAAGTTATCGAACTACACAATATTTCGCGATTATGAAAATATATTTTACATTTTACCAAACCCATCTCTGGTTTAGAACAGTTCTGTCTGTATGTATGTACCATATTGCCTTAATTCACATTTAAGATGAGTTACTTGCCTTCTCGCTCTCTTTATCTTGAGAGCCATCCGTCATCCTCACTTGCTGATGCTATAGCACCCCTCAGATCCTAGTGGTAACTGAAGTGAACGATATCGAAACAGCGACGAGTTAGGCTGACCTCATAGACCAAGGCAAACAGCTCCCGACGGTAGAACACGACTGGAGGTTTTCTCAACTTTGATCTCCTCTTAGTACTTCCATGCAGAGATCTAGACGATAGTGTACCATTTCCTTTAGAGTAGCCAATACATCTGCAGGTCTAGATACCTTAGAAACAAATCAACGTTCTCTAAACATTTATCTATATCGGAAATTCTTTAACTTTCGAACTTCGAACCTGAAACAAACATTGAATGAAATCATGGTCAGTAGTGGATTGAGGGTTCTCACAATGACAAAAGAGCAAGATGGTGACGCCACAACGTTTTAATGAAAAGAAATTATAAGAGCTTCCGGATAGCCCTCCATCATCTGGATGTTCATGTAGAAAAATTTATTAATAAACGTTGTGTTATGAAAAGTTACAATAAGGAGTAAGGAAAACGTGATAAAATACATTTTGAAATTTCTATTTTACCTTAATTTGTTTCAGCATGCGAAATTCTCCTCATGACAAATCACCAGGTCAAATTATTTTTTTATCAATTTAACTACACTCTAAATAAAAATCTGATAAAGGGATTTCCTGAAATCTTCTGCAATTTCTTTTAATAAAAGGAAGTTGCGACGTTACCTTTTACTCTTGTATTTTGTGATCTCAAATAGGAATATAGTTAATTAAGGTGAAAATATCAGATTTCCGGGGATATATAAGTTTCTTTTAAAATTAGTAGAAACTTATTGCCGGAATCCTAATATTTTCACCTTAATAATAATATACAAAGGATTATTATATTTATTTGTGAACTGAAGAATTGTTAATGATAAAATTATATTTGGTACGGTAAAATTAATATACATATATTTCTTGGTTCTAAATACGATTTGGTCCCCTATATGGGTCTTAAAATGAGAATCATCACTATAGCTTGTCATTATTGTTGTTGGGAAAAGAATGTTATTTTTCTTATAGATTTATATATTTTTAAATATATGTAAATTTAATCCATTATAAGAAACATATTTGCCATATGTAAATATTTATATGTATATATATTCGTGACAAAAAATAAAGTAGTTGACTGGTTAGAGTCGTGTGGTTTCTCGGCCCGCTCTCGAGAGGTCTACGCCTTGGTTGATACCTGCCTTAGACACTTCCGCGGATATACTTCTTGGGAATCGCTCTTCTCTACCCTTGAGATTCCACGGATTTTTTCCTCCCCGGGACCAGAATAAGAGACTTCGGGCGTCTGGGCAAAATAGAGCCTGGGCGCTGCGCCGCTGAACGCGACATTTGGCATCCCAGCCGGGACGCGAGGAGAAAGCCGTGCCTATATTTGGAACCCTTTTGGATCAGAAGATGGAGAGAGAAGAAGCGCTAGAGAGACTCAAGAAGAAGAGAACCATACTCCGCACGTCTTTATCCAAGTACGGGAAAATAATAGAGGAATATGACGTGCACAAGGAGTGTGACCACGAGGAACTGCTGGGGCAGCTTTCGGATGTCTACGAAGAACTGAGGCGGGTAGACGAAGAAATCGGTAAGCTGATTGACATCAAAGATCTAGAGAAAGATCTAAAGATGGTAGAGGAATACCGGGAAAAGGCCGTGGCGTGGAAATATTTGTTAAAGAAAAGAAGTCTGGTGGTAGCGGAAGGAATGCAGAGGGAAACTGCAACTGCCACGAAGAAGGAATATCCAGGAGAAATCGGTCGACCGACTCTAACTGGGATGGTTAAGTTACCCAAATTGACAATGGAAAGATTCTACGGGGAAATTAGCCAGTGGTTAAATTTTTGGAATGCCTTCGATTCATCAATCAATAGGAATGAACACTTGACCAAGATAGATAAATTTAACTATCTTAAAGCCTACTTGGGTGGAACGGCGGCCCAAACTGTGGAAGGATTTTGCCTATCTGAGGAAAATTACGATAAGGCCGTTGAATTGTTGAAGAAACGCTTCGGAAAAGGGGAAAGGTTGATCGACGTGCATATGAACAACCTCTTGGCCTTGAAACCACTTAGAGTGACAAAGGACGTGAGGGCTTTCAGAGAATTGTACGGCAGAATCCTGGTGCAGATTAGAAGTTTGGAGTCATTGGGTGTTGTCGTTGAAAGCTACGGTAACTTATTGTGCCCTTTACTCCTCAAGCTATTGCCATCAGACTTAAAGCTTGAATTACACCGGGAATTCACAGGAGCTTTTTCTCTTGGAGATTTGATTGAATTTTTGGAGAGACAATTGATTGCATTAGAAAGCACGTTCGGTACGCGGGACGAAATAACAGCCGGCCAACCATCAAATGAGCACCCTCAGTCACAAAGCTCTATCGTGAAGTATCGAAGAAATGAGAGGAATCCCCTGCCCACGGCTGCTGGTTTTTTGAATGCCTCTGAAGCAGTGAATAAGAGGAAGAATTGCGCCTTTTGTGAAAGAGATCATGAAAGTACAAAGTGCGAATTCGCGGAAAATTTGACATTGGAAGATAAATTGGGAAAATTAAAGAAGAAAGGGGCTTGTTTCAGATGCCTGAAATATGGTCATTTGAGCAAATTCTGCAAAGTTAAGACAAGTTGCACCAGCTGTGGGGAATTGAGACATTCAAGGATTATGTGCCCCAGGAAGAACCAGAATGCTACTCCAGCCCGAGGGATGATGAGGGATGAGACTTTGACCAATCTGACGACGCCTGTGGTGTTGTTGCCCACACTGAGAGTGACTATCAGAGGAAAGTGTAAAGAAAGAATGGGACGAATTTTGATTGATACGGGATCTCAGAGGTCCTATGTACTCCAGGACACGGCGGAAGAAATGGGATATGAATGTTCCAAAAAAGAGTCTCTTCGCCACTCTTTGTTTGGTGGATCGAACACAGAGTTGTACGAACATGGAGTTTATGATATCAGGTTGAGCAATTTAGACGGATCTTATGGCTGTAATTTTGAAGCACTGAGCCAAGATGTTATCTGCGACAGCGTGCCCAGGGTCCATCAGGGTAAATGGATGCAAGATCTTAGTGCTCATGACATAGAATTAACTGATCTACACAGGGGACCTCTTGAGATTCTTATAGGAGCAGATATTGCTGGAAAATTACTAACCGGAGAGCATAGAAGACTTCCTTCTGGGCTTGTGGCGGTGCAAACGAGGTTGGGCTGGACTTTAATGGGCAAGATTCCGGCCACAGAAGAAGAAACTAGCGTTAGTGGACTTTGCACAACTTCACTGTTGACTAGCGATTTGGAGAATTTATGGAGATTAGAGGCTATTGGTATTTCAGATGCTCGTCAAGACGACTCGATACAAAAAGAAACGGAAGAATATTTTGCACGTACTATTTCACAGGATTGTGAGGGGCGTTACCGAGTTGTCCTTCCTTGGATTCGCGAAAGAAAACTACTCACGGACAATAGAGATGTTGCCGAAAAACGATTAGCAAACGTGAGGAAACATCTTGTGAATACCGGAAATTTGGCAGAATATGAAGATATTCTCGAAAAGTGGCTAATGAATAAAATAATAGAAAGGGTTATAGACAATAAACGTGAAGGCGTGCACTATTGACAAATCGACCAGTTTTAAAGAGAATAGTCCAACCACCAAAGTAAGACCAGTTTTTGATGCTTCGGCGAAGAAGAAGGGAAGGCTTTCACTGAATGATTGTCTGGAAAGAGGTCCGAATATGATAGAAACGATCCCAAGAATTTTGAATAAATTTAGGAAGAGCGAGATAGGAGTCTCCTCGGACATAGAGAAGGCCTTCCTCCAAATTGGGATTAGGGAGGAAGACAGAGATTATCTAAGATTCCTCTGGTATGACAAAGAGGGAAATGTGATGGTTTTACGTCATGCGAGAGTTGTCTTCGGAATCACGACGAGTCCATATCTCCTGCTTGCCACGCTGTTTCACCACTTGAACAAGGCTCCTGAACACTGGCAAGAAACAGCTGAATTATTGAGGGAGTCTTTATACATCGATAACTGTGTGGCTAGTTTCTCAAAAGTCACAGATATGGAAAAATTTGTGGACGAAGCACAGAGATTGTTGGCTTCTGCTCATTTCAACTTGCGTGATTGGACAAGCAATGTTACCAGTATAATGTGTGATGGTCCTAGGTCTGATAGAGGAAGGTTGTTGGGCATGACATGGAATCAAGAAAAGGACACTTTGGCTTGTTCTTTGGAGAATTTGGAAATACAGGGGCCAATAAACAAAAGAAAGGTACTCTCCTTGGCAAGCCGTATTTTCGATCCGGTGGGCTTCACTTGTACAGTGACCCTCGTTCCGAGACTTATCCTACAGGAAACGTGGCTGTTAAAATTGTCGTGGGATGAGCCTCTGCCTGAAAACTTGTCTTGCGAGTTTTTGAGGTGGCTGGCCAAATTGGAGTCTCTGAAATCTATTGCCATACCGAGATGGCTTTGCTATAGAGAAGAACACCGGATTGGAACTACTCTTCATGTCTTTTGTGATGCGTCTAGGGCCTCCTACGCCACTTGTATTTTTTTACGCATCGAGAGCGAACAGGAAGTAACGTGTCAACTAGTACAGGCTCGGTCGAGAGTGGCTCCTTTGAAGGGGACTACCATTCCTCGTTTGGAGCTGTTGGCATGCTTGGTTGGGGCCCGCTTGGTGAACAACGTTGTGAGGGACCTAAAATTTGAAGACATGGAGCGATTTTATTGGACAGACTCCATGAATGCACTCCATTGGATCAAGGGAAAAGATAACTGGGCGACTTTTGTAATGAATCGAGTTATGGAGATCCGATCTCTCAGTGAGACAGAGGATTGGTATCGTGTACCAGGATGTTTGAATCCAGCGGATTTACCATCACGGGGGTGCTTAGCCGATTCTCTGGAGAGATCGAAGTGGTGGGAGGGCCCGAGTTGGTTGAGAAGACCAAGAAGAGATTGGCCCCATAGGGAAATATACCCTGACCCAGATATTGTGAACTCGGAAAAGAGAAAGATTGTTTTAACATCAACATGTATTGAAAGGGAAAAAGATCAGTACTACTATCGCTTTTCAAACTACTACAAGATATTGAGAGTAACTGCCTGGATGAACCGGTTTTTAACAAATGCGAGAGGAACAATAGGTCAGCGAGTGAAAGGTGATCTTACTGTGAATGAAATTAAAAGGGCGGAACTGATGCTGGTGAGAGTTATCCAACGGGAATCCTTCACTGGACCAGAGGACAAGAGGTTGAAGGATTTCAAGTTATGCTGCGATTCTTTGGGATTGTTGAGGGTCAAAACTAAAATAAGTAGGAGACAAGATCTGGAAAGTTTTCGAATGCCTTTATTGTTGCCTTCTGATCATGACTTGGTATATTTACTCATTAGATGGAAGCATGAAACTTGGGGGCATGTGGGACTTCAAACTCTGATGAATTTATTAAGAGAGGATTATTGGATTTTGAAATTCAGGAGGACTGTAAGAAGGGTCATACATCAATGTGTTAAGTGTAGACGGTTCACGGCTAAATCGGGTTCTGTTGAATCCGTGGAATTACCTGAAAATAGAGTAAGGGATGCCTCAATATTTGAGGTAGTGGGGATAGACCTTACTGGACCACTTGTTTTAAGGAACAGGCGAAAGGTGTGGATTGTTATATTTACTTGTGCCGTATATCGGGCGGTCCATTTGGAACTGGTGACTTCTCTTTCAACCGAGAACTTTCTGCAAGCTTTCAGACGTTTTGTAGCAAGGAGAGGACGCCCCTATGTGGTGTACTCGGACAACGGTACCAATTTTCGTGGTGCGAGCAGAGCTCTAGGGAATCTAGACAATGCGGTAGTCCAATCAGAGAGTACCAAGCAAAATATTAATTGAAAGTTTATCCCTCCGTCGGCTCCATGGTGGGGTGGATGGTGGGAAAGATTGATTGGTTTGCTGAAACAACTCCTTAGGAAGATTCTTGGTCAAGCTCGTTTGGAATTTGAGGAACTTTACACCATTATCTGTGACACAGAGTCTTTGATGAACTCACGTCCATTGACTTACATGTCTGAAGATGTCGAAGATCTTAGTCCACTAACCCCTGCCTTGTTCTTACACGACCTCAAAGAAATAGGAGTTCCAGATCTGGACTCTATTGAAAGGGCTAGTCTTCAGAAGAGATACCGATTTAGACAAAGGTTAAGAGAAGATCTGCGGAAGAAATTCCGGACGGAGTATTTTGGATTCTTAAGGCAAGAGACTAGAAGACGCTCGAAGACAAGACCTATCAAGGTGGGAGATCTGGTGTTGATTGGACAAGATAATGCTAAGCGAGTCAATTGGCCTTTGGCGAGAGTTGTGGAGGTCTACCCTGGCCGAGATGGACCTGTGAGGGTCGCCAAGTTGAGAACCAGCAAGGGCGTCCAGATTAGGCCGGTTCAACGGCTCTACAATTTAGAGATACCCGCCGATCTGGGGAGTACCTTGAGGAGTATACAGTCGGAACCACGCCGGGGAGGCTCCGGAGGAGAAGCCAGTAAAGACCCTACGAAGATAGCCCAATCCTAAAGAACTGGAATGAAAACCGTCGTTTCCCAACTATTGGTTGAGTTTCTGTAGAAAAACTCAAGGTGGGAGTATGTTGGGAAAAGAATGTTATTTTTCTTATAGATTTATATATTTTTTAAATATATGTAAATTTAATCCATTATAAGAAACATATTTGCCATATGTAAATATTTATATGTATATATATTCGTGACAAAAAATAAAGTAGTTGACTGGTTAGAGTCGTGTGGTTTCTCGGCCCGCTCTCGAGAGGTCTACGCCTTGGTTGATACCTGCCTTAGACACTTCCGCGGATTTGACTTCTTGGGAATCGCTCTTCTCTACCCTTGAGATTCCACGGATTTTTTCCTCCCCGGGACCAGAATAAGAGACTTCGGGCGTCTGGGCAAAATAGAGCCTGGGCGCTGCGCCGCTGAACGCGACAATTGTGTCTCTGCATATTTGTTCTTTGTTGTACCACATTTACATAGTTTCATTTTAACTTAATTGTGCTATAAATAGGATGTATGGATTAAGTTGAGGAGTCCAGTCTAGCGTTAGGAGTCGAATAGTCTTGTTGCTCTAAATGTCTACTGTAGTTTTGGCTTGGCAATAAATAATATGTATATAAGTAAAAGAGTTATTTCGTGGCTCAGCGCGACACGACAGCTATACCAAAGGTAATACCAACATATGTAGAGGATCCAAAGAGAGTAGGGAAGGAAGGCAGGTGGGCGGTTGCATGTCCCGGTACTATCTCCCAGCCGCACGCATTGCTACAATTTAGATGGCCGACTTCTTACGATGAGATCTCACCTCTCCACGATCCTTCATGAGGAATAGTCTTTTAATAAAAGATAAAAGCGCTATTTTATTAAACGCAAGACATTAGCGCGCCATCTGTATGCGAAAATAGGAACAATTCAGAGGCGTTATTATGCTTATTTTTCAAAATAAAACAACTTTTTACTGTTTTTTTTTTTTAATTCTGTTTATTACATATATTATGCATATATTTATATATACACACCTTATAGAAAGGCTTGGCTTGATAAATTATGGAAAGAGTAAAAGCTAAAGTAAATTTTAAAAGGAATAGCTTTAAGAAGAGACCCAAGCTAAAGGCGACGAGTTTCTCTATTAAAGAGGTACGAGCTTGGCGAGATTTAGAATGATAAAGTCCTTCAACAGGCTGTAATACAAATACCAATTCGTATTATATTTGTTCAAAAGCTCACCAAGCTTGTATCTATTCAATATAGAAAGTCGTCGCTTTTACCTTTGGTGTCTTCTAAGCAATGATATCCGTCGGATCCTCCTCTTGTAATTAGGAATAGTTTCAATAAGAGATTGAATAGTTATTATATACTAGACGAATGGCCCGGGCAACGCCCGGGGTTTACCCGAGTGCGAATATATTTTAAAAACGTTGTCTTGGGTGGTCACTATTGACAGGGTGGTCTGTATAGACAGGTGGATGTATCACACAGCTGATAACAGGGTTGTCTAGAGTGGTCGCTATAGACAGGGTGGTCTGTATAGACAGGTGGATGTATCACACTGCTGATAACAGGGTTGCCTAAGGTGACCGCTATAGACAGGGTGGTCTGTATAGACAGGTGAATGTAACACACTGATGATAACAGGGTTGCCTAAGGTGACCGCTATAGACAGGGTGGTCTGTATAGACAGGCAGCTGATAACAGGGTTGTCTAAAGTGGTCGCTATTGTCAGGGTGGTCTGTATAGACAGGTGTATGTATCACACTGCTGTTAACAGGGTTGCCTAGAGTGACCGCTATAGACAGGGTGGTCTGTATAGATAGGTGTATGTAACACACTGATGATAACAGGGTTGTCTAGAGTGGCCGCTATAGACAGGTGTATGTATGACAGAGCAGATAACAGGGCTGTCTAGAATGGCCGCTATATACAGGGTGGTCTGTATAGACAGGTGGATGTATCACACAGCTGATAACAGGGTTGCCTAGAGTGACCGCTATAAACAGGGTGGTCTGTATAGACAGGTGGATGTATCACACAGCTGATAACAGGGTTGTCTAGAGTGGCCGCTATAGACAGAGTGGTCTGTTTAGACAGGTGGATGTAGCACACTGCTGATAACAGGGTTGTCTAGAGTGGCCGCTATAGACAGGTGTATGTATCGCACAGCTGATAACAGGGTTGTCTAGAGGGGGGCAGGGAGGCCACGTGTTCGCTGGCAGCCAATGGGCGCGCATTCTATCCGTGAGCTTCAGACATACAGACAAACAGACAGAATAAGGCAAATATATAAGTAGATGTGTGCGCAAGCAGAGAACCTTTTCTGCTTAAAAATACATCGCAACAATGCATATAGTTTTTGCCCCAAGTGCATAACATACTAATGGTAATAAAGAATGAGACACAACACTAGTTTGGCTAATTCAGACAAGAGCCAACCTGAATGTCATGGTTTGGGCCATGGCCCTCAACAGAACATTGTTTTATTGCATTTTTAGACAGAAGAAGTGGCCTGTTTGTACATGAACGTCTTCCTCAAAAATATTATATCTGTGCGAAAAAATATATAAACATCATTTTTTCACCATAATTTTACAATAAAACTAGTATATTATATATTTTATAATAATTAAATAATGATCTGTGCATTTTATATAACTAGTCTGTTTTAACCCAGTGTACAGTCTCTAAAAATGACCGTTGTCCCTCTTTTCAAATCCAACGGCGAAAGAATATTTGCACAGTTGCACATAAAAATATTTGTATTGCTATCACGACAATGCACACATCAAACTGATGAAGGGCTTGTACAAAAGCCTCAATAATTCTTTTTAACAAAAATAAAAGTAGTGACGTTACTTTTTAACCATTTTCTCATATTTTTAGTAAACCACCTACCGTCTACAGACGTAGACAATTGACAATTAAAATCATTTTATTGACATCTTGTCAATACATGCAAAATTGCACAGTCTGCACTATTTTAAAAAGATAATTATATATATATGCAAGATAAAATGTACAATAAATATGACGCTTCTGCCATCGCGTGCTTCGCCGCTGAGGTGATGGCGTGGTCCTCGAGACTAACTGGAATAGACGTAAGGACAATTGAACTTTGCCATTACGTCAGAGAAATTCCAATTTAGTTACTTGATCTCAGTGGTAGATTTGGAACATTTCAAGATTATGAAAACCATTGAAACAATTTAATACAAACTGTCTCAAAGAGGATTTCGAATCCAAATACTAGTTGTTGAAAATATCAGTTAAATTCACTATTTTATTGTATTTTATAAAATAACTGATTTTTAAAGGAGAACGTTCAAATTTACATGTATAGGAATTCCTCCGTTAAATAAGCAAATAGGAAGTAGTTTATGCTTAAAATATAACACTTCCTTCAGTTTTGTCCATGAGTTTGAGCAATCTTGTCAAACACAATTGCGCATTTTCGAACAAAGGAATCAAGGTTAATCAAAATCTTATATCTTAGATCATAATAAGATTCTTTATTTTGATCCAACATCAGCGTTTCATGATTAATGCCTCTCATGAAGATTCTTCATTTTTCCTAATGTCTATTTCTATCTAAATTTTCGATTACTTAATATTTGAAATATTTGTTATTTTCTCTTCAAAATGAACCTTAAAGGAGTGTTCTTTAACACTATACTCTATGTGAGCGTCGCAAAATATATTTAGGACTATATTTCAAAGAGCTACCATTACACATTTTCTAGATTATCATAAAATATTTGTCCAACTTCTCCTTCATTTTTCATTATAAAGTGCGGAGGTTTCAATTTTCCAGAGTTTCCTTTTACAGCCTTTATTGAGTCGTATGGCCTCACTTTTATGGCAGATTTGGATCTTTTTATGGAGTTTCTGCGCCGTGGGAGGATTATTTGTTGCCTCGTAAACTTCCCTCTAGTTAGTGACGGCGTAATTAAATGGAATAAACCTCACCTTTTTTCACTGAATCTATAACCCGCCTTCCTACAGTCGTATGCTCTGAAGTTATGGCGTGGGTAGGGCTCGTGTGTGTAAATTACTTTGGCCGAACTCTCACTCTCGTAATTTGCGGTATATCTTGGAAGCTTTTAGCATGGTACATCTTCTTGAAATCATTAGTCGACATGAAAATGTGTGGCCTGATTGTGTTATAGAATTGTATTTACGAAAATGCGTCACGCGCGGGGGGAACAGTCTTCTAACTAACAAATGAAAACATTAAGATTCAAATGTTTCTTTTCACAAATGAATCAAACCTCTACTGTTCTTACTGCGATGAAAAATATATTTAAGGGAGCTTATATCATCAGTGGTGAACCGTTCTATCGGTTTCGCCAATATAATCAACCAGACCGCTTCTTTAGAGCTCTTATATTATATTGGATGATTCTGCTTTCATATGCTAAACCACTAATGAGCCAAGCCTTATTTATATTCTTACTGCAATGCTAACAACCCTCTTATTACATTGCACTAAAAAGCAGTTGAAAAATACTTTTTATTCAAGTGATTCATACGCTTCATAAAAATATACTAATGGACAATACTCAAGAAATTATAATAACGATTAGATTCGATAAGGATAAGTTTCTTTATTTGTAAAATCAATTCGAGCTTTCGGGCGCAAGCTGCCCTTCTACAGGATTAAAGGATACAATTTCAAATAAACATGTATGTACAAATATATATATTTTCTTTAAATAATATCTTGCTTTGGTCTTGTATAGCGTGAGTGAATCACATGGGCAACACGCCTCTCTTTATCAGGGCTTTTCTTTGATTTAAACTAAATCACGCGGGCATGTGATCCACTCACGCTATACAAGACCAAAGCAAGATATCATTTAAAGAAAATATATATATTTGTACATACATGTTTATTTGAAATTGTATCCTTTAATCCTGTAGAAGGGCAGCTTGCGCCCGAAAGCTCGAATTGATTTTACAAATAAAGAAACTTATCCTTATCGAATCTAATCGTTATTATAATACTCAAGAAAGTTGTACCTTTTAGCATTTATAGCGGGGTTCAGACAATAAGTCTGAAAAATATTTGATACACAGTGATCTTTATTGAAAACAAACTAGATAACAAGTGTAATAAAATTGTCTCTATCTCCTTAAAAAAACAGACCACCGGCGAGATCAAAGACTCTTCACTATATCCACACACAATATCTTAATAATAGAATAACTTAAAGAATTATAAATTCTCAAAAATTCCCGGATTAGGAAAATATCATCGGTTTATAAAAAATGTGCATAGAATTGGAAACCTTAATTTTTACCAAGGTTATTTACATTCAAACGAACGATACTCCATTGGGAAGTCCAAGTTTGCAGTATAGTACTCAGGAAAGGTGACAATAGAATTGAAACAGAAGAAAACAATACACATAGTCTAGCCATTAATTCTGTTACAAACAATTTTATAAATTAAATGATTAAGAACAAAAACTAATGGAATATAAATACATATTTTATTAGCGAATAGGTCATAGATTTTAAATATATACAATCATTCAAAATGTCCTCCCTTATTTTGACACAGGATCTCAAACGTTCGGGCCACTGATCTATGGCGGCACGCACCTTTTCTAAGGGTATTTCTTTCATTGCTCTGACCAATGCTGATTTAACTTGATCCAAATTATGATTTCTTTTATAGCACATCTTCTCCTCTAAATATGCCCACAAACTGTAATCAAGGGAGTTAAAATCAGAGGGCCATTCATTGACCTTTATGAACACCGGAACATTCGTCTCCAACCATTGTTGAGTTGACTTAGCTTTGTGAGCAGGAGCTATATCTTGTTGAAATATCCAATGTTCTCCATTAAACGTTTTTGTATTCAGAGGCTTTACTATTTGTTCCAAAATATCTTCTTGATAGTTTTTAGCTGTAGGTTTCAGCCCTTTGGCACAGAAGTGGAGATCTGTTACACCTTGGTAGCTAACTCCCCACCAAACCATGACAGAAGAAGGATGGTGACTTTTTTCAAGTCTTCTGACTTTCAAAGAAGTCTCTAGAAAGCTACGAGCATATATCCTATCATTCTGAAGATTAATATTTTCCTCGACAGTGAAAATCTTCTCGTCTGTAAAAAGGATTCTCTCATGCCACCGACCATCATGCCGCGCCAACAACATTTTTGATTTAAACCTTCTAATATCTCTAAGAGCAGGGGTTATAAAATGACCTGTGCGTCGTTTGAAAGCTCTCAGTCCAAGGTCTTCGTTGATTATCATGGAAATGGGTTTGGAGCTAAATTCATCTGTTTGCTAAGATATTTTGTTTGCGTCGTGGATTTCGACGAATTCTTTCGCGAATGGCTTTTATAGCTTTCGCATTCGTTGCACGTGCGGTCGACCAGATCTTTCAAGGTCATTAATAGTGCCAACCTTGTTGAACCTTTCAATGGTTCGATAAACAAATTGACGCGTAATATTTGAATTTTGTAATTTTTAAAAAATGGATGAAGGACTTTGACCTACCTTGTGTAAGGCTGTTACAGCTCTACGGTTTTCTTTAACACTTTATTCTTCTTTTTACTTCTTTATTTTGAATACTTCACGCATTCAAATTAAAATATTTATCACTGATTTGGTTTTCTAACAATATTTATGGCCAGATTAAGTACAAAGTTATGGATCCGTTATGTCAATATTTTATGCTATTCTAAAAAGATCACGAAAGTAATATTACAAAAAAAAATCCCTCTCTCTCTCTTCGGTGTCGGCCTCCATCCCGTGGCAATGAATTTGACCAGTGTAGCGAAGGCAACCATCTACAAGTACCATCTTGGTCTTGAGTTGGGTAATGCCAGCCATCACATCGACCTGTCCACTCTGTGGGAAAGAACTCTCGCAGTCCATGGGTGGCGGAGTCTTTCCTGCGGTGGGCGCCACCAATGACGACATTGTATATATGTTGAAATTGACAATTGCAGATATTTGCATAGTTTTAGTAATGCTTATGCAAATTACATCTCTGCCTATATAGTGCGGCCTTGTTTGTTAGTTGGCTAACGATTATTTGGATAGGGCAGGCCGGCGTGAGCTGCTGATGTACAAATAATTTTTATCTCTTTGTCCTTTTATAGTTTTATACCTTTAGGCAATAAAGGTTCTTTCTTTTCCTCTACGAATATATAATTTTTCCCAACAGGTTATGGGCCCAGGATCTGCGAAAATATTTTATCCTTATTGAATTATTTATATATATTTTTTTAAATGGCTTTGAGCCTTTATCAAATAGAGGAGATCTAAATAAGGAGAACTATGAAAAAAAACTTGGAAGATACAAATTAAGATGATTTCAATTCATAGTGAATTATGGAATTATGTGACTCAATAAAAAGTGAAATTTGAGGGTGAACAGGAAATGAGAGAATGGCAGAAGAATGACCAGAAGGCTCTGGCGACCATAGTTTTCTCTTTAAATCCCTCGGATCTGATTCATGTAAAGAGTTGTAAAACTTCGGCAGAAGCCTGGAAGAAATTTGATGAAGTATTTTGCCCTAGAGGTCCTGCAACGAAAGTGTCTCTGACCAAGCAACTGGTACGGATGAAGTGCACCCAGGTGAAAGAATGCAAGAGTGCTTGAAGCAGTTTATATCGCTAGTGGATAGGCTCGCCGAGATCGGTGCTCAATTACCTGAAGACTCCCTATCTGTGTTGTTGCTCTGTAGCCTTCCAGCGCGCTACGATGGCTTCAGAACTGCCATAGAGACAAGAGATGAGTTGCCAGGTCTTGAAATACTTGAAATTAAATTGATAAAGGAAGAGAGATGGCAAAGAGAAATGGAAGGACCATCATGCAGCGGCGAAAGAGCATTTGTGGGAAATACCGGAAGGAAGGTGTGTTCATACCCTTCGAAACCAATTGCAAGAAAGGTATTCTCAATTACTTGTTATGGCTGTGGGCGTAAAGGACATAACGCCTCAAATTGCTGTAAAAATAAAAGAGGCGAAGTGAATTCAAAAATGAGATGACCATATCGCTGTGTATTCAGGAAGTCCTTGAATCGAATGTGTGGTGCCTAGATAGTGGTGCCACAGCCCACATGTGCAGCTCGAGAGAAGCTTTTAAAAGCTTTAGAGAAATTCCACCGAGAAAGGTCAAGTTAGCCAATGACCAGTACATAGAAGCCCTAGGAGAAGGAAAGGTAGAAATTAAGTCCTTGACTTATAATGGACTAATAGATTTGACTTTGAAAGATGTTTTATTTGTTCCAAGTCTAAAGGGCAATTTGATCTCGGTTAGTAAATGTACTAATAAGTCATTTAATGTAATTTTCAAGAATGGTAAGACCGAGATTGTGAATAAGAATAGGAAAATTTGCATAAGAGCCTATGAACGAGATGGACTTTACATAATGGGCCGACCTAGATGTTCAAAGGCATTGACCACAAATTTAGATGAAAGTAATGCCTCTGAAAGATTGCATAGTCGTTTTAGACATCTCAACTTTCAAGACCTACGGAAACTACAGGTAGAAAATTTAGCGTTTGGCTTGCCAAAGGAAATATTTTGTAAAAGTTGATAATTGCGAAATTTGCATAAAAGCTAAACAGACGAGGCTACCGTTTCCAAAGGAATCTGTCAAGATCAAGGGGAGTTTTGGATTTAATCCATACTAATATCTGTGGACCAATGAGAATAGGTCATTGGGTGGTGCCCTATATTTTTTACCTTCATTGATGACTTTTCAAGACTAATTTACATCTTTACGATGAAAAATAAAAGGGAAGTTTTTGGAGCATTTAAATTATTTAAGAGATTTGCAGAAAATCAAACTGGAAAAAAGAAAAAGGCCATACGAAGTGATAAAGCTCTAGAATAAAGAAGCAAATAATTTAATGATTATTGTCCATTGTCCAAGGAAGGTATAAGACTCCAGTTTTCAGTTGAATATACGCCGCAACAGAATGGAGTTGCATAAAGGACAAATAGAACTCTCGTCGAGATGACCAGATGCTTCATAATTGAGGGATATTTTCCTGAATCCCTGTGGGCTGAGCTGATACATACATCAGCTTATATAAGAAATAGGTGCCCGACAAATAAAAATTGTATAACGCCCTATGAATTGTTCACGAAGAGGAAGCCAAGCGTTTCTCACTTAAGAGTGATTGGAAGCCGGGCATTCGCAATGGACAATCGGCCAAACAAAGGGAAAATTTGCGCCCCGGAGTGAATAATTTAAATTAATTGGCTATTCCTCTGAGTCAAAGGCGTACAGACTGTGGAAACCTGTGAAAAAATGTCAATATCTACAAATGATTTAATTGAAATTTCACTGCAGACATCTGGAGAAAAATTACCGGCGAAGACGCGTCACGGAGAGAAATCGGGCCAGAACAGGAGGAGGTTAATCCAAAAATTGCAATAAATCGAAGCCTCGAGTGATATAAGTCCAGAACCGGAAGAGATGTCTAAAAGAGGTAGAGGAAGGCCTAGGTTTCTAAGAACGGGAAAACCTGGCAGGCCGAAGAAAGAATATCACTCAGCTAATTTGTCCACAGAAGACGTTCCAGAAGAGGAGTGCTTGCCGTACCCTAAGGATTTAAAGAACCTCTGGCATAAAAGGATTCCAGGGTGTCACAGGGTGTTTCCAAAGATAGAAAGAAGCTTCCAGAAAGCCGACGAGAATTTCCAAGATGATTGTAGAAATATTCTGAATTGAGAGGAAGTGTTGAAATTGACAATTGCAGATATTTCTACGATATTTGATATGCAGATATTTGCATAGTTTTAGCATTGCTTATATAAATGACATCTCTGCCTATATAGCACGGCTTTGTTTATTAGTTGGCTAGCGGTTATTTGGATAGGGCAGGCCGGCGTGAGCTGCTGATTTTACATATAATTTTATCTCTTTGTCCTTTTTTTTTAAATTGTTTTATACCTTTTAAGTAATAGAGCATATTTCTCTTCCAATACGAATACATAAATATTCCCAACAATATATATATATATTTGTATGAAAAATAGACACTTCGGCCAGTTGGAGTTTTTATTTGAGAAAATAAAAACTCCAACTGGCCGAAGTGTCTATTTTTCATATAAATATGAATGCCGGCCAGGCAGCCTCTATCTTTACGATATATATATATATGTATATGAAAAAATGAAAAATAAAAGATAAAAATGTGTTAAGCGTATTTACGCAAGTTTGGCCTTAAATACCCATTTCTTGATTTTTCAAGAAGCCTCTGGGACTAAAAATTCTTTTTGGTCGCAGTGGTACAGCTTACTCCACGCTGACGAGCGCCAAAAGCGCGAAACGCGTTCTTGGATGGATTTTCTTGATTTATCAAGAAATTGGGTTGGCCAAATATCAGGGAACAGGCTAAATCAATGTTTAGTTGATTTCTGTTCCACCAGATGGCGCTTTGCCTTCTGTAAAGCACATGTGCTCCTGGTCAGGATATGCCATATGTATTTTTGATATATGTATATTTTTCAAATATATTTTATATATTTACATCTATTCGTTCATATATTTTTCCTATTTTATCTTATTTATTCTATATATATTTTTTAGTATTTAACCTTATTTAATCTTATATGTGAGCAATAGTTACCCAGAAATTATTTTAAAAATAAAAATAAATATCAGGTAAAAGTTTCTTTTTAATTTAAATTTGCAAGATTTCGAGCAAATATACTGCTCTTCAACGGGCTGATATTCTATGTACAATCTCTAAATAATACATATACAGAATAATTGAAAACTTTTTTAAACTTAAAGTTAAAACTTGCGTAAATACACTTAACACATTTTTATATTTTATTTTTTCTTTCATTTTTTCATATACATATATATATATATATTGCTGTGAAAATTTATGTATTCGTAGAGGAAGAGAAATATGCTCTATTACTTGAAAGGTATAAAATAATAAAAAAGGACAAAGAGATAAAAATTA
Source organism: Cordylochernes scorpioides (assembly GCA_030710605.1). Taxonomy (NCBI): domain Eukaryota; kingdom Metazoa; phylum Arthropoda; class Arachnida; order Pseudoscorpiones; family Chernetidae; genus Cordylochernes; species Cordylochernes scorpioides. Next base: position 39,087,457 of record CP092881.1, on the reverse strand, counting down.
TATGTGCAATCAGCAGCTCACGCCGGCCTGCCCTATCCAAATAACCGCGAGAGCACATGCTAATAACAAATGTTTTCAGTTATTCTGTATATATGTGATGATTTAAGACCATGGAATTGTTGTAAATAGTCTAGATATCTACTACCACATGTTCCACCCCATGACTGTATATAACTTCTTATGTACTGCACATAGAAAACCTCAACTAACATCAAACTGTACCGCGTAAGAATCTAATAAAGTATCGCAACTGTACAGATAGAAGGAATGGAGACTAACAGGAGAAAGTTAAGGTTAAAACTAATCAGGCTTAGGTGAGAGTTGAAGTAAGACCTAGGAAGTAGGCTTAAAGCGGGCCCAATTATAAATAACTTGTACAGTCAATACTTCCTGACAGGACCGGACGTGTCTGGTGACCGCAGAAGTTATAAAAGTCGAGAGACGCCCAATATTTCCGGAGCAGGACCGGTCGTATCTGATAACCGCGGAAGTCCGAAGAGTCGAACTAACACCCAATACTTCCTGACAAGATCGGCGGTATCTTCCACCAAAGAAAGCCGCAGAACCAATTAGAAAGTATCCCCTAAATAGGTCAACCAATAGAGAAACGGGCACGTTCCATCCCTCGACCAATAGGAAAGAAGCTAAGTCTTGGTGTTAAATCGAGAAGCAAGAATTGTCAGTATACGCTTGGCTCTCAACAAGGTAACACTTGCTCTAAAGATCTCCCTCTCTCCTCATCCCATTCCTTCTTGACGTCAGACGCTTTTAGTGGAATCTCTGTTTGTTTATTTCACCTTTGGCCCAGCTGAGTCGCCTTCCACCACGACTGCACGGTAGAGTTGACATCGAGGTTCGTCTAGCATCAGGTAACACTGGTCCCAGAGGTCCCAAGATATCACAGACTCCCCCGTCCGAAGAGTCGACAGGATAGTGGACGCCAAGGTACAAGTAAGCAAATAGACCACTGTCTGTACAGAAAGATGGAACAGGGAAGAGAGGAGGATTCAAAGGAGCCCATGAAGACCGATCCCGACTACGAAAGTGGCGAAAACACCACTTTTCCAAAGAAAGAAAACACTCTCGGTAGGACGCAGGAAATTGTCCCCAGCCAGGAAGACGTCACGCCCCCACCGCCGGTGTCAGATGTCCTGGGGAGGTTGACCAGGACGCGACATCAGCTTTCTGCCGTGACCGGACATCGCGAGAGGTGGAATCGCTACGATGGTTCGTACGAGGCGCAGAGCTTCTTCACCAACTACGACGCCCAAGCAGATCGGGCCCAACTACAATATTCTACAAGACTGAGAAAGCCAGAAAAACTCCTGCAAGCACCCCTCCGAGTTACCAACACGCGAGCGTATGTTACCTGCTCCCCCGACCTTCTCTAAACCACGAGCCCAGCGCAAGCAGTGAACTCTTAACTGTCCCAAGGAACCTCCAACCATGGCAACAGACCAGGCCTGTCCCGACATACAAGACAGCACCACAGTAGGTTCCTCCTTCTATAATTTTTGTTGAACTATTGCTCGTTCGAGCTGAACTGTCCAATAATGTAAACCTACTCTACTACTTGATACAGGAACATCTATCGCTATAATTAGGCAGAATACTTTTAAAATAATAGAAATCAGTTTGTAAAAGAAAAATACCTGTCCATCCATTTAACTTAATTATTAACGCCATAGCTAACAATATTTTCACCTTAGGTTATATCTTTTTAAACGTAAAAACAGTTAACATAACGCAGAGTCTAAAATTCCATATCATCGATACGCCCATGCCTTTTGGCATATTATCCCTTAACTCCATAAAAAGATTTCTACTAATTATAAACTGTTCTCAGCTACTCCTGTATCAAGATAATGTACCTCTACCAACTACCTTGTACCAATTCACTTCGTGCAAGCAACACGTCTCCCATGGACAGGCTAATACAACTGTCCCATTTACTAAATTTTCCCCTCCTGTAACGGGTTGCTCACACGTGGTGAACTCCAACACTCTTATTTAACCTCATTATAATGTTCCTAATCCCATTTTCAACGCCCCTATGTCCTTTTCTTTCATAGCGTTAGACAGAAATAACCTAAGCCACAGCCTTCCAAAACTATTCCCATCGTTAAATTCCAACATAACTACACTCCTTCCTTTTACATGCATATTTAAATATCGACAAATCGCTCTCAACAAAATAAACAACACCCTCTCACATGACTTTTTTTCCAATTGACGACAATTTTCAATGCGCGACTTCACACCCAAATCTAATTTCGAGCCACACAAGCTTTATAACGTCGCCCTACTAAACACACACAAGCTTTTTTTTTTCTCACATTAAACGTGTCATATCCACTAACAATATAAAAATTATCGATATGTTCGTACAACCAGCACCCATGACTTTAGTAAATTTGTTATTCATAGTGAGAACAGGTTAGATTTTGTACAAAACAAAGACTTCACGTGACACCTTTTCATTTACAATTTTTTCGCTTCGTGTCACAGAGCTACGCCACAAAACTCTTTCACTTCTCAGGCCAAAGACGCCTTCATCACGCCTGTGACACATTTAACCTCAAAACGTGTCCACGTCGATAGTCGCAATTTCATTCAATTCTAACCTGATATCATGGAATAACATTTTTACTAAGGCCGCCAAAAACCATTCGATTTAATATCAACAGATACAATATCCGAATTTTCGAAATACAAACACAAATCGAACAAATGCTTGAACACAGGATAATTACAACTTCTGTATCTCCCTATATCAATCCCATAACGCTTATCACCAAACGTGACAAATCAAACGCTTTTGTGTTTACAATTATAGAAATAAAATCTCCGAGCGTAGTTCGAATTAACATACCCAATGTCACTAATTCGTGGCCATCAGAAAACCGCGTTTACAAAGGTGGGAGACAACCACCAAGCAAGCTGCCCCCACAAAGGGCCTCTGACCCAAATAAATATGCCCGCCACCGCCGGAACTAGCTAATAATAAATTCGAAGGGAGATGGACAAACAAATAGCCGACATCTTGTTACGGCCCGTCGCCACCCCGATGTCACTCTAATGAATGTTCGCCACCTATTAAATCAAACATTAGTGCATGCCTTTTACCATATACCGTTCTAATCCCTAACCAATTTCTACGCCGATATCCCGTTTAGCTACTAATAACTTGCTTAACACGTTATTTTACATTTACTAACAAATCTGTTCACTAACATTCTCTCGCCCTCGATTAACATGTCCACTTAACATCGACACTTAGATCCAAGGACAACATTTTACTTACAAAAATCACACACACCCACATAAGTTTAAAAAAAACAACAACAACAACAACCCTTTATCGGTTAGAATAGATCGCCGTGTTTCTCCTGCACACACAGAATAAATGCCGCTTTAGGAAGAATCACGTTTTCACCTAAACGTGGCGCAGGGAACAAAAATCGACAACATTAGGACTCAGTAAGTTTCACAGTTGGAAACAATGTGATCCACGAGTCGCATCAAACTTAAAACAAATTCGATAAGTTAGAACAAATTAGGCCAACAAGACCAAAGATATCAATCGAGGACAATTTAAAGCTCTCTCCACCCATCCTAAAAAACAGGAACATTACATTTGGCCTACAACTTTCCATTCTTTCACGATATATAATTTCTATGTATAATCTTACTTGCTCTTCTTTCTCGATGAACATTGTTTTAAATTTTCATCTTAATATCTTGTATATAATCATTATATAGCTCTTATAATTGTTTTTTTTTACGTCAACCAATCAGTTTAGATTATTGTCATTTTATTTTATTTTTCTTTACCAAAACTTATTTACTTTTGCTTTATGACTCTATTCTATAATCAACTTTATATTTTATCTTTCATATCTAATAATCTCAAGTTTATATGTCATGTTTATATCACTAATTTGCCTTTTGTCATTTTATATTTTTCTCACTTTATAAATTAGATGTTATTTACATTGTCTCATCTTCCGCTACCATGTCAATGCTATCGAGTATATTATTGCTCATTATTAATTTTCATTTAATATTTTCACTTTCTATTACCCCTTATATACTGCTGTAGTGTGTTAATCTTTGTATCATGTCATCACTATTTTGACTTTTTTTTAAAGATTACTTTGCATTTAACTTCGCAATTCTATTTTCGATTTTTCAAATCCTTTAACGCTATATGCAAAGCCGTAATTTCGCAATTTCATATCTCAATGATATATTATTTTATCATCAAACTAAAAATCATGATCTAAAAACAGGGCAATCTTCAATAACCTCTTAAACAACCACTTTAAAGGTTACTTCTTAATAAATACTAACATTTTTCCGCGGGAACTTTTAACTCCTTCGCAGGCTAGACTTGACCTACTTTGATTTCGTAATTAACAATCTTGACACACCGTCCCCCAGATTTACCTATCCCTACTTCTGGCTTGGATACGTGCAAATTGTATTTTTTTATATATTCCAGGGCACTCTCATGCCACACGCTGGCACATCTTTTTTTTTTTTTTTATTTTACTCTTTTTTTTCGCTAAGCCCCTGACGACTCTAATTAAAACTTTGATTTCTGGTCACTGATCTTCGCCCTCATTTATCCTGCATGCGTACGTCTTAACGACTAAATACTAAAACCCATAACAATCACCCTTATCTTGCTTTTCGATTGTGGTACTGTAACTTTATTCTGTCCTTAAATTTACATGTGAAACATGGCCTAGGTTCTCCGCGCCGTGCACATTAAATGGTTTGGGACTTGAGTCAAAGTGACATTGCCTCAACCAAGTAATAACTAACCCCTCAACCCTTTCTAACGCCCATCACGAAGAGATCATGATTTACCCATCCAATCATTTATATTTTTACCTATACTCATTATATGTTCTCTATTAAATATTTTATTCATATTTTTATTTTTACTTGTATGTTTAATATTAGTTGTTTATGCTTTATTATCTCTTATGGATATACAGAAATCAACCCCATGTTATATACCAACTCACTTTAATTAATTTTTAAAAAATTACTTCCTTAATAACAGTCTTCCTATTCCGCTCTCTTAAATCCCTCCATATGAACCCTCTCACATCCGGGGCCATCTGTGATGATTTAAGACCATGAAATTGTTGTAAATAGTCTAGATATCTACTACCACATGTTCCACCCCATGACTGTATATAACTTCTTATGTACTGCACAATCTGTACCGCGTAAGAATCTAATAAAGTATCGCAACTGTACAGATAGAAGGAATGGAGACTAACAGGAGAAAGTTAAGGTTAAAACTAATCAGGCTTAGGTGAGAGTTGAAGTAAGACCTAGGAAGTAGGCTTAAAGCGGGCCCAATTATAAATAACTTGTACAGTCAATACTTCCTGACAGGACCGGACGTGTCTGGTGACCGCAGAAGTTATAAAAGTCGAGAGACGCCCAATATTTCCGGAGCAGGACCGGTCGTATCTGATAACCGCGGAAGTCCGAAGAGTCGAACTAACACCCAATACTTCCTGACAAGATCGGCGGTATCTTCCACCAAAGAAAGCCGCAGAACCAATTAGAAAGTATCCCCTAAATAGGTCAACCAATAGAGAAACGGGCACGTTCCATCCCTCGACCAATAGGAAAGAAGCTAAGTCTTGGTGTTAAATCGAGAAGCAAGAATTGTCAGTATACGCTTGGCTCTCAACAAGGTAACACTTGCTCTAAAGATCTCCCTCTCTCCTCATCCCATTCCTTCTTGACGTCAGACGCTTTTAGTGGAATCTCTGTTTGTTTATTTCACCTTTGGCCCAGCTGTGTCGCCTTCCACCACGACTGCACGGTAGAGTTGACATCGAGGTTCGTCTAGCATCAGGTAACACTGGTCCCAGAGGTCCCAAGATATCACATATATATTATTTAGAGTTTGTACATAGAATATCAGCCCGTTGAAGAGCAATATATTTGCTCGAAAGCTTGCAAATTCAAATTAAAAAGAAACTTTTACCTGATATTAATTTTTATTTTTCAAATAATCTTATATGAACATTGAAATAAAGTAGTTTCAATCCCAATCTCTATCTCATAAGAGTTCTATTCAATTAACTTACCGTTCTATTTCAATACTATTTTAACACATAGTTAGATATACTAATAAAATAAAATAGAGAATAGGAAGAAGTGGGTTTATATCAGTAATAGAGAAGGCTATATATATAAATCACTTATAATATGATGCACTAGCGCGCCATCTGTTATCAAAATTCAAAACTATTTTAAAGGCGTAAGATTCTTTTTGATATTAAACAATTTTTATTGCCCTTACTGCAATGGAAAAATTAATGAGAGGGCCTGGCTCATCAGTGGTGAACCCTCTCAGTATGGTAGATTAAACTGGCAAAACCGCTGAGAGGGTTCACCACTGATGAGCCAGGCCCTCTCATTAATTTTTCCATTGCAGTAAGGGCAGTAAAAATTGTTTAATATTAAAAAGAATCTTACGCCTTTAAAATAGTTTTGAATTTTGATAACAGATGGCGCGCTAGTGCATCATATTATAAATGTTCTAATAAAAGAAACAATTTGATATTTGCGGAAGAGCGATTGCTCGAAGCATATTATATATTCATAAATGTATGTAATTCTACTGTCCTCAAAGCTTATGTCCATAGTTCTTCTAAAATACCCATTCAAAGAGTCTATCAACAGTATCACTATAAAAGGAAGTTCCAAAAATGCAATATAACAGCGGTATGATAGATTAAACTGGCGAAACCGCTGAGAGGGTTCACCACTGATGAGCCAGGCCCTCTCATTAATTTTTCCATTGCAGTAAGGGCAGTAAAAATTGTTTAATATCAAAAAGAATCTTACGCCTTTAAAATAGTTTTGAATTTTGATATAAATCACTTGTAACATTATTTTTTAATCTTGCCGAATTTATATTCACATCTTATCGCAGCAGCCAAGAATCCTGAAAGATATCCCGAAAATAAACCTGTTTGTCGTGTCACATAATGAATTAGACTTGCATTGTGAATTAAAACAAAAAATATTTAGGCCTCCGGATAGATGGAGACTTCTGTGATCACCAGGAGAGAGAGAGCCTAGATTATACCAAAATAAATATAATACTTATCCCAGAGAATCGTAAAGATAGAGGTTGTCTAGCCGGCATTCATAGTTCTTAAAAAATTATAATAACTTCGGCCAGTTAATATTTTTATCATCTCGACTTTTCGACAAAAATATTTTATCCTCGTCAGAAGCAAACAAAAATTGAAACATTTGACAAAGCGTTAAAAATTACGAGAATAATTTTTAACGCTTTGTCAAATGTTTCAATTTTGTTTGCTCCTGACGAGGACAAAAGATTTTTGTCGAAAGGTCGAGGTAATAAAAAGATTTAATGACCGAAGTATCTTTAATTTTAAGAACTATCCCAGAGAAGTTGTGTTGTATTAATTATTATCTTACACAAATAAGAGAATCTTAGTTACAATTCCCATAATTATTTCATTGCAGTAAGGGCAGAATCATACGCGTCTATAATAGTTTCGAATTTTCATAACAGAGATAGGGCGTTAATGCATCAGGATATAATTTTTTCAATAAAAGATTTTTTTTTAATTTCAAAAAGAATCATACGTGTCTATAATACTTTCGAATTTTCATAAAAGACTCATTTAAATGTTTGCGGAAGAGCGATTGCTCGAAGCATATTACATATTTATAGTTATATGTATTTCTACTGTCCTCAAAGCTTATGTCCATATTTAATTCAAAATACCCATTCCAAGAGTCTTAACATCAGTATCAATATAAAAGGAAAACCGAAAAATGGCAATATTACAGCGGTGTGGTAGATTAAACTGGCGAAACCACTGGGAGGTTTAACCACTGATGAGCCAGGCCTTCCCATTATTTTATCATTGCAGTAAGGGCAGTAGAAAATTGTTTAATTTTTAAAAGAATCATACGCGTCTATAATAGTTTCGAATTCTCATAACATATGGCGCGCTAATGTATCATGATTATATTAATTTTATCTTAAACGTGAATCAAATAAAACTTAATGGCGATCCATTCATTCCGAGAATAAAGAAAGCTATGCACGAATTTGATTAAATAGAAGAATATTTGTAAACTAATCTCATTTAATTGCTAATTACATTATAAAATGTCTCATTGTTAAATCTAGTAATAATTACATTATAATTAGCAACAAGACCTGTGTGCAATACTCTGCAATCGATATTTTAAAAATAATTTATATTTTTTATTTATTAATTTTTTATATATTTTTTTATTTTTATATATATATATTTTTATATTTATATATTTATTTTATATTTGTTTTTATTTTTAATCATATATATATATTTATTTATTTATTTTGATGTCGGCCGACGTCATTTTTGATGTCTTGTGCGCCGCTCTCGTAGTGGCGGCCGCGTGCATCGCGGCCTTGCTTTCCAAAATAAAAACGTTGAAAGAAAAGTTGGAAGAGGAAAGGAAGCTAAACGAATCCCTGAAAAAAGAATACCATGCTTCCCAGGCAAATTTGAATGATTTGAATTTGAAAGTTGCTCAAGCGACTTCAAGTTACAACCTTGTTATCAAGAAAAACAAAAAGCTGAAGGGGGGAATTCTGAAACTGTCGTGGCGAGCCATGATGCTGGAATCCCGTACCAGGATCATAAAGAAATGCGTCAAGTTTCTGAAGTTGAAAATGAAGAAGGAAGAAGCTATTGGCTGCCAACATCTCTCATCACTGCGGAACCTCCCAAAATTAGCTTTCGACTCGGTGAAGATGTTGATCTCAAGTTTCAGAGATCTTGGAACTTACCTCGAATGTCGACTCCGACTACTGGACTACCGTCAGCTCGCCGGGCTTCGAATTCATCCAAGAACATTCCTATCCTACGTCGAACGCAAATGGTCTTCAGTGAAGGACCAGGTTGGAGTTGGAGGATTGGAATGCCATTCCCAAACATATTTAGGAAAGCTGGACTCTGTCTCAGAAGAGAATTGGAATCAACGAATTCTGAAGAATTCTGGAAATAGATAAAAGATGTGGAGAAAATTCATCTTTAAATTTCAAAATCTCTATAAAGAAGCGTTATAGATAAAACATCTATAGAATTTTTGATATCATTTTTATATTAGCTTCTTATAGGTATAGTTTATAATTTGTATATTCCCCCTCTTTAAAAATTTGTAAAACATTTATATATAACTTATTATATAATTAATTTTGTTTTTTAGATATTTTATAGAAAATTGAACCTTTTAGCTATTTTAAAAAACTTTTATTTAACTTGCTTCCATGTCTGTCTTTCTACAAATCTTGTAATCAATTTTCAGTACACTTCTAGAGCACGTAGAAATATAAAATTTTGTACACTTGTTAGAACCTAATGACAATGCAAGTTGACAAATTTTCAGACTTCGCGGTTGTCAGGATGGTCAGAAACGGACAAAATTTCAAATTGCCTTTCAAAATTTTAAATTTAATTTTAATATGCTTCCAGATCACATAGAAGTATGAAATTTTTAACACTCACTCAGTCCAATTAACAATTCTAATATACAAATATTCAGACTTCTGGGTGGTCGGAGTGGCCAGGAATGAACAAATTTCTATATTTGTCTTATGTTACGCCTCTTACAAGGAATTGACCAATCCGCAGCGAGCAGGCTTTCGTCTATTTAGGCCTAATCCCCAGTGAACTTTTGTGATTCTAAGTTTAGTAAATTCATGACTATTAAAACAAACTTTAAATAATTGACAAATAAAATAACATTTTAAAAAAAGCTTTATATAAATGCACTAAAAGAAAAATAAAATATTTTATCTTCTATCATTGAGCAATTAGGTGTATCTGAGTGAAAAAAAAGCGGAAAATACCAACACCTAACCTTTTTATAATTTATTTTATAATTATTTTTTCACATGTTTAGCATATTTACGCAAGTTTGGCCTTGAATACCTATTTCTTGATTTCTCAAGAAGCCTCTGGGACCAAAACATTTTTTTTTTCAAATAAGACACAAACAAAACGCTTAGCTCAGTTGATAGCTGGCAGTAAGCTATCATTTAGTTACACAATAAGGAAGACCCCTATAATTAAATGATAATTATAATATATTTCTCTGTTTAAACTCAAATTTTAGCAAGGAATAATCGGCTGCAATAAATCTCTCTTTCTTTTGATGACTGAAAAATATATATACAAAGAGATGAAAATAACTCAAAAAACTAAATATTTATTTTATTCCATACTAATGAGATTGTTTATTAGAGTTTCCATGGTGACAGAAAATACCGAATAATTCCATTTTCTAATTATATTTTCACAATTATGAACATAAATAACTGAGAGATTATAGAGATGAAATTGTTCGTCAAAATGTTCCTGATTTTTATTCCTAAATTTCTTTAAAGAGGAGCGATAATTGCCTCCACTTTCGTTTCTACACGGCATCGCACTCTCCTATAATCTCTGTCTCAGAAAAAAGTAAACGAGGGCAGTGAAGAGAAGAGCAGTCAAGTGGATCAAACTTCAGAAAAGAAGCCGAGATAAGAAAGAAGCGTCAATTTGAGAGAAAATTAGCAGGTGTCACGTCCTGTAATTAGAAAAGCAAAGAGTGTGAGATGCGCTCCTAATTCACTTTTTCCCCCTCGAGTTCTGCTGATCCGATGAGGGACATTTTTAATAAAGTGAATTTTAATTAAAGGGAACATGCCATGGCACGTGGATGTCGTTGTGTGGGTGTCCTGACACAACTTCCCAATTTTTACTTTTTATAGGGAAAATTCACCGAAAGTTTTGATACCCTGAAATTTAGATTTTTTTTTTTTTTTTGCGAGCAACAATAAATATATACAATCCGTCATAAATTAACTGTAATATACCGAATACAAAATAATAACTAGAGAATTTAGCGTTCGTATAAATAAAATACACTCAAGCCAGAACTTGTTTTTATTTTCTCGAATTTTCGACAAAAACTTTTGTCCTCGTCTGAAAAAAAAATCTGGCCGAAATGTATTTTACTTATACGAACTAATGATACCGGCTAGGCAACTTCTATCTTCAGAATTCAGCGATAATATACAAAGTTAATTAAACAACAATCAACTCAATCAGTTTAAGGATATAAAATTGTTAGGAACTGGTTCATAAGTGATGACCCTTTTCAGTATCTTCACAAGTTTAATCTACTAGATCACTTCAACTCTTGTAGCTGTGAGTATCCAGAACTCCTGGAACGTACGTAAGCTGTCAAATATCCGTAAAAAATATAGTGTTTGGTTTTCCCTATATATTATAGCTAGCATTTTATGCTTAATTGACGGTGATGGAATCTAGTGAATATTTTCTGCGACTAATGGTATTTAGCACATTTAAAGCAATTCAATGGTAATTCCAGGCTTCTGGCGCACACAATGTGTATATCGGAATATAGTCTTTATTGTTTCACATGTCGGAAAATGTAGCGTCGATCCTTTTATTCAGTGGCCATCTACTGCTTCCCTGAGCCATCACCAGTGTCTAATCAGAGCGGCGCATGCGCGTTTTCATTTAATTTTTGTTAGTCGTTACACATACGACAGACAGAATCTCTACATATTCCATTCAGCTTTAACGAATTGTAAAAATAGTTATTGATATATGGTCTGGGTGGTGATGCTTATCTCTTTGCACCATGTCTAGAAGTCTACTCTCATCTGGAAGACAGGGGCTGCAGAATTATTTATTGATATATATAGTATTGATAAATAAAGAGGATCCAAGAAATTTAACATTTATCATATATTTTCTCGAATATCTCAGTTGTATATGTCGCAAATTAATTAATGTTTCAGATTCTTAATAAATAAAAATAAAATTCACAAAATCAAATCTTCATAAAAATATATTTCATTAATTCAAGTTCCTGGATCCTAACAAAGTAGAGACTTTAAAAACATATTAAATATCTATCTATTGCGACAAATCTATAGATGAATCTGTGGACAGTTTAAGTGTTTCCGAATTAGATTTTAACAAGTGTTACAATAGTATTATCACAGTATTATGTAACAACCACATCGGTAGAGTTTACCCGCTGTTCCAATATGCCCAATGACAAATGTCCTGAGAGCCATTCATCATCCCCAAGCCGAACATTTCTGGTCTCCGCCAGTGAAATGATTACGTCAGCCCTCAATAAATCTCCCCAGAAATTAAGGCGATAAATCACACCAACAAAAATTACATTTATTTGCTCTGATATAAAAATGCTATCAAATTTTGTTTGGATTACCGAGCAATCGGAATGGCCTAAACTGCAATATAGTTAGTGGCTGCTGAGGCAGTTTTTTCCTTCTTTGATTTATGGAACTGATTCCAGCGTAGAAATGTGCAGCCTCCCATTCTGATTGGATGGTATGTATAACTGGATAATATTACTGGGACGGCGAGTTTTTTTATTCTTTGAAATAATTAAGACCTCTGTAACTCATACAGTCGATTTTCTATTTAAGACATACCAGCCTTGGCATTGAAGACCAAGTTTGTAAAGGGCTATATTTGATATATATATAATTACGTATCTATTTTTTTTTAATATAATAATTAAAAAATAAATTCTCTCTCTTTATAGAAATATTCCTCATCGTTGGGGAGATCTCTTCGACCTCGTACAGATTTATGCTTTATATAATCTAGTGTTTTCCTTCCTATGTATCATTGAATAGATGGCAATTAAGATTGAAAACTCTCTATTTAATCATTATATAGTCTTTTATATTCATATTTATTCAATTTTGTATTTAACCTTATTTAACCTTATATGAACGATACAATAAAAGTAGTTTCAATCTCAATCTCTCTCTTTTTAAAAGGCTCTATATTAATTAATTATTAGATATAATTATTCTATATACAGTTACGAGCGTCATCAATTCTTCATCTCTTAATTCTTCATCTCTTAATCATTCACCTCTGTCACCGTTTGCTTTTTTTTTTTGGAATGGCGCCCTCCTATTGGTTGGCTACGATCACGCCACCTTTGCACCCCCCCCCCCCACTCGCTATTTCGTATTTGTAACTATTGTGTTGGAGCGGGTCGCTCCCTAAATAAATGCATATATTAGATAATAACCAAATGGAATCCTCTCTTTTTCCCAGTAAGAGACGCCTACGGAAGCCAACAGTACATAGACAAGATAAAGCACATAGGCTATAGTTATTAACTAACATATGCAATTATTTAAGGCGCCAATTTATAATTGTAACAAATAGTATTTGAATCAAAACATTCAATCTGGTGAAACACGGGCGTTGCCCGGGTCATTCGGCTAGTTAGATATATGAGCCATTTCGTCACCTCAAATCATGACAGAGAGGTGTTAAAAAGTCAAAGTCTTCAAATAGGCGGTCGTACCTGGTTTGAGAATAAATATTTATGGTCCCCAGCTAAGTCTTAAATCGAGAATAATTTCCATTTCTTCAAAAATAGCTATTTCAGCTAGAAAAATAAATTGTTTTCTATTGAGGTTTTTAGACAAAACTCCAGTGTATTAAATGGAGTTTTAACTCAAAACACAATTTTGTGTTTATTTAGAATCCTGAAAATAAAAATGTTTTTGTTGTCAATAAACTATTTGGGGCCGGAATGTCAATTTTTGAACGAATTTTTCTTTTTGTTCTCAAAATGCACCAATGTGTGGTAATAGATATTGTGTGTATGTGTGGGTCCAATCTTTCAGAACTACAGAAATCGGGAAAACATTGGCTACAAGGATCTTTTTATGTTTATAAATAATAAGGACTCATATTTTAAATTAAGAAATTCTGTAAATATATCTATGATTTTCTCTCTTGGTTTAAAAAAAACGTAATTGCTAAACTATGTATATACAAATATATACTTGTATATCTGTATTTATTTCATTGGTTGTTCCTTAGTTGGATGTAAAATCATGCTTTTAATGGCTTTTCCTTTCTTTTCTTCTTTAAAATTCTACTCAAACCTTGTAATTCACCATTTGTTTATGTAAAATAGTCTCCAAATTTAGTGATGTTGCTTGACGCCAGCATCCCTTGTTGGGATATCGTGTCTGATTTTATGATAATAAATTAATGAAAAATATATGTGTAGTAATAAATATTGTGTGTATTAAATATATGAGTGGTATTAAATAAAGTTAAAAATTCGAATTTTAATTTTCTAAAGTATATATTCAATTTTATTCTAAATAAAAATATGTATTTTAAAAGGTATTATTTATCTATAGCCGAATGACCCGGCTTCGCCTGTGTTCTACCAGGCTCAACGAATATTGTTTATTAGAATAAGAGATAGGGAGAATATATGTAAAAAATGTCCTTAATAAAAGTGAGGAGTGTCTTTTTTTCACATGAATATCATATTCCCGCACTTTTAAAATGTATTTATGTGAAAAATATATTTAAATCTGTACCTTTTCTAGTAAAAAAAGTCAAAATTATAGTATTTTGAAATATATATATTTCAACTCACAAAATGGTGTGCTTTCATTTATACATATATTTTTCCTAAATAATAGAATAAAGGTTCTCTCTAGAATTACCAACTATATAAGCTGAATAGCTAAAGACAACAGTAATGGCAGACTGTTGTGATGGATAAACAACAATAATCCAGTGCATCGTTGCAAAAGAAACTGTAGAAAAGTTTTAACATTTCTGTTGACATTTATCGTTTTTTTTTTCCTGGTGGATTTTTCATTTGTTTTCCAGACATCTCTTCAAACCAACGCTTGTTTCATACAGATGCGCTGTGGAACAGTGCATCGCCTGCTAATAAATAAAAGGTTTCCAGAGATATCTAAGAATCTAGATATCTGAACATATAAAATTACACATTTTTATCTAGTACAAGAAATCTACAAAGATAAATATTCAATATATGGTAGAGAATTCAGGATCGAAATAGCTTTTTTTCTGCACATACAATACATGCTGACATAAATATACGCATTTTAGTTTACATTCACGAAATGCCAAGGTCCCTTTGGGTTATTTGCACTCATTAATAGGGTTAAACATAGTCGGAATGGAGCAATAGTGTCAAGTTTTTAATTCAAAAGCTTCCATACAAACTTGATATCCTAGAACTGAATACAAAGAACCGCCTTATAAGAACTAAAATCAAGTTTTAGGAGGTTAAATACTAATCAATAGTATTGTCAAAATAAAAATCGCCAATTTCCTCCCTTCAATCAATTCTCTTCAGCTCGTACATGTACGTTTGTCGAAAACTTCAGTTGAGAGGTCATATTGGAAGTGTCCACCACGCTGTCAACGCTCATTGATTTACAATAAACTTTTGTTTCGCCATCCTGTCCACCGGGATCATTTACTTGCCGCCCTCTTTCTGTCTGTCTCTGGTATAACTGGGTTCAGCTGGCTCCCTTACTCTCCAATTGGGACGTTATGTTGACAGCTAGCGACCTCAGAGAGGAATTATATATATATAAGGTTTTATAATATTTTTTCAAGGAAAGTTATCAAAATTTTCCATGTTGATTTAAGAGTATAAAGTCGAATTGAAGGAATAATGTCAGTATAGCAAGCTATTACTGAACGAATAAGTAGAATTAAATATAATTTATATGAAAAGTAGTTGTAAATTAATGATTAAAGCAAATTATTAAATATTATTATTTGGGTATCAAAAAGGTTTTAATTCTTTATGTAACAATTTAGGGCTATAACAAGTTCACGCTTATTACATCGGACTTTACTCGTCATTGAAGCAGAACATAGAAAAAGGGAAGAATTGAAGATATTAGAGTAGGAAAAAGAGCAAAGACAGAACCATGTAATATTTTTATCAAACAATTTAAATTTATTAAGAAAGAAAATTTTTAAATATTTTTTAAAGTAATATTTTGTGTAATTTTATATATATTTTTTATTTTTTTATGTGGAAAACACTTTTAAAAATATAAAAATTTTATTGTAAGATGAAGTAAAATTTTTTGTGTTGTTTTGTTGGAAACCATAATGGTTCGACCAGGATGGAAAGAGATCGGTACCGAGCCGGGACTTGTCAAAACTAAACCCGGCGGGAGTTTCGTCCCTGCTAGTTTACTCACCTACCAATCTCTTCGACCAATGAATATTTGGATTAAAATAGAAGAAAGAGTTGAAAAAGACCTTAAAATTTATAAATTTTGCTTTTGTTGTGTGTGGTTGGAATTATATGTTTTTGTTGTATGTGTATTAGTCTGTGTGTGTGTTTATGTGTATTTTCTAAAGATTAAGTGTGTGTATACATTCTTGTGTTTGTGACTTTTTTTAAAGGAGTAATTATGTGTGAATATTTCATGTTTACTCTTAAACATTAGTATATATGTTCAATGACAAGTTTCAAGCAGTTCGAATTATAATCAACAAAAATTAACACGGTGTATCCTTTTTTTAAAAGGAGTAATTATGTGTGAATATTTCATGTTTACTCTTAAACATTAGTATATATGTTCAATGACAAGTTTCAAGCAGTTCGAATTATAATAAACAAAAAATTAACAAGGTGTATATTTTTAATAAAACCTATCAATATGTCTTTTTTTAAAATTAAATTATGAGTAAATTTAAAAACCCATGTAATTACAATTATCAAGACAATCATAATATTACTACATTGGACGATCGAACAAAACCATTAATAACAATGTTATCCAAATTTCAGGTTTTCATCAATTACCTTTAGATCTATTTATAAACAACTATAACATTGGGTTAATTGATTAAAAAATTCAATTTCTTTCCTTTAATAGTCATGTCCCTTAGGATTAAATAATTTAACTTAATAAAAATCTAGAAAGCTCAAATTTTTTTTTTTAAGGAAAATAAAAATGGGGGGGGGGGACATTCTAAACTGAAGTACTGAACAAAGAAAACACATCAGTTCGACCACAGACCTGAACTATAAGGCAGTATGAATAAATTAAATTAAAATATTTGTTTGTGACTCTTTGGCGTTAGTGTCGATAGACTATGGCCAAAGATCGAAATACTTTAATTGGTTGATAGAAGATGGTAATTAATTTGTTATAGAAAATTCATATCAAAATACTTATTCACAGGGTTAAGCATGAAATGAATCAAGACTATAAGTGAGATAGGGAGAAAGAATAAAGAAAATTCAAAAATTGTTTGTTGTCCCTGTTGTAGTAGGAGGCATGTGGGAGACAAAACTGCTAAACATGGAATGTACCTCCTTAATATTTATTGAATACTTCAATACTATCGAAACCAGAAAAATGTAAATACTTCTTTACCAAAAATTTATGTGAAAAATATAAAAAAGGTCAGGTGTTGCTTTTAAAACAAAAAAAAAACATATTCTGACCGTTCACAGTTTAGTTGATTTCTGCTCCACTATATAGGGCAACTAGTCAACAAGGAACACGTTTCAGGCTGTTGGCCCTCGTCAGCGTGGTACAGACTGTACCTCTACGACCAAAATTTGGATCACAGAGGCTTCCTGATAAATCAATAAATGGGTATTTAAATCCAAATTTGCGTGAATACGCTGGATAGGTGTTGATATTGTAGCGTATAAATCAAGTTTTGGAAAAACTGAAGGTGTGAAAGTATTTATTGATGTCGTCAAGATGACTAGTCGTTAATTATTAACTATCTACAGGTAAAGAATCTTGAACAAGCAAGCTAGGGAATACTTTTATGATGATTTTACAAATACAGAGTAATATATATTTATATAATCTGGTGAATATTTTCATTGAATGATTAAATTAAATAATAAAATATAAATTATTTTTTCGCCACAATATTAAAAACATAAAAGGAATATCCTAACCGTTCACATAAGCATTTTAGATGGCAAAGCGCCATATTTAATCCCTCTCTCATTGCAGTAGACTCTGTGTAGTTTTGTAATAAAGTAAAATAAGCTCTCTTATTTATTTTTTAAAAATTTATTAGAGATAATACTTCCCTTAGCCCAACTTATGTAATTAAAGATAATGTGAACGTTTTAATCGGGTATTAGGTGAAATAGCTCTCCTAATGAGACCTTCCAAATCTTTTTAAAAATAGGATATCTTACTCTTTTCGGAACCTATTAAAAACTATTCATTTAAAAAATAATTTAGAAATTGTGCTCTTCTCTCCCTTGACATACATCTATTACCTAGAGGGTGTACATAGCTAAAATAATTAAATAGAAAGTCCATTATATTCACACACACACACATATATAGTAGATAAAAGTTTCAACAGAATTTGCCGTTAGAAAGGTTTTCATTGAGAACTCTGTCAAATAAAGTACCAGTTACACAGGAGTTGTCTGCGGGTCTCTAGAATCCAAAATTGAATTCTTGCCCTACCATCTGTTCTAATTTGAGGCAGTCTTCTAGACTCCTTTTATTCATATTGACTCTCCCGACACACAATAGTTTCCTGTGTTAAACCTTCGGAATTGATATAAAATGCCTATCACTATATGAATACTTGACGTGATTGAATTTTCTATTACGATATATATTTTAATATGAAAAAACAATTGAAAAAATAAATAAAAAGCTCAGGTGTTGATATTAAAAATAATGAAGGCATATCCTGACCAAAAGCACCTGATCTTTTTATTATTTTTTGTTTCTATTGTTTTCTCATCTGTTAAGCGTATTTACGCAAGTTTGGCCTTAAATACCCATTTCTTGGTTTTTCAAGAAGCCTCTGGGACCAAAACTATTTTTGGTCTCAGTGGTACAGTCTGCTCCACGCTGACAAGCGCCAACAGCACGAAACGCGTTCGTGGATAGCTTTTCTTGATTTATCAAGAAATAGGGTTGGCCAAATATCACGGAGCAAGTTAAATAAACGTTTAGTTCATCTTTACTCCACTAGATGGCGCTCTGCCATCTAAAAAGCACATGTGCTTTTGGTCAGGATATGCCTTCATTATATTTTAATATATAGTGTTCTGTCAACTACAAGCCAGGGGAATTATTTTCGTTTTATATAATATGCACTCATGGATAAAACTTAAGGAAGTTGTACCTTTTATCATGTAAATCGAGATTCAGATAATAACTCTGGAATATATTTAATACATAGTGACTTTTATTGAAGACACACGAGATATCTAAGTGTGAACAAAATTGCCTCTGTCTCCTTCAAAAAAAAATAAATAAATAAACGGGCGACTGGCCACATAAAAGACTTTCTACTTCATAAAGTTTTGTCCCCCCATAAGTGTAATTCTTTATAGTTTTTATATTTTGTTCAAATAAATCGAGTCTTCGCGTGTTGACCTTCCATGTCCGCACATAGCTAAAGTCAGAATCCGCAGTGGCTCCTGCGGGCTAGCAAAGATTCTATCGATATTGCTAAGAGATGACACGAGGTATTCATAAACTTTCCATATCATTGTCTTGAGGGAAAAATGTTCAATTTTCATGTGTTTTATGAAAAATATTGAAAAGATATTTCCTTCGGTTATAAAACGCACATACTAAACATATTTGGCTGCTCCTTCCCGAGAAATGAATTTAATAACCTTCTACACATTCAATATAAACTTATTTAAATATGAAAAGACATTGAAGTAAATGGATATTTACCTGTAAAAGATATAAAAAAGCACAATTAATTTATGAGTAGATATGTTGGGAAAAGACACCATTCAATTTCTGTTCAATCAAGTAAGCGAAAACCTTTCAGACAGGTAATATATATTCTACACTCACACATGGACAAAACTTAAGGAAGTTGTATCTTTTAGCATGTATATCGGGACAATAACTCTGAAAGTATGAACAAAATTGCCTCTGTCTCCCTCAAGAAAAGAAAAAACAGACGATAGGCGACACCAAAGATTTTCACTTATTCAAGTTTTGTCCATGAGTGTATATATGTGCGTGTGAGTTAAATTTATCACGATATGTGGGTTAAATATGGCCAATTATAGAGTGTACTTTGATAGAAAATATAAAGAAATCGATTAAGCTAAAGCTAGATTAAAAATAAAGCAATAACGCAACTTCTATATATGAAAAATGAAACTATAAAGGCACGATATTTTTTTCAAACAAAACAAACATCCTACTGTCCTTACGGCAGTGCAAAACTATTGAGAGGGCTTGCTCATCATGGTGAACCCTCCCAGTGGTTTCGCCAGTTCAATTTAACACAGATTAGAAAGCCTCTCGAGATAATGCATTTTTATTTTTATCCCTACAAACATTTTCAATTGACTTCAAAAAATACACCTTATTATTGGTCAATTGGTTGAGACTTCTGAGGAACTGTTAAAATTTGTAAGGCCAGATTAGCGATGTCTCAGACAATTGTGCAAATACGAGAGTAAGGTGAAAATTTCTCGGCCTGACCCAGAAATGGCATTCCAATCTGCAAAAGATTACGTTTCTGTCTCGCGCGCATGTCATTAGTTCGTAGGACAAGTTTTAAATTGTTCGCTTGAGTAGTTTGTGTAAACAATACTTTGCAGTACACGCCTTGCGTTGTGTTTCGTTAAAATGGATAAACTTGAATATCTTGCAGTTATTAAATTCTTCGTTTCGGATAGATTAACCCTTAAAAAATTCATCAGAAGTTAACAAAAGTTTACCGGAACTTTGCTCATTCGATTCCAACCGTGAAAAAGTGGGCAGCTGAATTTAAACGTGGTCGCACGTCGCTCGAAGATGACCCACGTGAAGGACGGCCAAAAGCTGCAACAACATCGGAAATTATCGAAAAGGTTCACAATATCGTGTTGGACGATAGACGAGTAAAGGTGTGAGAGATAGCTGAGGCCGTGGTAATATCGGACAAAAGGGTACGGAATATCTTTCACGAAGAATTAGAGACGCGAAAGCTCTGCGCAAGTTGGGTGGCCGCATTTGCTGAATGCAGATCAAAATAAAATGCGCAAACGACATTCGCAGCAATATTTGAACCGATTCAAGAGGAATCCGATTTTGTGGACGATTTTTCACCATGGATGAGACATGGGTCCACCACTACACGCCAAACAACAGTCGAAGCTATGGATGGAAGCCGGCAGTTTAGCGCCAAAGAAAGCGAAGTCAATCGCATCTGCCGGAAAGGTCATGGCCAGTGTGTGGCCAGGATTCCAAAGGAATCCTGTTAATTGATAACCTTAAAAAGGGAAGAACTATTACAGGTGAATATTACTTTAACCTTCATGACCAGCTGGGTGGCAAAATTTACAAGGAGAGGCCTTGTGTGAGGAAGAAAAAAATAGTATTTTACCAGGACAACGTGCCGGCTCACAAAAGTGTATTGGTAATGGAAAAACAGCGAGATTTGAGGCAGATTTGCTCGGTCATCCCCTCTATTCTCTTGCTTTGGCACCAGACTTCCATACCTTCCCACATCTAAACATTTTTTTCTGGAAAGCGTTACGCGTCCAATGAAGAAGTTGAGAGGGCTGTAGATAAATATTTTAACAACCTTCAAGACTCTCATTTCCGGGAGAAATACTGATATTGGAGAAAACGTTGAGCTATTTATGTTGAAGTCAAGAGAGATTATGTATAAAAATGTTTTTAACATAAAATCAGAGTCACATAGTGATAAGACAAAAACTAAATAAACAAAATATAATTACAACGCTGTTGCTGAAAGGTCCTACACTATTTAGTTTGGTCTTTTTACCCTGTGCTTTTAATCTATAATCCAAATTGTGCCTTATCATGAAAATCAAAGTCTTTGTCAGGCCGAGAAGGTTTACCTGTGCAGGAGGTGAGATTGTAGAGGAGGTGTCGGGGCAGCCAATCATCAGCCCAGAAATAGAATATTGATCAGCGATAGCAAAGGTTAATTAACCGAAGAGAAAGCTCCAGGACTTCCAGCCCCAAATTGCCTGACGAAGATGTTTCTTTCTTGTTTGTTGCGGACGTTATTTGTTTTCTCATCTCTCCGAGATCTTCACATCAATCTTCAAGGTTGGCTGAGCCCAACACCGCTTCCTTTATTTCATTTTTAAACCCTTGTTCAAACCATAAAAACTTTTTTTTTTTGTGAGGACAGCCGCAAATATCTCTAAAGCATTTTATTATATACTTATAAAGTACATATTTGTGAAGTGAAGGATGTAAAACTGAGATATTTGTCCACTGTAATTGAAATTTCCCAATCTTTGTTGTCAAAATATATCGTCACAAGATTTTTCTTTTGTCAAAAGGTACTAGCGCAACCAATAAAAATCACGCGAGTTGTAATTTTCTCTCTGAATTTTATTGAACATACATGTCAAAGCAAGTCGCAATTTTTTAAAATAAATTTTGGCCAAAAATTTACATAAAAGGTTTTTATAAGAAATTTACATAACAAATCTGAAAATAGAGATATTAAAACTAGGCAAATATTATACAGTGATCCTATAAAGAAAGCTGTTTTGTTACAATATAAAGAAAAATGTGACTTATTATAGAATTTTAGTTAATTGACAAGTACAGTAAACTTACATTTTTACTCACATTCAGATCAGTTAAAAATAAAACCATATGAGATTCTTGCCTTTACGCATACCGTGTTTATGTCAAGTTTGACTGTTTTTTAAACTATATAAAATTATTTTTTCACTTTTCAAACTTTATTTGATTATAATTTCTTTAAAAATTCACCTTTTTTTTAGGCCAATGGAAATTAATGCTCTATATCTTTTAAGGATTCATGTAAAAATATTTTAGTGATGTAATATGCATTTTAGTTTAGATGTATCCAATAAAAATCCTATATACACTCAAATATTTCTACAGACCTTACTGCAATGATAAAAGTTGTTGAATGGGACAAATTCAACAGTTTTTATCATTGTAGTAAGGTATGTAGAGATATTTAATTGTATGGGTGAAAAGAAACACACCGCCAAAAACTATTGTTACAATATTTTATATCGGTAGAGATGACAATTATAATTTATCAATATAAATTCTATAAAATATGTGTGCTTGTACATTAGCGCGCCACCTGTTATGAGAATTCGAAACTATTATAGACGCGCATGATTCTTTTAATGATTGTTTAATTTTTAAAAGAATCATACGAGTCTATAATAGTTTCGAATTCTCATAAATTCTATATACTGAGCGGGGCAAAAGGAGGACTATTAAGGACCATGGGAAATATTGCTGTTAACTGAAGTTGCTATTGAAACCTTTGTAAGCCTTAAACCGAGAATTAAGCGTATGAAAGAAATTACTTTTATTGAATCGGTCAGCTAACCAATACTTCTGTACAACTGTACACCCATACTGCTGTAAGACAAATTGATAAAGACTCGATCTTTGTTTTAACGGGGTAAAACGGTGTTACGGTTTCGAGTCTTTTGACTTTTCCTCAGACCTGATACAAGCAAATAAATGAAACTTCAAAATATCTCAAAAATATTATAATGTATACATTTAATATATACTTTATGGATAAAAAAATGGAGTATCCTAATCTACTTTTCAAGGAGGGACGTGAAAAATTCTATCCACGCAGCAAGGTGATGTGTTTAGAAATAAAATACGGCGTGGAATTTAGCGAGGGCTGAGTTGGCAAGATTTCCTTCCCGTCTGCACATCTATTCTCCTTTACATCAGACGACTTTGTTGAAACCATTATAGAGACGTAGATTCTATTGTCATCTAATATTCTACAGGATTTAAGAACTAACTTTATTTAGGAACAATATATCAGTTTTCTCTCTGTTCCCAATACGATTCTTATATAATATAATGACTAATCAGATATTTACAATTCAAATATTTAATTATATGATATATAAATAGAGAGAGAGATCTTATTTAAATCCAAATTATCAAAATTATACTTATATAATGTCGGCATTAATTTTATTGTCTTGGAGATTAGGTTTAATTTACTTTATACGGTTTTGAGTCCCATATGAGAATTATTAACCCCAATTGCTAGAATGGCAAAGCAGAAATTTGAAGAACAGGTTCGAGTTGAGATCCCACTTCATCCTTCCTACAGCCCTAATACTGCTCCCTCTGATTATAGTGCGTCGATAAAACTTTATACTTTTTATTTTTTAAGGTGGCTCAAAAATAATACCCAACCTCGTATGTTGAACGATGATTTGAACATGAATTTTAAAAACCTTTTGAGCAATTTAATAATGATGATTGAATTAGAGGATTTAAAACTTATAATCTATGGTTTCCCGTGTTGTTCTTTGTTAGATTTACTTTTTTCAATTTAAATTAAGGAAGAAAATATAAAATAGCAATCTAACTTTATTCTTAGAAATATAAAAAAAACCCGAATATTTTCAAATTACTTCTCTCTCCTTTCCCATTTCTTCTTTTTTATTACACAAAATTCAACAAAACAAAAGTATGCAAAACAGAATAATTTATACAATTACAAGATATATATATATATACAGTCTTAAATAGAAAATCGCTGTATTTCACAAAACATTTTCATAAGATCGGTCTGTCCTTATGGCATTCAAACATATGATGTTCCCAAAGTCAACACTGACATGAAATATAAGACTATACACAAGTTATCAAATAACCCTCCTATATTACACGTGTCGACAGGGAAAGATGCTTGTTGAAGCTTAAAGCCCAAGCTGAAGGCGTATAACCACCAAATGTTACTTTATAACAACTTATTATAAAAGTAATGCGCCTTATAAAGTTTATAATAACCAGCCTCTAAAAAGCTATTTCATTTTTATACAAGGATATTTTAAAAATTGGCTAGGATAAAACCTTTGTGGTTGTTTTATACTTTTCTCCACACAAAAATTCAACAAACTCGAAGTATGCAAAACAGAATATTTTATACAATAACAATATATATATATATATAGTCTTAAATAGAAAATCGCTATATTTCACAAAACATTTTCATAAGATCGGTCTGTCCTTATGGCATTCAAACATGTGAGGTTCTCAAAATTAACACTGACATTTAAATATAAGACTATACACAAGTTGTCAAAGATCCCTCCTATATTACACGTGTCGACAGGGAATGATGTTTGTTGAAGATAGGAGCTCAAGTATAAGGAGTATAACCATCCTATGTTACTTTATAACAAATTATAAAGCAATGCACCATATAAAGTTTATACTAACCAACCTCTAAAAACCCTATTTCCTTCTTATACAAGGATATTTTAAAAATTGGCATTTCTCCTCCAGGTGGCCAAATAGAGCAGACGCAGAATTCTTCGTCTCCTGATAAGTATTTTTGAAATTATTATTTAACTCTATTTCTTTCCTTTTGTTGCTTTCTTATTAATGCCTGATAGGCAATCTACTATTTATATTCTATGAGAATCATGAAGCTCATTTTATTAATAGCCATATTCAATTTGTTTATTTTTTCC
The DNA here is from genome assembly GCA_030710605.1 of Cordylochernes scorpioides. NCBI lineage: Eukaryota > Metazoa > Arthropoda > Arachnida > Pseudoscorpiones > Chernetidae > Cordylochernes > Cordylochernes scorpioides. The sequence continues at coordinate 39,062,059 of CP092881.1, read as the reverse complement.
AAAGAAAATTCTATAATTGCTAAATATGTTAATTTAAGCAGCAAAACTGTAACTTGTTATGCAAAGTACTCAAAGGCAAACACATTTGTTTATGCTGGAAAAAGCAATCGTAGATGTATTATAATAATGCTATTACTGCCATAAATGGATTCTTGGTATGGCTATTACTGCCATAAATGGATTCTTGGTATGGCTATTACTGCCATACTGGAACATAAATGGATTCTTTAGAATGATTTCCGTATTTCCTCTTATTGATTAACTCAAACAGTTCGACATCTTCGTTTTGACTGAAACCTGGTGTCAAAACCCACTGAACTTTGCAGTTGAGAACTACAAAATTTACCACTCACCGGCTTTAAAGACATTAAAACGAGGGAGAAGTTCAGGTGGTATTATTATGGGAGTCAGTAAAAGAATCCAACCATTAATTGAAAAAGTCGAAGTGGAATCTCAATGGATTTCAGCAATCTTTAAATTAGTTCCAACTGCAGATTCACTACTAGTTTGTATGTTTTTTGTCTATTTACCACCAATTCAAACACAGCTAGAGAATCTTAAAAAACTATTTAGTTACATTGAGAATAAAATCCAGGAGGGTTTTGAGATAGTTCTATACGGTGATCTAAATGTTCGCACCGGTGACCTTGGAGATTTTCATAACTTGCTAGATACCCCGACTCTGCTTTCTGCCAGCCGTGCTTCTAGCGATCCTGTCTCATAATCTCTTTCAGAAACTCTTGTTGATTTCTTCGATGATAAATCCCTCACTATACTGAATGGTCTATCTACTAGTGACAGAAATGGAAACTTTACTTTTATCTCAAGTCAAGGATCCTCAGTTATAGACCTTGCTGTTGTCTCGCCGGCATTACTGGAACTCAATGTTGATCTAAGTGTTGAATGCATGCCATATTCGGATCATCTACCACTTGTTTTAAAACTCAAGGGCTTAGATAACATGAAGTCAAAAGATTCTACGAAGTTTTGTCCTGGAACAAAGTATTCCTGGGTTGCAGACAAGGCTATATCTTTTAAAGGCAACTTGAGAGATTTAGCCATTTTACCATTGACGGGCTCCACATTGGACTCACAAGTCGAAAGGCTTACAATTGAAATCCAAACGGCAATGTCAAGAGCAGGGATGAGACGTGAGATAAGATCTGGTTGTTTGAGGTCTAAACCGTGGTACGATGAGGAATGTTATACGGCTAAGAAAAAAATGAAAGAAATTCTTAAACTGTATTTATTACAAAATAATGTAGTTAACAAAGATTTGTTTATCACAAGCAAGAAAGAATATTTATCATTAATTAAACTTAAAAAGAACCAATACTTTGATGATATACAGAATGCCCTCTGTAATGCTAGAAACGCTTCTCAATTTTGGAAGATAATAAAATCTTTTAAGCAAAGAACCACAATTAAAGGCAATATCCCGATGTGTGATTGGGAGGATTTTTGCCGAAGACTGCTGTCTTCTCCACCTATAATGGACGCGTATATATCACCGGCGCTAACATATATGGACCCGGATCTGGATGCTGAAATTTCGCTTATGGAGGTCACCACGGAAATATCCAATCTGGGGAAGGATAAAGCAACGGGACTGAATAACATACCAAATGAAGCAATCAAAGTTTTACCTGACGAATATTTGATTCTATTAACAAATATATACAACAAAATATTGACGACATCCTCGGTTCCATCAGTGTGGACTAGAACAATTATTCATCCAATTTTCAAAAATTGCGACCCAAATATACCATCAAACTATAGAGGAATATCATTGTTATCCAATTTATCAAAGCTCTTTACATCCATATTAAAGACAAGATTGAATAATTGGATTGAAAAAAGGGGAATCTTAGCGGAAAACCAAGCGGGCTTCAGAAGTGGATATTCCTGTCAAGACCATATTTTTACCCTTACCTCACTGATACAGATGACGCTGAGCCGCAAAAGGAGGAAGTTATATGCCTTCTTCGTAGATGTCAAAAAGGCCTTTGATACAGTACCACACTCCCTGCTTTGGAAAAAGTTGACAGTTTACGGTTTAAGTACCCGATTTATCAGCCTTATACAAAGCTATTATAATCAAATGTCAGCAACAATAAGATGGAACGGATCACTTACATAATTTATAAAAATACAAGCTGGTGTTCTACAAGGTGAACCCCTGTCACCTTATCTATTTATCCTTTTTCTAAACGACTTGGTTTCTCTGTACGATGACGCTGATTTGCCAAGTATTTATTTACCGAATTATGGAAATATACATCTCCTTCTGTTCGCAGACGACATAGTACTTCTAGGAGAATCCAAGATAAATTTACAAAAAAAAAAGATCAATGTACTCAGAAAATACTTCGAAGATAATTTTTTAACGCTGAAGCAAAGCAAATCAAAGGTTATGGTGTTTAGAAATGGAGGTCGAAAGGACCGATCGGATGTTTGGTTCTGGGGACAATTGCCTCTCACTATAACATCTAAATACACGTATCTGGGTTACCAGCTGACAGCGTCAAACTCAACTCAACAGGCGGCAAAGCATTTTAAAAACAAGGCGCTAAATGCTATTAATGCGGTCTGGACAATATCGACTAAAACAAGAATCAATTCTATTAGATCCTCACTCAAGCTTCTAGACTCAATGGCTCTGTCAACCTTGCTCTACGCAGCTCCAATTTGGGCAAACAACCAAAAAACCTTGGTTGACAGGGTACAAGACAATTTCTTACGGAGACTTCTAAATTTACCCAGATATACTCCTGGTTTTATTCTACGTATGGAGTGCGGAAGAACGTCACTGGGAGTTACGGTGCTGAAACTTACACTCGGGTTCTGGCTTAGAATTCTAAAAATGAACAGCAGCCGACTACCCCATATATGCTTAGCTCAACTATTTGAGATATCAAGAAATAGAAATATATATTGGACTTGCGGAAAGTTTGGCCAACATACTCAACTCAACAGGATTTTCTTGGTTAATTAACTGCAACGATGCAAGGATTATCCGGCAAGAAATACCTTTAATAACTAAAATTGCAATAGAACAATCTATTCAAAGTGACCAGGCAAAAATAGAGAATTCTAAATTCTACCCTCACTATAAGTATTTACACAGTTCATTCCGAATTGAAAACTATTTACTTAGCAACTTTCCATTCTCAGTAAAACGCTATATCGCACAACAGAGAATACTATATTCGTTTTTCAAGGAAAACCATACAAACATTTTCAAAGAAGGGTGATAAGATTTGTGATCTCTGCAAAGAAAATATGGAAACTGAACTATCTCATTATATCTATGAATGCCAAGATATTAGTGAGGAGAGAAGGACATTATTTTCAATAGTAAACACCAGCCAACTTAGGTCAATCCAAATGATGTTAACCAGTGCCCAAACAAGCAGACTAGTTGCTTAGGCCCTATATAATTTTTACAAGGCAGTAGGTGTAAAGAGGGAGAAAAGAGAACTTGGAAGCTATTATTCTTACACCTCAGAATGATGACGAAACTTCGAGGGGCCATCCTGTTGGTCGACGATGAGATTGCGGAGCTGTTAATATGGATGGCTGTGCTGGAGTAAACCTCCTTTTTTGTGTCTGGATGCTATATTTATGGCGAACTAAACAACTTAGTCCCTATTTCTGATCCGCGCTTATGGAATTGAAGACTTGGGGAGATGGCGTCGACCTTTCATATAAAATCTTACTTTTCCTTATTACTAATAATTGTATATAGTTGCGGAACTACTGGTTTCCTGTGCTGCTCTTTTCCTGATATTGCACCTTGTACGGAGAATCTGTATAAGACTAATGTCTTAATAAAGGCTTTGTGTGTGTGTGTAAAAATTGGCTAGGATAAAACCTTTGTGGTTGTTTTTTACTTTTCTCCACACAAAAATTCAACAAACTCGAAGTATGCAAAACAGAATATTTTATACAATTACAAGATATATATTTATTACACAGTCTTAAATATAAAATTACTGTATTTCACAAAACATTCTCATAAGCTCGGTCTGCCATTAATCGGCATGCAAACATGTGATGTTTCGAAAGTTAACACTGACATTGAACTGTAAGAATTACAAACTGTCAAAAATCCTCCTATCTTACACGTGTCGACAAGGAAAGATGCTTGTTGAAGTTTAAAGCTCAAGCTGAAGAAATATAACCACCAATGTTACTTTCTAACAACATATTATAAAAGCAATGCGCCTTATTAACCAGCCTCTAAAAACCTATTTGATTCTTATGCAATGAGATATTATTTATGAAACATGCTAGGATAAAACCTTCGTGGTTGCTTGTTACTCTTCTCCACAAAATAAATCTATTTTTATACACACATACAGCTTTATTAAGACCATCGTTCTTATACAGATTCACTACAGGAAGGACATTTGAGAATTTCACATAGAGATAAATCTGAATATAGTTAAACATAAAGGGTATTCAAAGCTTATGCAAATAAGCCCAAAATGGATAATTAAAATAATATGAGGTTAGATATAAATATAAAATATTAATTATATTCTACCATGTGACTAATGCTAATTATAAGAATTTAATAATAATACGATCAGAATATTATTAGATGGAATTAACTCTTTTCAAAACGATATTCTTAGGACAAACAATCATTCGATAGAACCTGGGGGTAGATTGACAAATTACACCAATTTGAATTCCAAATCATATTTCATATCAAATTTCTAATGAATAAATATAAATGAACAATCTTTCACGTTTTTTTTTTCCTCTTCTTCTCTCTCATAAATACATTTAACCCTCTTAAGTCTACCCATCCTCTCTAAATAGATATTTACAATCGATTTTCTCACACACACACACTGAAACCTCTATCTCTCTAATATAACCAAACTTAGCAACAATTTTTCTTTTTGACAAAATCAATAAAGAAACTAGGTTTCTTTCTATCATTCTTTATTACTCAAGTTTCCTGGCTAACATGCCTTTCAACACGGAGACCTAGAAGTATTACTTCTAGCCAATTATAATACCTGAAGTAATACTTCTATCTCTTCGTTAAGGGCATGTTATCCCGAAAGCTTGAGAATCAAAGAATTTTAAGAAGAAACCAAACCCTATATTTCTAATTGATTTTGTCAAAGTGTAAAAGCAGGGAAGAATCTTTTTTATAAATTACTTTTTTTCCATGTAATATATTGGGGTCTCATTAGAAAGTTGAAACCTTAGATACATAGAATTGGAAATATTAGGATCTTTTCACTTAGATGCAGGGTTAGGTATATCAGAAGATCAGGGATATAACTTGTAATCTGAAAATCTGTCTGAAAAAATAATTATATACAAGGTGTGTCCAATAAATAATGAGACTGGTCAAAAATAAAGAAAAAATAGAATGATTAAAAAACTTATTATTATTATTTTTCAAAATAGTCCCCTCCCGCATCTATACATAATTTCCATCTCTTCTCCCATGATTTAAAACATTTAGAAAAGGCATCTTTCGGGATGTTCTTCAAGACCTTTTTCGAATCCGCTATGATGGACTCTCTAGTGTCAAATCCCCTTCCTTTTAGAGCCATTTTGAGTTTTGGAAAGAGAAAAAAATCATTTGGAGATAGGTCTGGGGAATAGGGAGGTTGTGTTGAAGTATTTGGATGCCGTGTTTAGCCAAATAAGTCAGTACAGATGTAGCGGTGTGTGGTGGTGCATTATCATGATGGATAATCCAATTTTTGGAACTCCACATTTCACTTCTTTTCAGACGAATTGATTCACGTACATGTCTCATAATGTTTAAATAAGACTCCTTATTGATTGTTTGACCTTCCTCTAGATATTCATAATGCACAATTCCCTTTATGCCAAAGAACGTGACCAATAAGACTTTGTTTTTTGACTTGCAAAGTCGGGATTTCTTCGTTCTAGGTTCATCTTTTTCTTTCCATTCCATGGATTGGCGTTTTGTTTCCGGGTCGAGACCCATGTCTCTTCTCCAGTTATTACTTTTTTCTCCAATTAGAGTTTTCTTCCACCATTTCAAGCATTTTTTGGCAACTTCAACGCGATTCTCTGTTTGTTGGATTGTGAGCATTTTAGGGACAAATTTTGAAGGTGTCTTCTTTAACTGCAAGTCTTCTTTAATTATCGATCCAACTAATGATTTTGATGTCCCTGTTTCTTCCTCAATGTCCCGTGACCCTATTCGTGGATTTTCTTTTATCAAATTTGAAATTTGGCTCACCTTTTCAGGGTTCCTGTGCAGATTTGGACGTCCAACACGCTTCTCTTCTTTCACCGATTCCATTCCATTTTTAAATCGGGAAAACCATCTAAATGTGGTGGGCTTTTCTACATTTTCATTTCCAAATGCCAATTTCAACAAATCTAAAGTTTCTGAAGCCGATTTCCCAATTTTGTAGCAAATTTTAATACAAATTCGTTGTTCGAATTTTCTATCCATTACAAATTAGAAGTTGTTATGCAAGACGTTCTTTTTACAGGCTTACAATTTATCGACTGCGCGCGCAATCACGTGGTGTGATATACCGCAGTGTAGCTGAAGCTTTCTATTTTTTAAATAGACTTTAAAAAAATTATCATTTCATTTTTTCTTTGTTTTTGACCGGTCTCATTATTTATTGGACATACCTTGTATACATGAAAACTAAATAATAGGTATTTTTTTACAAAGACGTATTTATAAATCTAGTCTCTTAGCCATCAAAACGTTAAATTACAATGGGTATGTGCAAGAAGAGAAAGCAAAAACTACCGGCTCTAAAAACTTGAAGTCAAAGTTAAAGTGCAATTTTAGAAAAAGGGACATTTTAAATAATGTGCATCCTATATTAAAATTTTAATATATTTGCACACAAAAGAACTTTGTCTTCTTCCTATTTTATTATTAAAATGTATTTACCCCGAAATAAAATAATCTCTCTTTTTCTGTGATAAAGGCTTCAGAGACTCCTAATAAAAATAATCCATAAGTAGACACAAACATCTTCATTTCCCTAAAGAAACAATATAATTCTAGTCGCACACGATGTTTGCTGGGATTTCAAACCGTTATAAGATTAATAAATTTTAATGCACGTATAGAATATATACGCAGTTTCATTGTTGCATATTTTATGTATATTCGTTATAAATTACAATATATTTGCGATTAATTTGTGATGAGAGATGTTGAGTTGAGCGGTCGTGTAATGGATTGAAGGATACACCAAATACAATGGGTGAACTTAATAACCGTGGATAGATAGAGGGAGAAGGTCATATGGTCGTTGCTGAAGTCAGACCATGACCTCGAGTGACATGTCGGTTGCGTCCAGTCTAACTCTCCAGTCAAACTGTCCCTGGGCCCCCTGTTTGCTGGGCTTATATTTGGACAGAGGCCGGAAAAGTAAAGCCTCTACTCTACGAAGCTCCTGCCAAAAGGGCGTCATTATAATATCTAGCCTAGCTGTCTCTGTCTCCACAACTGTTTGGAATTCTATTTGATATTCAACTAAATATACAATCTAGGACGGCAAGTTAGAATACAAGACGTATAATAGGTGAAAATATGCACGTTGTCTCTTTTCACTATTAATTTTATGCATCAATCTCTGAAATATGTTTATATCATCTATGTATATTTGTGTGTATTTTCAGGCAAAAAGAATTCATTATGTGAAAGGGATTATTTATATTGCAAGCTACACCTAGTACGTTTTCAGATGGATTTAACCCTTTTAAAAAAGAAAGCTTTTTGTCTCACTCGTCTGTAGTAGAATTTATAGATACAGAAGATCGCTGTGCACATTAGATCCCCCGAAGAGAGATCTCTTAAAACTTTAACACACCTGGTTTCTTCTGGAGGTTGTCGTTCACTGAAAGTTTTATTTTTATTTACAAATGTGGTTGCTAAATCAAACGGGTCACACATAGGAGGTTCAGCTCAAAGTTACGAGCCCTCTATATATCTAATTGCGCTAACACATCCTTCGCTGTCTAAAGCCGACAACAACAAATATACATAAATGAAATTAGAGTAAATATCATTTTAAAGCAAAAACTTTGTTCACTGTAGTTGCTTATCTGTTCCTAGAGAACGGACATTCCTCTTTCTAGATACAAATAAATAGATAAATACTGTCCTTTTTATTGTCTTTGTGGAGATAAAATCCCCATCGAATATAATGATGATTATAATGAGTAGTATATATTTATTTAAACATATTCAAATAGTCTATTTATTTTTTTTATTTTAAAAAAGAAGGTTTTTATTTTATATATACCTTGGTAAAAATGCATTCGAGAAATCCCGAGTATTGTCCGGGTCCTTCGTCTAGTGAATAATAAATAAATAGGATTCCTTTGGTTTCTAAAGAGATAACACTCATGCTAAACCAATTCTCTTTCAAAATAAAGCTCACAACTGGAAGGCAACCAAAAACAATGTATTTTAACAAATGGGTTTTTAAGTGAGCAGAGGCATAACATTCCTTTATACAAGAGTTGTTATGGCTATAGCTGGACCCTTTGAAGCGAGGGAACACTTAATATTTTTAAAACAGTATTCTCCCAAAATATATAGAAATATTAACTTCCCAACGTCATATAAATATAGTTATGAAATACTGGTTCAAAAGGAGGGCCATACAGTAAACGGTTGATCTATTCCAACGTATTAATGAAATAACTTGGTGTTTCTAAGTTCAACGAGATTTAGAGTCCTTTATTTTTATTTTAGGAATCAATCATATTGAACAGCAACATGTTTTTGCGATTAAAACCACCATCTCATATTCATTCAGTTAGAATGTCATTAGTAGACTTAGCGAGAGATATAAGAAGTAATAGCTGACAATTGGCAATTCCAACAAGTTTATTCATTTTTCTAAACTATTGTTACGGGAAAAAAAATATAAAATAAAGGCCAATATGTAATAAAGGGGTAAATATTAGGTATATATAATATAGGGAAATATATATAGAAGTAATATATATAGAGTAGAGGTATAATAGGATATTTAACTTAAAGTTTATCAAACAACAATCATGGCCCTAGTAAAAGCTTTCGATGTGAATTAATGAGATCTAATTTACAAAGTAATCAAACAAAAATTTGGTCTTAGGGGATCATAACTAAATAGTAAAAATGGTAATTTTGCAAATGAAAACTGTCCTTTGTAGAGATGTGTCCTCTCATGGAGGTTCTACTGTATATAAATGTATCACATCGTCAAAATTATTGTCACATCCGGCTTGAGGGATTTTTTTGGCGTGTAGAGTTCGTATAAGCGAATAGTACATGCAGGAGAAATAAATTCTGGTCAAAATTGTAACAAAAATATAGATTAGCTCTAATAGAGAGAGAAAGAAGAGATTAAAGCTGTTGTCCGACCGTGCCACCTGTGGGAAGGAACATCTGCGGTCAATCAAGATCCCGGGATCAATGGGTCCAGCTGGGCAATTCTCAGGTCAATATTTGATCATCTATTACATCTCTCTCCAGTACCTAATAAACCTCACAACTCCGCTAACTCTACACCGGTTTATTAAATTCTGATGTGATAGATGGTGGCAAATTTATTATGTATTTTGATATGGCCTATATTGGGTCACGTGATTATTCAGATAGCCTTGATTGGCGACATGGCGATCGAAATATTGGTTTATATGCAACTTTTGAAATTAAAACGAGCATAGTTTTCCCGTTTAAAGTAGAAGACAGAATATTCAAAAGCTTGTTTAAGTAATATAAATAAAAAATAGAGAAGAGAAATGCATATAATTATATGCATTTTAAAAACAAATTGAGCTTTCTTCAATATGACAAAATGAATTTGATTGCACTCACGATTAGATAACATTTATTTTGAATATTTTGAATCATTTTGAATAAAGCTTAATTGATTAAAAAGGTATATTATTTTATGTGAATAGAAATGGATATGAATAAAATATATTTATGATGAAATTTTGAACAGAATAAGAACTTTTAACAGATAAAAAAATATTTTTTTTAATTTCAACAGTTTGATTGTAATTGAAGAAGGTTGGAGATAAAAGATAGAAACCTGTGAAATTTTGAAATTCAAACATATAACAATTCAAAACCTAAAATTAGAGAAATAAAAAAAAAACTATTTAGCATATTTTTGAGTTATAAAAGGATCATAATTTTCTATATATAGTTTCTAAATGGCTCAGCTTCGCCTAGCTTTTCCCCGAGGGAATGTTTGCCAGACAAATATTATATATTTTAAATATTTAATTATAACTATAATTATATATATTTAATGAGTGCAATTATCAACCTGAAACTCTAAACATATTATTGACTGTATTTTCTAACTTTGGATGAGCTCTACTCATCCCCAGCAGACACCATCAAAAGTCTCAGGCTCTACAAGCTTGATACCCTGATATGATTGAGTAAAGATAAGAAAGAAGATCATTAGAGTATAGTAATGTGAGGATTACAATTATTATACTATTATTACTATCATTATCATATGCTTTTTATTTCCAATGTTTATTATAACTTACTGCACTACCTTAGAGTAATAATAAGATAATAATCATAATAAGTAATATTTATTTACAACATTATTCGTTGGGAAACCATTCACTCGGGGAAATCTCGTGCGAAGCAGGGTCATAATAAATAATAGTAACGAATATTATTTGATTTAAAACAGCAGCATTCGGCTAATAAGTATAAAAATCTAACGTTGAACTTGAATCAATATTTCAGCGCTAGTTTTAGTATGCAAAATCCGCATGTGATAAGATTTTCTCCGGTATAGGTAGAAATGGAATACTTGACTGAAGGCAAATCAATAATAGCGACTAAATTTATATCAAAAATTTTTAATATTGACTCTAATCCAATATTTGAGATGACTACTACGCGTTAGTGGCAAGTTTTTTTGAATTAGGGAAATGTGTTTACATAAGTGTGCAAACATTTCTCCACCTGCTTTTATTGAAATTTACACACATCGACCTTTCTTATAAAATGAAATCCTTTCAATGCCAACTACATGTTCTTAAATTTCTATTCGGTTTATAAGAGCCTTGACGTCCCGTTAAAAATAACACTGTGTCAATTCTGTGTTAAGATATGGATTATAACTGGCATATTGGAAAGTTCTATGAAGGAGATTTAGCTATTAATGATCTTACTTCGTCCACAGATTGTCTGAGAGAAGTCAACATTTTCAATCAGAGTTCTGCCTTCAATCTTCTTCAATATCTCCTCTATTATATGTACCATGTGTTGGTGGTGGCTCTCAATAATTACTTCTCTTCTAAAATAAAAATCTTCTTTATTGAAGGTACAAAAATAAGAAACATAAAAATTACTAACTATATCTAAGTAAACATTACTAATAAAATAACATCTCTCTCTCTAACCACACAACTCTCTATTAACTCTCACCTATATATTCCTTATATATATAAAAATGAAATGCGAAATCGTTGTTTGTTATCGCATCACGCAAAATCTACTGACTCAATCATTATGGAATTTCGCATGTAGGTAGCTGAAGATATTGTTTAACATATAGGCTATTCAAAAAACTAAAAAAGTTAATGTGCTTTTTTTAAAAAATAAAAAACCAAAAAGCGTTAGTTCCAGTCTTTTACCGCTAGGGCGCAGCACTGGTCGCGACGATAAATGAATTTGATTTTTTTTAAGCATCGGTGGTTCAGTGGTAGAATGCTCGCCTGCCACGCGGGCGGCCAGGGTTCGATTCCCGGCCGATGCATTTTTTTTTAACAATTTTTAAAACTCATTTATCTATATTAATAAAATGCAAATTTCATAAGTGGACATCACTAAAAACTTTCGTTACAATGCATCATTTTGGACCAAATTTTCAACATTTATGTAAAACGAGATGGAGCAGGTTTTGCTTAACATCAAAATATTTTTCCTAACTTTAACATGCGTAACTTCGCTGTTATCGATTAAATACAAAAAAAATCAACAGAGTTAATTTTATTTATATATAATTACAAAAAAAATTCAGCAATTCATTCAACTCAATCTAAAAAAATATTCAAAACAAGCAATTTTAAGATAACACCATATGTAAAACAGTCGGCCAAGAAAACAACAACGATATTACATCTTTCTCACATATTCACACACAATCTTGATTAATAATTAAAACTAATCTTTAACATTGTTTATTATACTTCATAATATATAATATTCTTTAAGCAAACTTTCACTCGGATAAAACCCGGGCGAAGCCGGGTACACATCCGCTAGTATTATATATCTATATATATAAAAATGAATGTATGTGTGTGTGTCTGTTTGTTTGTTTGTCCTTTATGCCTGACCAACCACTCATTGGATCGCCATGAAACTTTGGGAAGTTATTTAGTATAGTACTGGGAAGGTTTCTAGCAAATAAAATTTTTGAAATAACTTTTCGCCTAGAAATAATCAAGATAAATATTCTAATTTATCTGTTATAATTCAACAATCTGCTCCAAATATTATCATGATGATACGATGATTTTGTAATGTAGAAAATTAGGAAAGACAAAATTCAGGATGACACGGCAATTTATTTGAGACAAGAATAATGATACAATTCAAAGGCAAGATACTATTCCTTTAACTTCCAATTACCGAGGGAACCAATTAATATTGATTTTATTCAACTTATCGAGTATTTTTCAAGGGACCGGGAAAAAATGTTCACTTTATCGAGAGATTCGTTAAACAAACCTTTACTCGGGTAAAACCCGGGCGAAGCCGGGTACATCCATACAAGAATAATGATACAATTCCAAGGCAAGATACTATTCCTTTAACTTCCAATTACCGAGGGAACCAATTAATATTGATTTTATTCAACTTATCGAGTATTTTTCAAGGGACCGGGAAAAAATGTTCACTTTATCGAGAGATTCGTTAAACAAACCTTTACTCGGGTAAAACCCGGGCGAAGCCGGGTACATCCATACAAGAATAATGATACAATTCCAAGGCAAGATACTATTCCTTTAACTTCCAATTACCGAGGGAATCAATTAATATTGATTTTATTCAACTTATCGAGTATTTTTCAAGGGACCGGGAAAAAAATGTTCACTTTATCGAGAGATTCGTTAGACAAACTTTTACTCGGGTAAAACCCGGGCGAAGCCGGATACGTCCGCTAGTCTTCTATATAAATGGAAATTTCATAAGTGGTGTTCGCTAAAAACTTTCGTTACAATGCATCAATTTCGACCAAATTTTCAACATTTATGTAAAACGAGATGGAGCAGGTTTTTCTTAACATCAAAATATTTTTCCTAACTTTAAAATACATAACTTTGCTGTTATCGATAAAATACAAAAAAAAATTCAACAGAGTTAATTTTATTTATATATAAATACAAAAAAAAATTCAGCAATTCATTCAACTCAATCTAAAAAAATATTCAAAACAAGCAATTTTAAGATAACACCATATGTAAAACAGTCGGCCAAGAAAACAACAACGATATTACATCTTTCTCACATATTCACACACAATCTTGATTAATAATTAAAACTAATCTTTAGCATTGTTTATTATACTTCATAATATATAATATTCGTTAGGCAAACTTTCACTCGGATAAAACCCGGGCGAAGCCGGGTACATATCCGCTAGTATATATATATACATTCCTGACACCACAAATTATTACAATCATAGAATAAAAATAATATTTGACAATAACATCCAACAAATCTCCCTTTCAAATCTTCAATTTTTATTCTCCGAAGATTATTCCACAAGATATGCAGTTCTTATGCTTGACAGCATCCACAGTCTTTGTAAGATAGTCAGCTTTCATTTCTTCTGAAGGGATATGGAAAACTTTAATTTCTTCATCTTCAACCATTTCTCTTATGTAGTGGCATTTTCTATTTAAGTACTTCGTGCTTGTCTTCATATTTTTAGATTTAATCATTGATATAGCATTTTGACTGTCGCAAAATAAATGGTAATCTGATCCATAAAATTAGTTTTCATTTCTCTAAGGATATTACGAGTCCAAATTAATTCTTTAATTCCTTCAGATAATGCCTCTAATTCACTCTCAGCAGTTGATAAAGCAACAGATCGCTGTGTATTACTCTTCCAATTAAGTAAATTGTTTCCAATTTCTATAATAAACCCAGAATACGATCTTTCATCAGCTGTTCTGTCCCAACTGGAATCAGTATAAGTCGCAATACTCGAATCTCCCCTAGAATAAATCAATTCATAGCTTTTAGTTCCTTTCAAATATCTTAATATTTTCTTCAATCCATTCATGTGAACTTCTCTAGGATCTTATTAAATCTACTCATATTGCTTATTGCATAACATATGTCCGGTCTCGTTCTAGTTGCTATGTAAATTAATTTTCCAACGATTTCTTGATAATATCTTTGATCAATCGATTTTCTATTTTCAAATAAATCATAATTAGTAGAAATGCATAATGGGGTTTTTGAAGGATTACAATTTTTCAAATTATAAGTTTCCAATATTTCTTCTATATATTTCTTTTGATTTATAAAAATATTAGCATCCCTATAATCAAATTCCATTCCAAGAAAGTTTTTTGCAGCTCCTAAATCCGTGATATCTATCTCCTTTTTTATTTTCTTCCAAATATTATCTTTATAATCATCACCAGATCCTACACTGAGTATATCATCTATATGAATTCCCAAATATAAGAAATGACTTTCAAAATTGCTATAATATAGACATGGATCACACACACACACATTCGCAGATTGATTCATTCCAGCATTGATTAATATCTCATCTAGTTTCTTATTCTACATTCTACTTGCTTGTTTTAGGCCATAAATACTCTTCATCAGATAACAAATCTTATTGTTTCCCGTTTCAAATCCTGGAGGTTGAAACATAAATATTTCTTCTTCTAAATCTCCGTACAAAAATGCTGTCTGGACATACTTGTGTTGAGGAATAACATCCTTAATTGCTGCCATTTTTATTAATATTCTTATGGTCTCAGGTCTCACTGTCGGAGAATAAATTTCTTGATAATCAATACCTTGGTTTTGATCATATCTTGTAGCTACTAGCCTCGCTTTGTAGTTTTTAATTGATCCATCACTATTTTCTTAATTGAAAATATCCATTTGCTTTTGGTTAATTTTTTATCCTTAGGATTATCCACTAATTTCCAAACTTTTAACTTATTAATCCTTTCCATCTCATCTTCCATGGCTTTAATCCATTGTTTTATATTATCTGAATTTAGTGCTTCTTGGTAATCCTTTGGACATTTAATCTCATATGTTCTATCAGAAATATTTTCCTTGTTCTTCATTTGTTTTAACCCTTCAGATCTTCTAACTCCTCTTTTTATAAGTTCTTCCTCAGTTTCTCTCAAATGAAGATCTCGTTCTTTTCTCATTTCTTTTGTCATTCCAGGAGGTATTTCTTCTATTTCTCTCAAATCTACTTCATTATCATCTTGAGGAATATGTCCATCATCGATGTCAAGGTTCTCTGCTTGGTCTTCTTTATTATAAACATCACCTACATCAGAGTCTTCATTCCTGTGAGGAATCAAATTTGGGTCTTCTCTACTAAAAAGGAAAAGTACATTTTTATTGAGATTTATCTCACTATATATATATCATCTAATAAATAATATCCTAGTTTAAATTCATTAAATCTTACATCTGATACTTCATGAATTTCATCTATTTCTGGTAAAATTTTCTATAACCTTTTCTTATCATACTATATCCCATCATAATCTCTATATGAGCTTTAGGTTCCATCTTCTTTCTTTTTTCTTTCCTTATATGAACATAAGCTACGCTTCCGAATCTTTTTAAGTAGACAATGTTTGGTTTCCATCCCTTGTATATCTCGAATGGAGTTGTATTTTTTCCTTTAATTTTAATTCTTTTATTTATATAAGCAGCTATTTTAACACTTTCAGCTCATCCTCGCACATTTTTCTACAAAAAAGCACAGTTTTGTCATTAAAAAAAACGGCCTTCAAAGTAACTTCAGAGCGAGCCAAACACGCTTTATAGCTTCAAAACTCTAAATATCTCCGATAATAAACCTTATTAATAATTGTGGAATCTACTTATATATTTGCCTTATTCTGTCTGTTTGTTTGTCTGAAGCTCACGGATGGGAATTTTCATAACCATCGGTGGTTCAGTGGTAGAATGCTCGCCTGCCACGCGGGCGGCCCGGGTTCGATTCCCGGCCGATGCATTTTTTTTTTTTTTTACAATTTTCAAAACTCATTTATATATTATACAAGAATGACATCCACGGCGCCAATTTATAATTGTAACGAATAGTATTTGAATAAAAGCATTTAATCGGGTAAAACCCGGGCGTTGCCCGGGTCATTCGTATATAATAATTGTATAAACGAATGCAAGACAAAATCACCGCGAATTTTTTTTTTTAAGGCAATTTCTTTTTAAGGCAATTATCGTTATTTATCGTTAAATTTTGTTTCGATTTTATTGAAAAAAAAACGATATGGTGCCTTTAAAAATGATCTTTATTACTATGCAGTTTTCTATTTATTTAATATACCTAAGTTCATGTTGCTAATATAATTATCTCTATCGATTTAGTAGGTGAAATGCAAAAAAAAATCGACATGATGAAATCTTTATGAAAATTCACATTTTTATTTTTATATTTTCAAGACACACACAGTTTGGGGCGGGACGTTTCACAAGAGAGACATCCACGGCGCCAATTTATAATTGTAACGAATAGTATTTTAATTAAAACATTTTAAAAACACACAGTTTGGAACGGGACGTTTCACAAGAGCGACATCCATGGCGCCAATTTATAATTGTAACGAATAGTATTTGAGTAGAGTTAAGTAGAACTGCTCTTCACTGAAGGTTAATAACGAGTTTACAAAGTGGGAAGAGGAGCTTCTTTTTATTAGCATGCACACAAGCTTTCGGACATGTCGTCCTTCATCAGGTAAGAGTAATAAACGCGCTGAGGATCCATATATACACAAAGCTGAAAAGAAAATTTACATAACTGCAAAAGATAAAAGTATTTAAAGATAAAAATAAGAACCAAATATGCTAAAAAGATTATAGGGATTAAATGCTAATAAATCTGGACTAAGTACATATGCACTATGAATGGTGTTAATCAAGGGCAGGTAAATGCAACCTATGGTTATTCACACAACATATGGTATTGTTCTGGTATATCTATATGCCTGTTGATGCTGTTTGTTTTTATTGATACAAATGCCTCTAGTAAAAGTCTTTGGTACTTATTATTGATATTGTTGTATAGAATGGATGGCTTTGTTAGATTGAATGTATGACCGGTTTGCATAGAATGACTGTAAATAGGGGAATTTAGGTTTTTATTAGAGATGTTTCTGGAATGCTCAACCATTCTGATGGCGACGGATCTACCCGTCTCCCCGACATAAGTGGCATTGCATTGGTCGCAAGAGACGGAATAGACAGCACCACCAGAACGGAGAGAACTCGCATGAAGGGAAGATCTGGTAATGGGGTGTCGGATTAGTGTGGCGATGTTAGGTGGGTTCTGGAAGTATGTTGTAATGCCATGTTGCCTTAAAAACCTGGCTATGGTGATAGACTGGGGGCAAAAAGGAAGGGAGCAAATATTTCTGTGTATAGCTGGAGCACTGTTGTGGTGAGGGTCATGCATGTGTTTAAGAATGAAGGGGGTCGGGTAGCCGGATTTGGATAAATATGAAAATATTTTAGCCTTTTCTATTGTTTGGAATAACGGGAGGGAACAATGAGTAAAGATACGTTTAGTGAGAGCTCTAACTGTATTGATTTTGTGTGGTGTTGGGCAATGTGACCGGAAGTTTGTGTGGTGTGGGGGTGTGTTGTTTTTATAGTATACTGTGGTATGGAAACTGCTGGGGGTGCGTATGACTAGTGTATCTAGGAAAGGTAGGACTGAGTGATTTTCTGTTTCATGGGTGAAGGCTATGTCTGGGTGGAAGGAGTTGAGGTCAGATAGGATGTGAGAGGCAGATACCTCACTTACCAAGCAAAAGGTATCATCGATGTACCGCCTCCATAGAAAGATGTCTGAAGAATGGCGTGAAGTGATCCATTGGTCCAGTGACCTCATGACAACCTCAGCCACCACGGTTGAGAGGGGGCTACCCATGGGGGAGCCCTTGGTCTGCTTGAAAAACTGGGTATCAAATGTGAAGGTGGACATGCCTAGGCATATGGAAGTGAGCTCGACAACCGTCTCCGCGGTGAGGGTGTCTAACAGGGGGGCATTTTCGAGGAAAGTGCGTAAACTATTAATGATCAAGGGGTGGGCAAGTGAGAGATATAGAGACGTTACATCGAAAGAAACCATTATGGACCTGGGGGGAGGTGTGAGGCTGGTGATATAGGACACAAACGAGGGGGAGTTTGCAATGGTATATTCCCATGGGGGAGACTGTAGAAGGGGGGTCAAGAAGTTGGACAAAAATTTTGACAGGGTATATGCCGGAGAGAGATGGTAAGATATGATTGGTCGGAGGGGAACATCGGGCTTGTGGATTTTTGGAAGGCCGTAAATGTAGGCTATTTGGGCGAGGTTAGCTGTGAAGTCGTTATATTGCTCTTTAGTGATCTGCTGGGACCTTTTTAATCTTAACAATAGTAAACGGAAATTCTTAACGGATGTTTTATGTTCCTGTTGTGGTGAGGGTCATGCATGTGTTTAAGAATGAAGGGGGTCGGGTAGCCGGATTTGGATAAATATGAAAATATTTTAGCCTTTTCTATTGTTTGGAATAACGGGAGGGAACAATGAGTAAAGATACGTTTAGTGAGAGCTCTAACTGTATTGATTTTGTGTGGTGTTGGGCAATGTGACCGGAAGTTTGTGTGGTGTGGGGGTGTGTTGTTTTTATAGTATACTGTGGTATGGAATATATGCGCACTCGGGTAAAACCCGGGCGTTGTCCGGGCCATTCGTCTAGTTCTTTATAATTTGTAATCAAAACCATAATATTTCGCAATCAATTGGAAAATTTAGTGAATTTTCTTATAATTTCGACCTTTCGTCAAAGAAAATTTATCCTCATTTGTATGATGAATATAAATATTTAGAATTAATGTGGAAAATTTTTAAAATATATATTATACATCAAAAGTTTGATTTAAAAAATATTCCTTTCTGAAAAATCATATAGTAGTAACATAAAGGTAACACAGGTTCCTGGAGCGTATCCATAGATCGCCAACTACCCGGGCAAAAATCATATATTTATATGAGCATAACTTTTAAATAAATTTCAAATAACTGATATTGATTCACACAGATTTTATTTTTTTGGGTATATTTTATGTGTGGTGACTACATTTCATAACTTTGGAGGCACAAAACATATATATCATATTTCATATAAATATTTCAATGAATATTATTCTATCATATTTTTGCGATTTAATTTTATTAAACTATATAAAGCAGTATAATGTTTATAATGGCAATCACCTACAAGGACGCACAACGAAGATCTCTCTCCTCCAAACACCATGTCCTACACCACCCATCACACCTAGGACAACCCTCACAACAAAGGTCCGCAACATGTAGAAGACATCACTATAAGCCCCACAAGTGAAGACACTCATAAATGTTGTTCAAAAACACACAGTCCTCATCCACGTCCCACTCCGAGGATTCTTTTCCATATAATGTTTGCCAATGTGAGTGTATATGGAATAACAAACTACTTTGTCATTTTTCAAAGAAAGATAAATATTTATAAATCTTTCCAAATGGGAAATATGATCCCATGTCAAGCCGCCTTTATGGTTTGGCGAGATGCCAGGAGGGAACAACAACTATTTCTTTCAGCAAATCTCTCTGAGGGAAAGTCAAATTTTACTTTGAGTTGAATATTATGATGCATTACTTAGAGAGTTGAATATATACTGATGTCCAAAATCTTTATATGCATCTCTATATACTTGGTCGAAGTCCCACGTGGTCTAGTGGCTAGGATATCTGGCTTTCATCCAGAAGGCCCGGGTTCAATTCTCGGCATGGGAATTTTTTTTCCTGGGTAGTTCGTTCCAAAAATCTGGTTTATAAATATATCTCTATCTGTAATATAAATTATTTCGGATATTTTTATAAAAGCATTATATGATAAAACGAACGGCTCGTTCAGTAGGTAATGATAAAAATGTAAACGGACCATATACTCGGCAAGCATGCATCTAAGAATCAGAAATTGGGACAAGTAAAAGATGAAGTAAGAAAGGTTTTCGGCCATTAGGTATGCAGGGTAGAGTAGCTGGACGTTGTTCTTTCTGATAAGTTTAGTAGCTCACCTTTTCTCGTTATAAAAGAATTTGATGCATTCAAAACTACGTCTTTAATTATATAATAAAAAGCGTCGTGTCTATTATACACTCCTTGGCAAAAATTTATATATTTATTAATTGTATATTAACTATTGTTTTTATCTTATAGTTGATTTTGGTGTTAAAAACTGAAACCATGTACATAAAGGTTTCTTTATATTTTAGAATTTCATGTAAAAATAAAGAAACCCAATTGTAGGTTTTTTAGCAATATACTAACCATTCTACCCAGGGGAAAGTGTACAAAGAAATTTTAGAGCTAAATATTCAAAACTTGTTATACTATCGTAAATATTGAGGCTGCCTGGCCAGCATTCATATTTCTTGAAAATAAAGATATTTCGGCCAGTAAATCTTTTTATTACCTCGACGTTTCGACAAAAATCTTTTGTCCTCGTCAGGAGCATTTTTGTTTGCTAATAAATATTTAAATATTGAAATATTGTTATACTATATTATGTATGTAAAAAGTTACATATAATTTTCATAAATAAAAATATACTGATTTTGTCATTAAAACTCATTGTTGTGTAAATAATCAAATTATTAAGAAATAAATTAAATTTTTCCCGTATTGGAGGAACTATTTATAATGTATATGTGTTTGATAAAATATACCTTTTTATCAATATTAAGGTTAAAATATCAAACGTCCAGGGATAGGTTTCTTTTTAATTTTTTTTTCAATTCACAAATCTCTAGATATCGGGCATGGAAGCCTTTTTACGGGAGATAAACAAGCTAAAATGGTTGCATCGTGTTTTATCCTGTGGAAGAGTTTCCATACCCGAAATATAGAGAAATTTGTTAATTAAAAGGATTTTTTAAAAAAGAAACCTATCCTCAAAATCTTAATATTTTCACCTTAATATTGATACAAAGGATTATTATTATATTTATCTTATTTATTATTATATATTTATATTTATTATGAGGCTGTTCTAATTTTGATTATCCAAGGGTTTATGGTGATACATTAGGTTGTTTCGTGCCACGTTTTTCCCACCGTTAGGTATCCCAGAATGTCATCTCTGTTCAGATGATGACAGTGACAGCCAGACAATGTATCTACCAGCCTTCCATCACTGCACCCATTGCTTCTAGGTCTTCTCGGCTATCTTCAGTTTTGTCTTCCCTAATCTAGTAAAGAAGAAAGACGGCTCCTGAAGATTTTGGGTCGATTACAGAGGCTTGAACAAAATGACCAAGAAAGATGTGTACCCTTTACCTAGAATTGACGATGCTTTAGACTGTTTGAGAGGAGCAAACGATGAACTTGAAATCGGGATACTGGCAGATCGAGATTAACGAGGAAAACAGGGAGAAGACCACATTTATCACACCAGATGGCTTATTCGAGTTCAAGGTAATACCGTTCGGGCTTTGTAACGCACCGAGAACATTCGAACGAATGATGGATAGCCTGTTTAAATAATTCTGATGGACAACATGTTTGTGCTACTTAGACGATGTCGTTGTATATTCTAATACCTTCACGGAGCACCTCTCACGTTTACGCACAGTGCTGGAATGTTTAAAAAATCAGGATTGCGACTCAACTCCAAAAAGGGCTGCTTCGGGTCAGACCAAATAAAAATCCTGAGGCATCAAGTGGATCAAGAAGGCATTAGACCTCATTATGAACGAATAAAATCAATAACTGAATTTCCCACGCCGACGAACATTCAACAAGTAAGAAGTTTCTTGGGATTATCATCATACTTACGACGATTCATTAAAACTATGCCGATATTGCACGGCCACTTAATGAACTTCTGTCAAAGGAATCTTGGTATCAGTCTCTGGATATGTAGATTACAGCACCCATTGCATCTAAGTCTTCTCGGCGATCTTCAGTTTTAGTCTTCCCCTATTTACCCAGCATCTCCACCAAAATGCCACGTGGAAAATTAGGAAAGACAAGCTTCAAGATCACAGCAATTTATTTAAGGCAAGAACAAACTATGAATGATAAAATACAAGAAAAGCAATGAGAGAAGTTTGCAGAGTAGAAAATATAAACATAAAAAATGATACTCTGTTAATAAAATAATAAATACTTTGCTACAATATATGTGTCGTAACTATATTTATATAATAAACATATAGGTATATGAGAATTTTAAAATATTATTCCATATTGAACGTTCACCAGAATTTTTTTTATATAATTCACTAAACTCTGGAAAATCAAAAAGAAAGAGGAACCAGTTCCCAATACAATCCATGGAATCGCACGCAGAAATTTGATTGTGTTATCAAATAAATGATAGAGAGGGCTCCCCTTTTAATAAACTAAAAAAGAGCTTGAAGTTCGATAACATTTTATGATAAAGTTGAGGCAGAACCCATTTATCTCATGGAATAATTGATGACTTTGGGAATTGGAAAACCTAAAAATATCTTTTGATAAATATATTCTTAAATTTGAGTAAAGAGGCTCGAATGGCTTGAGATATTTTCTTCAAATTATGAGGACATTAATCAACTGTGTTATAATCGAATATGGAAACTTGCCTAATGTCAAAACTAAAGTTTGAAATAAGATGTTACATAGCTTCTCCTCCTTATTGAGGATATTAATCCATTAATAGATCTTTAATTAAAAAGGCATATATAGGCTCAAAAAATAATTCATTTGCCAATATTTCAGTTGGCTAAACACCAACCTTTTTCAAGGTATTACAACATATTTATGTCAACAACAAACTCAGCGTTATGTGGTGCTGAGTTTGTTGTTGACATAAATATGTTGTAATACCTTGAAAAAGGTTGGTGTTTAGCCAACTGAAATATTGGCAAATGAATTATTTTTTGAGCCTATATATGCCTTTTCAATTAAATATTGAGTGTAATATAAAAAATATACACACTTTTTATAGGCCTTATGATTCTTTTTAAAGTAAACAATTTATTACTGCGCGCCCTTACTAAATGATGAAAATATTCTAGAAAATTATTCCCTTTTTCCAAAAAAGATAGCTTTTTTCGTATTCATTTTTCTTTTTGTGAAACATAATGTTATAATATTAGTGTTTTTTTTTTTTTTGTTTATCATTAAACAGTTTGGATAGCAATTATGATTATAACACTTTTTGTTGTTTAGTTGCAGTATTAAAGGTTACGATTTTTATATGCCTTTTCTTTAACGTCATAACCATATACATTTTACCTCAAATATCGTTTTATTTAATTTAACATAAAAAATCTTGAATCATATATAATGAGGTTATTTTATTAAAATCTATTTAGTTTGTTTTATGTTTGTCATATTCTATATTTATTTCTATATATCCGTTAGAAGTACAAATAAAAAAGATATAGCGTTTGCCTCAAATCTATTGAAAATTTTAGAAGGCTTCATATCTTAAAGATAACTTGTGCATAGATTTTAGCAGAATTCAGATATATGTATGTAATGAAACTTCTGATTTATAAATTGGTCCCAAACAAATTTTTGCACGTAAGAAATGGAAAGCGTGCAGAGTGTAAACTTTCAAAAGAAAGAATAACCGCCAGATGTATTCTTGCAATCTTAGGATAATAGAAAAATCAAGAAAAACTCCGATTTTCTTAATGTTCTAAAACTAGGTAGTATTCTATTGATAATATTTTTTTAGATATCTCTATGACATGTTTCGAACATAGCGATATATAGTTCATTGGTATATTGAAATGGCAAATGGATCCCAACTGAAGACGGTAGGAGATATTGTGGTGATGATAAAAAATTTCATAAAATATTTTTAAACGCTAGACTTTTGTAGAAACAAGAGAGTAACAATGGATCTTAATATAGCTAATTTTTAATAAGAATTATCTAAACTTATATATATTTGACTCATATAAATAACAATCTATATATTATTATATTATTATTATATAAATATGTTTTGAATCATCCACTGGAATTTCAAAGAAATGTGATATTTTGATTCTCCATTTAGCAAGAGGAACAAAAGAAATCACCCATTCTCACGATTCACATTTAGAAATTGGAAAACCTCATTGAAGAAATTTAAAATAAACTCTGATTATATATTGAAAATATTCCATATGCTGGAGAGAAAAAAAAAGAATGTTCTTTACCAAGGTTCAAGATATGATGCCATTCATGTTGCGCTAGATTCCTCAAACCTTTGACGAAGAAACAAAATGCTCTCATAGAGCAGATAGGTAACGTTAATGTCAAATTACTTGAAGGTCAGGTTTCTCATCTATGATGGCCTGGGCTTGCCACAGCATAATGATCCACAAAAATCTAACTATTGTTATATATCTCATATGTCACATCTTGACGGATTGTGGTCGCGTCTATTTTTAAGTCTCTCTACTGGCGAGGACCAATATTTGATTCTACTTCCTAATTGTACGAGATTAAAATATCCCTGCTAAATTCTAATTCAGCAGCAGAAACCAACGGACCATTACGACTGGACCAAATTGACTCATTGCATAACGCCAGATGAACGTTTTTCAAACATATTTGAACCAAGTGATTTATTTAAGAATGACAGATTATCTCAACAAATAATGTAAAAATAATACATATTGATAGGTTCAGCATATTCCTCGCGTGAGGTTTAACATAAGATTTGAAAAGACAATAAGAATAGAATACGGAACTTGTAGAGTTTCTGATAGAAATTTGGCATCTTGTATTACCCCCGACTAGTGTGATGGTGGCGGCGTGATCTTTATTTTATTAAAATAATATATATATATATATATTTTTATGAAAAAATATAACCGCGTTTATTATACAAAAATAAAAGGGACCCGGTGACAATATAATATTATGTTAACCATAAAGTCTGATTTCTAGACTGCTGCGTATAGAAAATGTTCCAGATGTGAATTTGTCATCACCTCGCGGCGTGACATCCCTTCGTTCCATCTCCTCTATTGACGGTGCTTTGTAGAATAGTGACGGAATAGTGAAAAGATAGTCCTGATGCTCCACCAGAAATCTACGAAGATTTGCTGCTACCCCGAAACTACTCCTCCAAATGCTTCGAAACATCAAGCATGGATCTACCTCCACAACAATCTTGACCGGCCATGGTTACATTCAGGCAGACCTTGCAACGGTATCGAAAGAAGACCCAACTTGCCCCCACTGCCAAGATGAAGACCAAACCGTAGACCACCTCCTCTTCACTTGCCCAACCTTCCAATACCAAAGATTCCAGACAGCCACTCTCCTAGGTATCACCAACATATGTCCAGCATCCCTAGAAAATCTCCCAAGAAAGAAATCTGCCTGGCGACACCTCATTAATTGGACTTCCACTGGCATTGTATATAAATCCAAGAAGACTTAGGTCAGAAGGACATCCCGGGTAGTTGGCGACTTCTTTACGCTCCAGGAACCTGGGTTACTTGAATAAATAAATAGTCCTGATGCGTGAGGAGCATGCAAAGGTGGCTAGATAGTATCGGAGCGTAACGAGGTTGGGTCGGAGACGGTGGCTAGATAGTATCGGAGCGTGACGAGGTTGGGTCGGAGACGGTGGCTAGATGGTGCCGGGATGTGACGAAGGTAGGTCGGAGACGGTGGCTAGATGGTGCCAGGATGTGTCGAGAGCGGGTCGGAGACGGTGGCTAGATGGTGCTGGGGCGTGACGAAGGTGGGTCGGAGACGGTGGCTAGATGGTGCCGGGATGTGACGAGAGCGGGTCGGAGACAGTGGCTAGATGGTGCCGGGATGTGACGAAGGTAGGACGGAGACGGTGGCTAGATGGTGCCAGGATGTGTCGAGAGCGTGTCGGAGACGGTGGCTAGATGGTGCCGGGATGTTACAAAGCGGGTCGGAGACGGTGGCTAGATGGTGCTGGGGCGTGACGAAGGTGGGCCGGAGACGGTGGCTAGATGGTGCCGGGATGTGTCGAGAGCGGGTCGGAGACGGTGGCTAGATGGTGCCGGGATGTGACAAAGCGGGTCGGAGACGGTGGCTAGATGGTGCTGGGGCGTGACGAAGGTGGGTCGGAGACGGTGGCTAGATGGAACCGGGATGTGACGAGAGCGTGTCGGAGACGGTGGCTAGATGGTGCCGGGGCGTGACAAGGGTAGGTCGGAGACGGTGGCTAGATGGTGCCAGGATGTGACGAGGGTAGGTCGGAGACGGTGGCTAGATGGTGCCGGGGCGTGACAAGGGTAGGTCGGAGACGGTGGCTAGATGGTGCCGGGATGTAACGAGAGCGAATCGGAGACGGTGGCTAGATGGTGCTGGGGCGTGACAAGGGTAAGTCGGACACGGTGGCCAGATGGTGCCAGGGCGTGACAAGGGTAGGTCGGAGACGATGGTTAGATGGTGCCGGGACGTGACGAAAGTAGGTCGGAGCCGGTGGCTAGATAGTGCCGGGGCGTGACAAGGGTAGGTCGGAGACGATGGCTAGATGGTGCCGGGACGTGACAAGGGTAGGTCGGAGACGATGGCTAGATGGTGCCGGGACGTGACAAGGGTAGGTCGGAGACGGTGGCCAGATGGTGCCAGGGCGTGACAAGGGTAGGTCGGAGACGATGGCTAGATGGTGCCGGGACGTGACGAAAGTAGGTCGGAGCCGGTGGCTAGATAGTGCCGGGGCCTGACGGGGGTAGGTCGGAGACAACCATCGTCACATCCCGGTGCTGTCAGGTCACCGTTCCTGGCTTCTTTCGTCAAGTCCCAGTGCTGTCAGGTCACTGTCCCCGGCTCCAATCGTCACATCCCGGTACTGTCATGCCACTGTCCTCGGCTTCACCCTCTTCACGCCCCGGTGCTGTCAGGTCACTGTCCCCGGCTCCACTCGTCACGTCCCGGTGCTGTCAGGTCACTGTCCCCGGCTCCACTCGTCACGTCCCGGTGCTGTCAGGTTACTCTCCCCGACTCCACTTGTCACGTCCCGGTGCTGTCATGTCACTGTCCTCGGCTTCACCCTCTTCACGCCCCGGTGCTGTCAGGTCACTGTCCCCGGCTCCACTCGTCACGTCCTGGTGCTGTCAGGTCACTGTCCCCGGCTCCACTCGTCACGTCCCAGTGCTGTCATGTCACTATCCTCGGCTTCACCCTCTTCACGCCCCGGTTCTGTCAGAACACTGTCCCCGGGCTCCATTCATCACGTCCCGGTGCTGTCAGGTTACTGTCTCCGGCTCTACTCGTCACGTCCCGGTGCTGTCAGGTCACTTTCCCCGGCTCCATTCGTCACGTCCTGGTGCTGTCATGTTACTGTCCCCGGCTCCTGTCGTCACGTCCCGGTGCTGTCAGGTCACTGTCCCCGGCTCCATTCGTCACGTCCTGGTGCTGTCATGTTACTGTCCCCGGCTCCTGTTGTCACGTTCCAGTGCTGTCAGGTCACTGTCCCCGGCTCCACTCGTCACATCCCAGTGCTGTCTAGTCACTGTCCCCGGCTCCTTTCGTCACGTCCCAGTGCTGTCAGGTCACTGTTTTCGGCTCCACTCGTCACATCCCGGTGCTGTCTAGTCACTGTCCCCGGTTCCTGTCGTCACGTCACTGTCCCCAACTCCACTCGTCACATCCCGGTGCTGTTTAGTCACTGTCTCTGGCTCCTGTTATCACATCCCGGTGCTGTCATGTCACTGTCCTCGGCTTCACCCTCTTCGCGCCCCGGTGCTGTCAGAACACTGTCCCCTGCTCCACCCTCGTCACGGGCTGTCAGGTCACTGTTCCCGGCTCCTGTCGTCACGTTCCGGTGCTGTCTAGACACTATTTCCGACTCCTTCAAGCACGTCTTGCTACTGTCTAGTGACTCTCCTCGAATCACTTTGGTTACATCTTAGTACTATATAGTCGGGGATAGGGCTTGATAGTACCTGATCGTGTGGGTAACGAATAGGGGCTAGCTAGCACTGGTACATGTTGACAATTGATCTGAGATTGTACTATGATTACTGATATGTTCAGAAAGTTAGAAACCTCAGTTTGTGAGACAATACAGCCAGCCTCTAACCTGCGGTGTTTTGTTTCTAGATATTAAAATCCAGGATCCTTGCGTCTTTTAAACTTAGATTTTTTTTTAAAACTATGCTATCTCCCTTTACGTCAGCGAGTTCCTTTTTTATCCTCTGGCTTTCACGCTGATACTCTTGGTTCTGTTAATACTGCATCGGTTTCAATTCTGGAGATAATAATACTCAATTCCTATACTTATGAAGTATTCCATTTCTGCCGGGACAAAAAGGTTTTATCGTTGTGATGATCCAACCAACACAAGTCAATAATTTTATTAAAATATTCTGCTTTCAGTGGTAAAATTAAGCTGAAGGTTTGTAAGGGAAGTTAGTGCCGTATTAGATGGCCGCGGCTACACTCGCTGGTCCGGCTGTCTCATCTCATAAGAAGCTGACGTCGCCTTTAGAGAATTATCTGATGTTTCTTCAAACCCGGCATTTTTCAGCTGTTGTCAACATTACAATAACAACAACGTTCATGTAGCACACCAAAGAGGTATATATAGGTCACAGGTCAGGGACAATTAGAGGATGGTTGGAGAACGCCGTCTTTTCGAGATCTATTCTGGTGGCGTGTTTGCCAAGGGAACTTAAATCAATGGGAGAGTCCTGTTGGAACTAAGGAATTGTGTAGAATCTATCAGAAATGGCAGTTCTGTCAAATATGTAAAAGGTCCAGGCTGGAACTAGAGGTATTTTCTAGATTGTTTCCAACCTTTGGTGGAACAAGAAAATTAATAAAAGTAGTAAATCATGGTATCAAAAACATATATATATATATATGTCATAATTTGTATATAATTGTATGCACCCCCGACCCACTATGCATGTACAATGTATGATTTTCAAAGATTTAATAAAGAATAAGGTAACTGGAGGACAGAAAGTAGCAGCAAGACATAGGAAGTAGGCTTAAAGCGGACACCACTATTAATAATTTGTACAGTCAACACTTCCTGACAGGGCCGGTCGTATCTGGTGACCGCAGAAGTTATAAAAGTTGAGAGACGCCCAATATTTCCGGGGCAGGACCGGTAATCTGATAACCGCGGAAGTTATAAGAGTCGAGCTAACACCCAATACTTCCTGACCGAGGCCGGACGTATCTTCCACCAAAGAAAGCCGCAGGGCCAATTAGAAGACAATACCTAAATAGGTCAACCAATAGCCAACGGCCACGTGACATAGTCCCGCCAATTAGAAAGTATCGCCTAAATAGGTCAACCAATAGAAAAAGGTCATGTGACATCTTTCGACCAATGGGAAAGAAGATAAGTCTTGGTGTTAAATCGAGAAGCTATAATTGTCAGTCTTAGACTCGCCCCCACCGAGGTGACATCTGCTCTAGACCTCTCTCCCTCTGCTCATCCCATAGCTAAGTCCAATCACCACCATGTGATCAGATAATTAACAATCAAAACCCGCTCCGCTCTTCTCAAGCTTTCTTTCCTCCAAACCAGTTGCCTTTTATTTTCAAACCCCATCACGTGTCCTGATTATTCCTAACTGTATGCTTCAACTTCCACTCAAACGACTGCGTTTCAATCAAGCCTCACCATTCTCATCGAACAACAAGAAATTCCGCAACGATATTGTCACAGAACGGTTAAGTCGACAGGATAAAGAGATGGAGATTAATCAGGATTTAATAAGCGTAAAAACGGACAACCCTACGAAAGAAAGAGGGAAGAAACTGGCAACGAGCGGAAAGAAGCTGGCAACGAACGAAGCGACAAAACACACCCTGGCGACAATAATTTTGCAGTTGACCGCCACACTTCAAGGAGCAAGGTCCACTCAACTACAGACGACGTTCCGTAGCGCCACCCCCGGAGCAGCCCACACCCCCCGCCGACCGAAAGGCGAGATGAGCGCGGCAGCCGACGCACGTGCCACCACCCCAGGCAAGTGTCACCGAGGCCGGACACCGACCACCGAGGAGTCATCCACCGCCATGCCGTACCCGTACCCCGCACTCGAAAGTAATCCGCACAAACCGGGACAGTGCAAACGGTCCCGAAACGACATTCCAGTACCGGACTTCACTCCAATTTCGCGGACGATGCGAGCAGTCCCGAGCCCCAAGCCAACCATCCCAAGCCAAGACGTCCCAGCCGAGCCAAACTTTCGAGACTAAGGTAGGCACCCCCCCTATGGCGTCAAGAATAGACTTTGAACTCTTATCTAACCCTACCTACCCCTTTAACCGTGTATCTAAACATGTACCAAATGAATGCAAGCACGGGCTAGACCAAAACCTGTCCCAAAGGGCTCGTACAGCACACAAAGCTTTCACACATGGAAACCCTTGCCTGCATTCATTGCCCAAACCCCAAATATTTACATGCCACCATTCTAATCTCACACCACGCAACTTTTCATGCCCACAACATATAAAGCCACCACGACTTCAACCTACAATTCCAATAATGCCCAAAAAAGTGTCCGTACACCGACACAGCTCACCCACTTACCACACAAAATCCATACATGACCATACGTCGCCACGCCATAATCACGCAAATGTACCTCACAACATACACGCACCCAAAGTCATCACGCAACAAACACGCACAACCCGCACAACAAACGCAACACGCGCGCCAAAAGACAACAACAACCAACAAGCGCATGCACAACCGTTAAGAATAATACAATCATCCCGTCTACACAAAACATAGAAAAAATTCACGCCACCAAACAACCACACAATCGAAAAACATTGCGATCTTTCCTAAAAGCTGTGAACGCCTATAAAGAGTTCATTCCGGACCACGCCCGCTTGCGGACGCCACTTGTCAACCTTCTAAAAAAGGATGTCATGTGGGTCTGGAGTGACGAATGCCAGAAAGCGTTCACTAACCTGAAAGAAAGCCTTACCACACACCCCACATTATACCTTTACCAAGAAGGTCTGCCATGCCAGGTGTACTGTAACACCTCAACATTCGGCATTGCAGGCATTCTTAAACAAGTCTACCCTGATGGGAAGACATACCCAGTTCAACATTTCAGCCGCTCTCTGCGTGGTCACGAGCGAAATTATTCAGACTTGGAACTACAATGCCTAGCCATTGTGGAAAGTGTGGATAACTTCCGCGCCTGTCTAATGGGCAGAAAGTTTACAATACTTTCTGACCATCCTGCATTGCAGTGGTTGAAAGAGATCAAAGCCCCGTCAGGCAGATTGTTTCGATGGAGGTTAAGACTGTCAAGATACGAATATGAGGTCCGTAGCATAAATGGAGTACAACAATATGAAACGGGCGTTGTAACTCGTATCCCATTTTGTGGCTTTCTAGATGCGCCACTCATAAAGAGCCAACAGTCTTCTCCACCGGGAAAATCTCGCGTGACTATGGATCACAATGAACTGCGCACCGTCTCCCGAAAAGGAGTACTTAAAACTATAGTCCCAAGTTCACTTACAGCCAGACTTCTTAAGTCCGTACACACACAACACCACCATCCAAACATCTCCAAGATGACGAGACTCATCTCATCACAATATTATTGGCAGAACATGACACAAGACATCGCAAAACAAGTAAAAACCTGCCCCACCTGCCGATTCGCTAGAAGAATCGATGAATCCAACCAACCTTCACGTAAAAATACCGACACAGGCCCCAAAGCAAAACAAAATTCGTACATAAAGCACAGCGTACACACAACACAAACAATGCCAAAATTACACCACCCACGTCAGAGAAACGATCCCATATCTCCACTTAAACCAATTACCGCCGACATATCTCTAATAAAACCATTGACGATCAAACAGGAGAACTGCGAACCTACCAATCATTTAAATTCTACAATTAATAAGGTTCAAGCAAATATGTCAAAATCCCCATTTACAAAAATATGGAAGAACATGGGGCAATACCCTATCTTTCATCTGATTTTTATCCTTTGTTTGTTAGTTCTACCATACAAATATATCCCAGTTTTATTTCTTAGTTATTTGTTTATCTATACCATGCCCCCTCATAAAACTTTCGAACTACAAGAGGCAGTTTTCCATTGTGGACAAGCATTTATAAAACTTCTCATGATTTTAGGAAACATTTTTGCAGAAAATCTAAATAAACTCCGAAGAAATAGAAGTAACTGAAAGTAACAAGATCCGAATCGCACCCAAAAAACAAATAAGCGGAAGGAAGTGAGAATTTCGAGACGCCGCGACAAGGATGTAACTCCCTTACTTCAATTACATACAAATAGTGGGAGGGGAATTTTTAGATCGGACCCCGCTTCCCCGCACGCCTCATTTCCGGATCCAATTACCACCCCTCGTTTCTGGCCAACACATAAAAATAGGTCACCGCTTCCCCGCACAGATTCCTCTATGCCACCAATCTTGGATCCCAGTTCGAGTCTGCGTATCGATTTTTACCATACAATTCCGCACGCACAAGACGTCACACACATTTAAATGAGTTCATATTCCTATTATAACTAATCATAATTACTTTACAAACTTCCAAAAGCGTTACATATTCCACTTACACTGAGATCTCAAAACAACAATACACACAAAGACAAAAAATTTATAGGGCATAATTGAGCAATTAAAACATTTATAGGGCATGTAGATATAACGGGTTCAAACCAATACACCTTATTGTTCATATTAATCATTTTCATTATTTTCTCTCAATTAAAATTTAAATATTTAATCAACTTAGCAATTTATTCAACTTATTATCACTTTTAATCATTAATTATCATTATATTTACCACTTAGTTTATATTATCATAGTTTCAAATCAACGAAAACTCATTGGTTTTCTTTTAAAATTGGATATTATATTTTATTTTGATTTACAAAAACATTCTTTTTTTTCTATTTTTTTTTCACCATGCAACCAAGCATTTACTTTGATTTCTTCCAACTTTTTATTTTTATTTTTATTTTTTGATTTCTCAAAAGACCTAATAAAAATCCCTCGATTTCCATTCCCAATTTCGAGTAAAATATAATTAGGCATTTCTTTTTTACCATGCAACAAGCACTTTTCTTTTTTTTTTTACCATGCAACAAAGCATTTTTTTTCCACCATGCAACCAAGCATTTACTTTGATTTCTTCCAACTTTTTATTTTTATTTTTTGATTTCTCAAAAGCCCTAATAGAATTCCCTCGATTTCCATTTCCAATTTCGAGTAGAATATGGTTAGGCATTTTTCCTTTTTTTTTTTTCACCATGCATCAAGCATTCACTTTGATTTCTTCCAACTTTTTATTTTTATTTTTATTTTTTGATTTTTCAAAAGACCTAATAAAAATCCCTCGATTTCCATTCCCAATTTCGAGTAAAATATAATTAGGCATTTCTTTTTTACCATGCAACAAGCACTTTTCTTTTTTTTTTTTTCACCATGCAACAAAGCATTTTTTTTTCTCACCATACAACCAAGCATTTACTTTGATTTCTTCCAACTTTTTATTTTTATTTTTTGATTTCTCAAAAGCCCTAATAGAACTCCCTCGTTTTATTTCCAATTTCGAGTAGAAATTAGTTAGGCGCATTTTCTTTTCTTTTTAATCCACTATGTACCATAGCATTCATTTTGATTTCTTACAATTAAAAAATTTTTTTATTTCTATTAATTATACTCAACCTATATCATCAACACCATTCTATTTTACCTCTTATATCACCACCAATGCTTGTATATAGCCTCTCAATACCCACAACTAACTTTCCCACAAAATTATTTTTTACTTTACAGAATTCTCTCAGGCTAACCCCTTCTTGAATTCTTCACATGTAGGGGGCGCATCTGTCATAATTTGTATATAATTGTATGCACCCCCGACCCACTATGCATGTACAATGTATGATTTTCAAAGATTTAATAAAGAATAAGGTAACTGGAGGACAGAAAGTAGCAGCAAGACATAGGAAGTAGGCTTAAAGCGGACACCACTATTAATAATTTGTACAGTCAACACTTCCTGACAGGGCCGGTCGTATCTGGTGACCGCAGAAGTTATAAAAGTTGAGAGACGCCCAATATTTCCGGGGCAGGACCGGTAATCTGATAACCGCGGAAGTTATAAGAGTCGAGCTAACACCCAATACTTCCTGACCGAGGCCGGACGTATCTTCCACCAAAGAAAGCCGCAGGGCCAATTAGAAGACAATACCTAAATAGGTCAACCAATAGCCAACGGCCACGTGACATAGTCCCGCCAATTAGAAAGTATCGCCTAAATAGGTCAACCAATAGAAAAAGGTCATGTGACATCTTTCGACCAATGGGAAAGAAGATAAGTCTTGGTGTTAAATCGAGAAGCTAGAATTGTCAGTCTTAGACTCGCCCCCACCGAGGTGACATCTGCTCTAGACCTCTCTCCCTCTGCTCATCCCATAGCTAAGTCCAATCACCACCATGTGATCAGATAATTAACAATCAAAACCCGCTCCGCTCTTCTCAAGCTTTCTTTCCTCCAAACCAGTTGCCTTTTATTTTCAAACCCCATCACGTGTCCTGATTATTCCTAACTGTATGCTTCAACTTCCACTCAAACGACTGCGTTTCAATCAAGCCTCACCATTCTCATCGAACAACAAGAAATTCCGCAACGATATTGTCACATATATATATATATATATATATTGTGGCTAATAAATATAATTTATATTTATAATTTAATTATTTAATGAAAATATTTGAAACAGATTTATTATTTTTTATTTGAAAATCAATTTAGGTGCCTAGCTTGCTTGCCCGATATTCTCTAGCTGTGGATAGTTGGGGGGCTTATTTGTTGATAATTGTCGACTAGTCACCGTGACGTCATCAATAAATACTTTCAGACCTTCAGATATGCAAAGACTTGAATTCTACGCTACAACTGGTGTAGATGATGGACCGATACCCATTAAGAAATAAAAGAAAAATGTATTCTGTTGAACCAGAAGAAGCTTCTATGAATGTAAAGACGGAAGCAGGTACCCAGGTAAGCAACTACGTTGTTCAACATATGCCAAGGAACCCTTCCATTTTCTCCGGGGAGGGTGGTGAAGATCTCCAAAAATGGTTTAAAGGGTATGAACGTGTGGCAAGGTACAACCATTTGGACGAGACCCTTTGTCTTACTAAAGTTTATTTTTATTTGTCTGGAACTGCTCTCAAATGGTTTGAGAACAACGAAGAAAGCATCCAGACTTGGAAGGAATTCACATCTCAATTAGAGAATGTGTTTGGAAAGAAAGAATATTCAAAATTACAAGCGGAAAAGAAACTTAAAGCACGGGCGCAATTAAAAGGTGAAAGTAGCGAATTTTACATCCAGGATGTCCTGTTCTTGTGCAAAGAGGTTGATCCTCAAATGAGCGAGGAAGATAAAATCTCCCACCTCATGAAGGGGATAGCTGAGGATCTTTATCAAGCACTCCTACCGAGGGATGTACATTGTACCGAGCAATTAATTACAGAATGTCGCCGTGTCGAAGCGCTCCGTTGTAGGCGAGTTATCCCAACCAGGTACGAGCGCCTACCAAATGTAGCCTATCTCTGTGACCAGGATGACGGAGAAGATCTGTCATGGCTGATCCGAAAAATTGTCCGCGAAGAGATACAGCAAGCATTGCACTCTCCTCAAGAGGAGCCTAAAATCGCTTCCATTGAAGATTTAGTGAGAGAAGAGATTGTAAAGACCTTGGCGCCTATATCATAACCTACAATACGTCCCCCTCAAGCACCCAGACCAGTATCAAATCCTAGATTCGAGGCTCAACCTAGAACTCCCCATCCTACAACTCAGTATCAGAAACAAGGAAGAAGACGCCACACCAATGAATGGCGGACAACTGAAAGAAAGTCAATCTGTTTCTACTGCGGACGCCCAGGTCACGTCGTCCACTATTGCCGCGACAGGAAGAGACACAATGAGGAAAGGAGAAATATATTATTTCCAAAGAAATGAAGACGCAATGGTATTTTACAACTCTCGAGCCGAATCTCAGGAGCCCAATGACGAATCATCGAGGAAAATTTGCACTTGCTACCGAAGCCCTACCTCATATCCCGGTCGAAACAGACAACATTTCTCACCTGCTAGAAGATATAGCTGGACGCTCCGCCATTAAAACTAGATGATAGACCATATGTGTGGTGAGGCCGCAAAGTTATAATTCCTCCCTTGCCGACCACAGTAGAAATAAGAAAAAATTACATTGACGTAAATATAGACCTTCCAAGCCCTCATGAAGAAGATATCTCAACTGAAGAAGACATCCACCGCAGACACCAGATCTCTGGCCCTATAACTAGTTCTTGAGACTGAGTCTCCTGCTGAGCATCGAGTCGATGCTCTTTATAGGAGGAGGCTATGTGGGTAAGAAATATAATTTATATTTATAATATAATTTAATTATTCGATGAAAATATTTGAGAAGATGTATTATTATATATTTTAAAATCATCATTTAGTTGCCTAGCTTGCTTGCTCGATATTCTCTAGCCGTAGATAGTTGGGGGGGCTAATTTGTTGATAATTGTCGACTAGTCGCCGTGACGTCATCAATAAATACTTTCACACCTTCAGATATGCAAAAACTTGATTTCTACTCTACAATATATATATATATATCGTATATTTTAAACTATAATAATGACACTCTCTTAGTATATATCACATATCTTCCAATTAGTTAGAGCCGATACCTTATAAGATCCTACCTACCCTTCTATTAAAATGTACACTGTTTCTATTTGCTACCACCCCCATATTTTGTATATATGCTATATCTTTATTAATATAACCTGTATACCTCTATTTGTATTTAAACTAAAAATGGTGACGTCAAAATAAAAGGCCAAAGAGTGGTCGGTCAGCTGGTGGCAGCTGCGGGCCAGAGGGGAGGAAAAAGGCAACGCCCAGCCCAGATGGGGACCCCTCCAGGGATTTTTATAGACGACCCCGGTAAACAGGACAGGTTTTAGCATAGGATTAGCGGCAGTATGTTCTAGAGTGTGTCCATCAGCAGACCGCTTCTATCTCTCTCTCGGTCTCTCTCTCCATGTCTCGGTGATAGGCATCCAAGTTTGTGTCATGGCCTCTACCTCTGTCCCGTGGGCTGTTCCCGATCACTCTCGGTGCTAACATCTAGTCCTGCCTCTGCTTCTTGTTATCCGCGTGTGGGAAGAACATCAACACTCGCCTCACGTACACGACTGCCAGTTTATCCATACGTCGACAGGATTATTTGCAACAATATTACATATAAATATAAGTAAATTACGATGTACTAGAGCGCCATCTGTTATCAAATTATAAAACTATTTTAGAGGCGTAATATTCTTTTTAAAATAAAACAATTTCTACTGTCCTTACTGCGATGGAAAAATTAAAGGGAGGGCCTGGCTCATCAGTGGTGAACCCTCCCAGCGGTTTCGCCAGTTTAATCTACCATACCGCTGTTATATTGCATTTTTAGAACTTCCTTTTATAGGTGACTGTTGTAAGACTCTTGGAATGGGTATTTTAGAAGAACTATGGATATAAGCTTTTAGGACAGCAGAATTAAATATAATTATAAATATATAATATGCTTAGAGCAATCGCTCTTCCGCAAATATCAAATTGTGTCTTTTATTAGAACAATAATGTTACGATGTACTAGAGCGCCATCTGTTATCAAATTATAAAACTATTTTAGAGGCGTAATATTCTTTTTAAAATAAAACAATTTCTACTGTCCTTACTGATGTGAATGAACGTATAAAAATAATTAAATATGAGTGATTGAATATTAATTAATTTATTTTTCTATTGTTTTTTGACCAAGAAAAGGTAAATTCATTCTGTCAAGAGATATGTAAATAGTGTTAGTTCAATTTTTAATTTTAATTTTAGTTTTGCTTGGTTTGCATGTAAATATTCTTAAGGAAGAAAAATAAACTTTTTTTTTCTTTTATAAGTGCAGACATCTTTTGTTTAATATAAATTTCTAGAAAATTATTTAAGCAGCAAAATAACAATGGCGACGAGACTTTCTTTCGAACCATATGTAATGAAAGAAGAATCTTTTGAAAATTATCTTCAACGATTCAAACAGTACATTTTTGTGAATGAAATCGAAGGTAAGAAGATTGTTCCTTTTTTTTATTATGTCTATTGGATCAAATACTTATAGTGTTCTAAAAGAATTAATCTCCCCTAGAGATGTTTGTGCATTAGAATTCGAAGAAATTGTTAGTGTTTTACTCACTCATTTTACACCTAAGCTAAATATCATTTTTGAAAGATATGAATTCAGCCAATTGGTTCAAGAACATGGCGAGAAAATAGGAGACTATGTCCTTAAATTAAAAAAACAAGCTAATAGGTGTAACTTTGGCTTAAATATTGAAGAACACCTAAGGGATAAGTTCATTGCGGGAGTTTCTAATCAAGTTATTTTGAAAAGATTACTCCAAGAGCCTGAGCTCACTTTTAATATGGCAGTGAATATGGCTACCACAATAGAATCGGTAGATTGTAATGTGTTGAAAATGAAGTCTTATGCTGAAACTAAAGAAATAAACAAATTACATTCTAAATGCAAACATTGTGGAAAGATGAATCATCATTCGGACAAATGTTTTTTTAGAAATTCTTTCTGCTATTCTTGTAAACAATTGGGACATATATCGACTGTTTGTCATTCAAAATCTAAGAATGGATATTTTCAACCAAGAAAGAGTGAAGCGTCTGCCCACGGAGAATCATTTTCGGGAAAGAATGGTGAGTCCATCAATAATATAGAATATCTGACTAATAAATTTGAGAGTATTTTGTATGTCTTCGACATAAAATTCTTAGCAGAAATTGACACTGGTGCAGCTTTAACAACTATGTCAAAAGATCTATTTTTAAAATATTTTGAACATGTTAAATTATTTCCGTCTAAATGTTATTTAACCGATTATCAAGGAAAGGGCATTTCCTCTATTGGAGAATGTAAAGTAAAAGTAAGATATAAAAATAAAATAGGCCATTTAAACTTAATAGTAACAAATATTGAAAATAATAAATTTCTCATAGGAAAAGACTGGATAGTATATTTTGATATGGTACAAATTAATGTCCAACAAAATAATAATTTTGATACTAATTTTATTTTTAATAAATATTATAAACTTTTCGAAGATATAGTCTTGCCAATAAAAGATATTTCCGTACACATTAATGTAAAAAATAATTTTGCACCAAAATTTTATAAATTTAGACCTGCTCCCTTTGCTATTAGAAATTTAATTGAAGAAGAACTATTATTTTTATTGAATAATGATATTATTGAAAATATAGTGGATAGCCCAATAGCTTCACCGCTAGTATGCGTCCCTAAGAAAAACGGCAAAATTAGAATTTGTGCGGACTTTAAAAGAACCTTAAATCCATTTATCGAGGATGTTAAGTATCCGATACCGAACATCGATAATGTTTTACATTCATTTTTTGGTAAAAGTATATTTAGTAAAATTGATCTTTCAAGCGCATATCATCAGATACTTCTAGACGAGGAATCTAAAAAATTAACAGTTATTTCTACCCATAAAGGCCTTTTTAAATATAAAAGGCTGCCCTTCGGTATCAAGTCCGGAGCGACTATTTTCCAAAGAACTATGGACAATATTTTTTCCGGTCTTAAAAATGTAATAATATATTTAGACGATATTCTTATAGCATCGTCTGATGTAAATGAGCATATTTCAGATATTGAAACAGAGTCATGAATAAATTATCGGATTTTAATTTTTCAATTAATAAAGAAAAATCTTTGTTTTTTGTTGATGAAATCAATTATTTGGGACATAGAATAAATAAAAATGGAATCTATCCCCTTGAGGATAAATTGGACAGTATAAAAAAATGTCCTAAACCGAGTAACATTTCAGAATTGAAATCTTTCTTGGGCATGTTGTCATTCTACAGTAAATTCGTTAGAAATTTATCCATACATGCAAATCCTTTATTCTCTCTATTGAAAAGAAGTTATAATTGGAATTGGAAAAATGAACATGATCAGGCTTTCGAAAAATGTAAAAATTTGATTAGTACAAAAACTTGTTTGACGCATTATTCGCAAGATTTACCTCTTTATGTTACTTGTGATGCATCAAATTATGGTATTGGAGGATATATTTCCCATATTGTAAACGGCACTGAGAAACCAATTACTTTTGTTTCAAGAACACTAAATGACACAGAAAAGAAATATTCCCAAATAGAAAAAGAAGGGTTATCAATATTCTTTACCTTAAACAGGCTAAAACAATTCCTTTACGGAAGAAAATTTATTATTAATACAGATCACAAACCATTACTAGCCATTTTTGGCGATAAAAATAATTTACCAGCCTTAGTGGCAAATAGATTACATAGATGGTCACTCTCAATATCAAATTTTAATTTTGAAATTAAATATACTAAGGGAACTGAAATACCTCTTGCAGATTTTCTTTCAAGATTTCCAAATCCTGAAAAAGGGGAGAAGGAAGAGGAAATGGGAGAAATATTATTAATAGAAAATTCGATATTAGATTACGTCTTGGTATCGTACAAAACCCAAGAAGATCCAACTCTTAGAAAACTATATAAATTAGTCAAGTACGATAAGTATGATGTTGACTCAGAGGTAGATATAAAACCTTATAATAGAATTAAAAACGAGATAACAATAGTAAGAAATTGCCTATTTTTCGGAAATAGAATGATCATCCCCGATTCCTTAAGAGAATATGTTTTGAAAATCATCCATGAAAATCATATTGGAGTAAATAAAATGAAAACTCTGGCCAGAAGTTCTGTCTATTGGCCGGGAATGGATGAGCAAATTGAGAAACTGTCTAAAAGCTGTAG
Source organism: Cordylochernes scorpioides (assembly GCA_030710605.1). Taxonomy (NCBI): domain Eukaryota; kingdom Metazoa; phylum Arthropoda; class Arachnida; order Pseudoscorpiones; family Chernetidae; genus Cordylochernes; species Cordylochernes scorpioides. The sequence continues at coordinate 39,020,841 of CP092881.1, read as the reverse complement.
CACTTGTATGGAAAACACATCAAAGCTGCCAAACCAGGAATTCACTGAGTGGACTCCACCAAACAAAGTTTGGAAGAGAATTCATCTCGACTATTTCTATTTTGCGGGAAAAACTTTTTTGATATTAGTAGATGCGCATTCTAATTGGATAGAATGTCAAATAGTTCCAAATACATCGGCGGGATTCTGCATAGACTTTTTGAGAGAATGTTTAGCGAGATATGGTATCCCGGAGGTGGCGGTAATGGATAATGGGCCCCCGTTTAGAAGTTATGAAATAAAGACATTTTTCGAAAGAAATGGCATACATGCGATGTTTAGCCCCGCTTACCATCCGGAGAGCAACGGACTAGCGGAAGTGTCTGTAAGAGAGATAAAAAAAGCTATGAAAAGAATTATTTCGGAGGAAAGAGAATTACCCCTTGAGTTTGCTTTGATAAAGGCATTATATGCATATAGATTGAGTCCTTTGACTAGAACGGAAAAATCCCCTGCTGGAATATTTTTAAATCGCGAGATTAGAACAAAGATTTCCATGTTGAGCAAGAAATCAGTAAGAGTGGGGAGATTGAAAAATAAAAAACAGAACAATAGCTACAAAATAAATGATAGAGTAAGATACAGATGGATGGAAAGAGGAAAACCGAAATGGATGTTTGGGATTGTAAAGAGAATAGTGGGAAGCAACAGCTGTATGATAGAAACTGATGGAATTGAAAAGAAAGTACACACTAACTATATGAGGAGAAGTATGGAGAGAAAGGATGTTTCATCATCAGAAGAAGGAATAAGCTACCCAAGGCCTCAGACGTCAAGTCCCCTGACTCCTGCTACAATAGTAGCAGAATCTACACCTGGTCCACCGACTGAATCTACACCTTCCCGGAGATATCCACTACGAGAGAGGAGACCACCGGATAGATATGTACCTTAATGAGTATTGCTATCTTAAAAAAGGGGGAGTTGATGTGAATGAACGTATAAAAATAATTAAATATGAGTGATTGAATATTAATTAATTTATTTTTCTATTGTTTTTTGACCAAGAAAAGGTAAATTCATTCTGTCAAGAGATATGTAAATAGTGTTAGTTCAATTTTTAATTTTAATATCAGTTTTGCTTGGTTTGCATGTAAATATTCTTAAGGAAGAAAAATAAACTTTTTTTTTCTTTTATAAGTGCAGACATCTTTTGTTTAATATAAATTTCTAGAAAATTATTTAAGCAGCAAAATAACACTTACTGCGATGGAAAAATTAAAGGGAGGGCCTGGCTCATCAGTGGTGAACCCTCCCAGCGGTTTCGCCAGTTAATTAAACGTGACGTTTCGGTTCAACGTTTTTATCATCTTCAGACATGAGTGCAGAATTAAAAGAAAAAGTTCCCTCTGGTCTTGTTATATTATGTTTCTAATGTATAATCCAAATTATACGCCAAACGATATTTGTTGTGTATTCTTTATATAATGTTCGCTTCGTGCATTTGAACATTGCGTATATACTTGCATATGTGCTTGTTGCTTATGTGCTTTGTGGTCAATATATAGTTTTTGTTGCTGGTGTTTATATGCTATGTAATTTACAAACATGCTTTTTGTGTGCATTGTATGTGTGCTTTTCATTAATATTTATTTACATTTATTTTTTAAAACATACGCTATGTCCTATTTAGATATTTGATTGTAAATGTTCAAACTATTTTATGAACATATTTCATTTTTAAAATCGTAGCACTATCCCTTACACAAAAAGACACCACCCAGATTGTATTCATGAAAAGCATCGCTTTCAAACGTGTATTGAATCCTTGATTTTATACATTCGCTGACTTAATATACTTGAATTGTGATTGAATCGAAAATATGCTTAGATCAGGAGATGTCCTACTAAACAAGAAGAGAAACTATTAAGTACGATTTTTTTCTTTTTCATATAGAACAAACCTCCTACTGTCCTTACTGCGATGTAAAAATATTAGGAGAGTCTGGCTCATCAGTGTTGAACCCTCACAGCGGTTTCCTCAATTTAATCTATCATACCGATTTTTAAAGTTCTACTATATTGTATTGGACAATTCTGCGTATATATCCAAAACTGCGGAATGGAATCTTCGTAATTACAGACAAGAAACAAAGAGAAGGAAATTCAAGCCAAGGCAAATCTTATATCAACTGAAAACAAATGTAGACAAATGGAAAAAACGAAAGAAAAAACATGCACCTAGATAAAAAAATCAACGAGGATAACAGCTCATCTTAGAAGAGAGAACACTCCGAATTCAAGAACCCGCAAAAGACTCTTACCTTGTAAATATGTGAATACACTGTACACATGTGAAGAACCTGCACATATTATTCAATGTAAATATAAGGTTGTCCCAAAAGTTCGTGTTTCTCTTAAAACGTTGTTTTTCTTATTACTTGGCTAATAATAGTATTACGGAGAATACATAATAATACATGATACAATTACTTTATACATAATACAAAACATTATAAATAACGGCGAATAATATTGGTATTTCAATTTTCTGCAAGTATTTACGAACCTTTGGGACAAAACCTTGTATCATAAGCTAGGTTTCAATTTTTGAGCGGCACCTAATAAAGTTATTTTTGGAACTGGGAACTGGAGTGAAATCTTGGTTATGGTATTCAATCAAGATATAAACATAAGCTTTGAGGATATTAGAATCACATGGAAACACATTATACTGTTGTAATAAAGAAGTTTGTTGTCTGAATGGGATAGGCTATGCCATCGATGGAGAGGTTCTCCCACCACAAGACATCAATAACTGGCAACATCCCCAGGGTTATGGCCGTAATAAAACCCTGATAGGAAATAAGCCATCCCCAAGACAAACAAGCTGGCAACATTTCAAATCCTGCTTGGACCAAAGCCATGCCCCCATCGCTTACATTAAACTTGACACTGGATAGCTATTCAAATAGGATGCTTAAATCTTCATCTTCTTTGAGTGGGTCTTCAATTCACCTGATATGTCATAATAGAAGACTTCAGTTAAAACTAGAGGTTTTAGTGTATATTACATTATTTATAAAATAAAAGGATTTAAAAGCGCGAATGTTTCTTTTATACATAAAACGAACTTCTACTGTCCTTACTGCGATGAAAAAATATATTGGGAGGGCTTGGCTCATCAGTGGAGATGCCAAGCCCTCCCAATATATTTTTTCATCGCAGTAAGGACAGTAGAAGTTCGTTTTATGTATAAAAGAAACATTCGCGCTTTTAGATCCTTTAATTTTATATGTATGGATGGCGCGTTATTGCTTTGTGTTACTATTACATTATTGTGTACCTAATTGATCATATATTGCAAGGAATTCCTTCGGACTCGTGTGTTTAAAGGTGTAAGTTATAAGTTGTGAAGATGTGGAAGATATTTTTAGAATGACTAATACATTAGCGTCTTTCTTCATTTCAACATGTGGATAAATATATTGATAGGAAACTTTATTCAATTAAGTGTTATCCAGTCTATCCGGATGTGGCAAGATATTTCGTGTTTAATGATTTTCAAACTTCATATTTTGTCAGAATCTGCTTGTTGAGAATAAAAACAATAGGGCTGTACCGAATAACTAGAGAATGTATTTAGCTACAATGTGTATATTTAGGATATTAATATGATGTATGCGAGGGATCACTACTGATGAGCCAGGCCTTTCCATTATTATATCATTCCAGTAGGGGCAGTAGAAAATTGTTCATTTTGAAAAGAAACATATCTCCTGTTACAAAATAACTTTATTTGATATGCTCACAAAGAGCAACATAGGTTATGTTATTTACAATAAAGAAATATGAACAGGTTCTTCACACAGAGAAAAGTGTACAATACGGGATTCAATCCCGGTTCATGGCTGTCGGGAATCGAGGGTTTTGACCTTTCGTCTACCGACTCTTTTTAAAAAGAAACACATAGGCGTCAAAAATAGTATAAATATTCAGGATATGTAAATACAGGATGGCCCTAAGTCACAAACCCTTCTATTTTTTTTATTAAAAATTAAAAGGCAAACTAGAATTTTAAAAAACTATACTATTTTATTATAATGTAAAAAATAGTACAAATGTGATAGTGCACTGGGATAAGGTGCATAATTTATGAAAAAGACATCTGCTTATCGTGCGACTGAAAGTTGCTGATGGCTTGCGCCATCTATCGGAATAAATATAAACTATTCTCGTTGATTTTTAATTATTCTAGAATTGGCCAAATACCAATTCTTGATTTTTTTATTTTCATTTTAATTTTTAATAAAGAAATAAGTTTTCGGGAGTTATGGTCTACCCTGTATTATGAAAATCAGGATACAACATTAGTTGTTTAGAAGGTTAGTTAGAAAATAGAAAGTGTGTAGGTGTAGGACTGGAGCTGGCGGCGCCTGCAGCAACCAGGTCCAAACTACCTGTCAACGCCGAATTATTGTGTTCGGAGTTGTTGCCGTAGTTTGCTCCCTGTCTGTGTGACATGAAAGAAAAAAAAAGTTGATGACAATAATGACCGAGAGGTTTATTTTGTTCCAGGCGAGATTACTGGAAAGTTAATTATCTCTGGACGTCGTCTGCAGCTGGTCATGTTATTTTTTTTTATCGCCACAATATAGACCGGCACGTTATATGTATCAAACACATCCTACTGAATTGTCCTACCTTCAACAATCTGTTATAGTTCAGTTGTATATTGTCCTAGTTTATCACAGATATTATGTAAATATTATAAATATTATATAGCTCATATCTGAGCGGATCAAAGTATGCCTTTTCATTCATTCTTAATATCTTACCTTTTCTTTCCTCTTCTGTTGCATTTCATTTCATCACGTTTGAAAATTGCAGAAAATATATTAAAATATTAAACAATATTAAAAAATTACAATACATAATCACGTACTCCGAAAAAGGTTTCTGCACCAATTTATTAGTATTCGCAAGCTTTCGATTATTTTTCATGTCACTTTAAACACACAATAAAATGGGTCCATAAAGAATTTTGATAAAGAACAGATAATTTGTCAGAGAGAGGAGACGGAACCAGTCTCAAGAGCTAGTATTGTGAATTCCATCGATCTGTTTGGATTTGTTCGCCCCAGTTTATATCTTTTTAGACAAGTTTAATCTCTATATAAACTTCAAATTCTTTTAGTTTTTGTGAGACGAAAACCACATTGTAGATAATAATGATGATGTGTTAAATTATATTAATCGAATAAGCAAAAATAAAGGCAAAGAGTTTCTTTGTTTTGAGGTGTTGCAAGATTTCAAACAAAAAACTGCTCTTCAACGGCAACTCCAAAAACAAATGAAGAGAGTGGTTATCAGGCGTGGACAAGACTATATTATAGTCTTAGTAATATAGTATCCACGCCCCTGTGTGATAGCATCTCTCTTCATTTGTTTTTAGATGAGCAGGTTGTGTTCGAAAGCTCGTAACACCTCAAAGAAACTCTTGCCCTAATATTTCATTATTCGAATATCTATGCATAACTATCGCTCTTGCATAAATAATAATACTATAATGATGATAACAAGTCTTTTAGAGGGGTCGGTGAAAGGATAGTCTAAACCGTTGGTTTTTGACCGGTACGACCCGGGTTCGATTCTCGCATTGGACACTTTTTTTCTGATTAAAAAAAAAATACTCCAATGATCCCCGATTCTTGCAAGAGCCCAACCCCACCAGCGAGTGCAAGTAACCAAACGGGGCTCTGGCACATTTGTAAGTGCAAAGTTGAACTGCTTTTCACATGTGTAAACATGTGGGGAACTTATAGTAAAAGCAGTCGCTGACAACCCACCATGATTATCATGGCTTGTTCCACGTGTACTAGGGATAATAAAAAAAACAAGCCTTTTAAAATTTCATGTAATGACATTTTTAATTACCATTCTAATTGTATCATTGCCGTCATCATGGCTTAGATATAGCTGTCGTTCTATCTCCATCCGTGTATTGAACAGACATTCGTCTAGTATTAAATATCTACGGAAGGAATCGTGTTGCATTTTATATGGACAAATTGTGATAAAATATAAGAAGAAATGTCACAGGCAGTACAGTAGAAAAGCCTCCAAATCTATCTGGGGTAGAGCACGTTGGGTATCAATACTATGTACAGTATTGTCTCTCATCCTAGATCGCAAAGGGTAGCCTTTGGTGAGGTAATAAATAATGGGTAACTCATCTCATCATATTTCTTTCACACATTTGATCATCATCTGAACATATCTTCTCTCTACAAAACAATATTACTCATTAAGAAAAAGGCATCTCCTTATCGCGCAACTGAAAGTTGTTGATGGCTTGCGCCATCTCTATCGGAAAATAAATATCAACCATTATATTAAATATTATTTTATTAAATCAACGAATGCTTTATATTTATTCCGATTGATTGTACAAGACATCAGCAACTTTCAGTTGCACGATAAGGATATATCTTTTTCTTAATTTATCTACCTTATCCCAGTACAATTTCACATTTGTACTATTTTTTTTTTCACAAGATCACTTATTTTTAATTAACACCAAATAATGATGAATGTCTGATTATTTTTTAAGATTGTTTTTAAAATATATATGTTATGAATAAATTTGTTGTTGTTGATAAAGGGTTGATAAGACAAAAGATCGATAAGATAAAGGGTTGAGGTGCAGTCGTGATAAAAAAGATAAATATTTACCGTCAAGTAGCTTTTATTTTCAATTACTTGAGGAAAGATTACACATTAGTTATTTTCACATTATATAGAATTTATAATTTAATCCTATATTAGTGATTTAAAAGGATTGATTGGTTAACTACGCATATTTACAACAAAATTATACAACTAAAACTGAAAGTCTTTCTAAAAACGATGATAACAAAAATAAAAATTATCAATGAATAAAATAAAATATATATTTTTTAAAATATAGAAATTTTTGAGGTTTTAGATTATATAATATTTTTAGATTATATAATATTTCCCCCCTGTGAAAAGATTCTGAAAAAAATAAAATTTTAAAATAAAATTGGTAATTAAAATAATTAATTAAACGAAATCAATAAATCTTTAGAAATAATTAAAAATGAAACAATAAAAATCAATACGCACATTTTTTTCAAAATAAACAAAAGAAAGTTTGTTTACAAATAATTTATATAATTATGAAATTATAATAAAAGTATATATAAGAAATATTAATGAGTGAAATATATCAAAAATGTATATGAGGCAAAAAAAGGTATTTAAAATTTGAGTAATTTTGACATTATGCGAGTTACACTTCAAAGTTGAGTAATGAAACGCTAATAGATGTATGGAGTGACATTAAGTTATTTGTGAAGGCTTAAGAATTGGTGCTGATATTTGTTCTTCATTGTCCATGTCCAAAATATGGCCTTCCTGTAAAAAACATGGTTTATCATCAATATCTAAAAAGATTATAAAAACGAAGAGAAAATTATTTATTTTTACTATACATGGGCTACGAGCTTTCGGGCAGCCTCGCCCTTCTACAGACCTGTAGAAGGGCGAGGCTGCCCGAAAGCTCGTAGCCCATGTATAGTAAAAATAAATAATTTTCTCTTCGTTTTTATAATCTTTTTACAGTTCTATAAGAGAAATTTTCATGATTCAAATCATCAATATCTATTAACTTTGTGTTAGAATTTTGGTTTACTATAAAGTCATTTTCTATGTTAGTGCTATAGTGAAGTAGAAAATCTGCTCCTGGGTAAAATAATTTAAGCTTATTAGAGTGTATAATTTCTGTTTGTTTTCTTTGGGGTAAATTGGGGTTATTAATTTCATATGTGACTGGAGAAAGTTGTTTTAAAATAGTAAATGGCCCTATATATCTTTGTGTTAATTTACCAGTGTTTGGATAAATAAAGGTTTTTACTAATACCTGATCTCCTTCTTTAAAAATGGGTTCTGGGTGTTTAATATCATAAAGTTGTTTGCTGTGTTCATGGGATTTTATGGTTCTTTCAATGGCTAATTTTCTTGCTTTTTCAATTGGTGTATGTGTTACTGTGTCATGTTCTATATACTGTGGTTGTATTCCATAATATAAGAATTTAGGAGTAAAACCTGTTGTGGTATGTACTGTTTCATTATAGCTTTCAGTAATTTTAGGAATATATTTTGTCCAAGGAATCTTTAAATTAGCATTATATTTACATCTTAACCTATTAATGATAGTGGAATTTAGTCTTTCTACTTTTGCATTTGTTTCTGGATGATGGGAACTGGTGAGTAGATGCTTAACATTATTTCTTTCTAAAAAGTGTTTAAATTTTCTGCTAAGAAAAGCTGCATTTCTATCAGTTATTAATATTTCAGGTTTATTAATTTGGAATAAATTTCTTAGACAAGTTATATAAGAATCAGTTGATACAGATTTTGTTGGAAAAGCCCAAAAGAATCTACTGTGATGATCTACTATCATATGGATACTGTGTCTAGTTGTCCCATAATTATGTAACCCGCCCAATGTATCTAGAGAAAAAATGTGATTTGGGTGTGTGGATATTGGCATCTGTTGTAGTGGTCCATAAACAATTCTGTTATCCCTAGACTTGTTAAACTGGCAAGTTTCACAATGTTTGGTGTAATTAGCAATATCCCTAGTCATATGTGGCCAATAATAGTGTGGAGAAATTATTTTAGTCATTTGAGTTGTTCCAATATGTCCATGCTTTATATGTACTTTGCTTAATAATTTCTGTCTTAGTGTCTGTGGTACATAAGCTCTTTTAAAACCCTTTCTATTTATAATGTAGAGGCCATTTTGAATTTTAATTTTAGCACTACTAATTTGTTCAGTTGATTGGTGTTCTTTTAACTCATTATATGTTAGGTAAAATGAGACAGGTGCTCTTGATAGCATGTCTGCTTCTATATTATTTAATCCTTTAATATGTTTTATGTCAAAGCTATATTGAGATAGGATTAAGGACCATCTAAATAACCTACCTTGTGGGTTTTTTACTTTTTGATCCATTTTAAAGGTAAGTGATCTGTGTGCAAGGTAAAATGTATGTTGTGTAGATATGTGTGAAATCTTTGTACTGAATTATTGATAGCTAATGTTTCAATTTCTGAGGCATTATAATTCTGTTCATATGGATGAAGTTTTCTTGAAAAATAACCTATGGGGTGTAAAATGCCTTGCTCATCTGGTTGTTTAAGAACTCCTGCTACTCCTAGACTTGACGCGTCTGTGAATAAATGACATGGTTTTGATGGGTCATAAATATATAGTACAGGTTGTGATATGAGTGAATTTTTAAGTGTTTGGAAGGCTTGTTCATGTTTCTCACTCCATAGCCAAGGAGCATTTTTTAACAAAGGTTCATTCAAAGGTGCCCTAATTTGCGCATAATGGGGAATAAATTTATTATAAATATTTATGGTGCCTAAAAATCTCTGTAAGGTTTTAATATTATATGGTCTATTTAATTTTAAAATTGCTTCAATATTTGTGTTATTTGGTGTATATTTTCCTGAGTTAATAGTGTATCCTAAGAATTGTATTTCTTTTTGTAAAAATTTGCATTTATTGAGATTCAGCTTTATATCCTCTTGTTCGAATATACCTAATATGTCATCTAAATGCTTAATGTGTTCTTCATAAGTTTTAGAGTGTATAATAATATCATCAAAATAATTTAAGGCATAGTGTATATTATACTTAGTGAAAACTGACTTCATAATCCTTTCAAATTGTGAAGGTGCATTTTTTAGACCATATGGAAGTCTGTTCCATTCATAACATCCTAATTGTGTTACAAAGGAAGTTTTATGTCTATCTTTTTCATCTATGGGTATATGCCAGTATGCATTTTTAACATCTAGAATAGTATATATTTTTGACTGTGATAACCTATCTATAATTTGTTCTATAAGTGGAATTGGTGTATGTTCTGGAACTGTTTTTTTGATTAAGTTTCCTATAACACAGGTCTACAAAAAAAACTTTTTTTTTTGCACAAGAGAACCTGATGGTGTTTCTAGTGTAACTTTTCATGCTGAACTCAAAAATCTAATCAGAAATTTCCCATCACCCATGGTTTTTGCCTGACAGTCTTTTTTTAGTATTGGGATAAATACATGCATCCAACATGAAAGAGACTTACGAAAACATGAAACTGCTTTTGAAAAAGATAGAATACGAAAGATACGGTTGGAAAATATGCAGCGATTTGAAAGTCGTTGCTCTCTTGCGTGGATTACAGCTTGGATATACAAAATTTTGTTGTTTTCTATGTGAGTGGGATAGCAGAGATAGGGAAAGGCATTACATTAAAAAAATCTGGCAAAACCGTAAAATATTTACTCCAGGATATAAAAATATTGCAAATCTACCCCTGATCGATTCAGAAAATATTTACTTACCACCATTACATATTAAACTGGGATTAATGAAGAACTTTGTCAAGGCAATGGATCGAAATGCCAGTGGATTTGCCTACCTAAAACAAAAAAAAATCTAGTATAAGTGAAGCGAATATTAAAGAAGGCATTTTCGTTGGACCTCAGATTCGAGAATTGCAGCAGGATGGAAATTTTCAAAATAGTTTGAATGAAGTTGAAGCAGCAGCATGGAATTCCTTTAGAAACGTTTGCAAAAACTTCTTAGGAAGTGTCAAGGTTGAAAATTACCGAGACATAGTTAATGATCTGTTGCTTTCCTACAAGGCACTGGGATGTAACATATCCCTCAAGATCCATTTCCTGCATTCACATCTAGATTTCTTTCCAGACAATCTTGGCGCAGTTAGCGATGAGCATGTTGAGAGGTTTCATCAAGATATATCAAGCATGGAGAAGCGGTACCAAGGTAAATGGAGTCCCGTTATGCTTGCGGACTACTGCTGGACACTCAAGAGGGATCTACCACAAGCAAAGTATAGAAGAAAATCCACTGTCACTGCTTTTCAATAAATAAATGTTTCGTTCATATATGCCTATATATTAACAAGATTTCCAAATTTCAAGTAGGTGTATCTCAGAAATATTGCGTAATAGAAAAAACTAATGGTATATTTGGATTCAGGACATGTAGATAAGATGCTATTTCTTTGTGGACAAAGAAAAATATTTTTTGATAAACCAGTTACGTGACATTGTTTGCATTTTTTACTGTATTTATCCCAATACTAAAAAAAGACCGTCACGCAAAAACCATACGTGATGGGAAATTTCTGATTAGATTTTTGAGTTCAGCATGTAAAGCTACACTAGAAACATAATCAGGTTCTCTTGTGCAAAAATCTTGTTGACCAGTGTAATCTATACAGAGTCTTGTGGGGTGATTTGGGTTATCAGATTTTTTATTCACTAATAATGCAGGAGAACTATAGGGGCTAGATGAGGGTCTAATAATATCATATTTTAATAATTCAGTTATTTGTTTTTGTATTTCAGCATTATTGTAAAAATATGTCCTATATGGCTTTTGTGCTATGGGAATATTATCTAAAAGAGATATGCAAATTGGGTTAGTCTTTATGTGTCCTATATCAAAATTGTGCTTAGAGAAAACATTCTTATATTTATGCAATATATCTGAAATTGTTTGATTAGAGAAATTTGGATTAATATCTACTTTACTAAAGGCTAAATAGGAATTATAATTTGTTATAGAGCCCGGTTGTCGCATACTGTGAAATGGGTTATAATCAGTAATGGGATTTGAATTAGGATCTATAAGTTTAACATTTGTAGTTGGTATATCAAAAGAATTGAAATTACACAATGGGTTAATATTTAAAAGAGATGAATTTTTAACATAGTATGGGTCTGGAATACATAGGGTAGTGGCATATGACTTCTGATTATCAGTTTTTGGATTAAAAGAATACAAGAATTTATAATTTTGGAAAAGAAGGTTTTTTGAAAAATCTATTTGTAACTTAAATAAATGAAATGTTGGTAAACCTAAAATAATATATTCTATTGGACTATCACAAAAAAACAAACATTTCTTGATACTTTGTAATTTTACCTAAGCTAAGCCTAACTAATATTTTGTATAATGGGTAAGTAAATCCTTCTACCTGGCCTATTCTTTCATTTGGGGAATTATCTAATATTTTATAATAAATATGGTTTAAGTATTTTAAAGGGATAATGGAAATAGATGATGCAGTGTCAAGTACACAGGGTAAGGATATTTGGTTAATAAATACAGAAAAAAGTAATAATGTTCTACCTGGGTTGATGCGCTTCGGATGAGTATTGTTCTTAAGTGGGCAGTCTCTATGGAAATGGATCTGGTTGGGTAGCTGGTGAGATGCACATATCTTGCAGGGGTATGGGGGTAGGTTTATGGGTTTTTGGGGTTCTTGCTGGTGGTGAGTTGCTGCTGCTGTCCTGGGAAAAGGCTGGTATTGATGAGCTAGGGAGGAGTTGGAGTTAAATTTTTTTACTGGAGTGCTTGTACTGGTAGAGGGTTGTTGGGGTTCTTCTTCTTTATTTGTTGATAATTTTAATTGTGTTGTGATTTTATACCAGTCTGAAGGTTCTTGTACTCTTGCAGCTATTAGATATTTTTTTAGGTGATCTGGCATTCCATCTGTAAGTGCCTCTAATAAAAGTGTTTTATCTAGGTTTAGTTTTTTGGCTAAAGCAGATTTTTCCTTAAAATATTGTTCCAGATCATCTTTATCAATATATTTTAAATTTAGAAACCTACTGAATAAATTTGAATCTTTAATTGTGAAATATGATGTTAATTTTTGTTCAATTTCCCCCCAATTATCTATATCTTGTAACTCTTCTATATAATAATTGAAAGCTTCACCCTCGAGATAATTTGATATATTATTTTGTTTAAAATCTTCATCAAGATGCTTCTGTAAACATTTTTTGTTAAAGAATTTGAGCCAAGATATTATGTTTAAATTTTGACCATTAAATTTCGGTATTTCTATAGTATTTGGATATGGCGTCATGGCGTGTTCTACATTCCTTTGTTTGCGAGACATTTTGTAAAAATAGTTTTATGAAATTTGAATAATTAATAGAGCAATTAGGTTGAAAATTCAGGTAATCCTGTCGACTTATTGTTATGAATAAATTTGTTGTTGTTGATAAAGGGTTGATAAGACAAAAGATCGATAAGATAAAGGGTTGAGGTGCAGTCGTGATAAAAAAAGATAAATATTTACCGTCAAGTAGCTTTTATTTTCAATTACTTGAGGAAAGATTACACATTAGTTATTTTCACATTATATAGAATTTATAATTTAATCCTATATTAGTGATTTAAAAGGATTGATTGGTTAACTACGCATATTTACAACAAAATTATACAACTAAAACTGAAAGTCTTTCTAAAAACGATGATAACAAAAATAAAAATTATCAATGAATAAAATAAAATATATATTTTTTAAAATATAGAAATTTTTGAGGTTTTAGATTATATAAGATTAGAAATATCAGCCAATATTTCTAGGGGCAACACGCCTCTCTTTATCAAGGCTTTTCTTTGATTTAAACTAAATCACGTGGGTATGTGATCCACTCACGCTATACAAGACCAAAGCAAGAAACCATCTAATGAAAATTTCACTGTATATAAAATATATTTACAATTGTTATATTTAATAATAATAATAATTAAAATATTATATAATTAAATAACCATTTGATTAAATAAATGAAGAGACTGATAAATATTAGAAAATAAAATGAGTGAGGATTATGATTCAATATGTTGTGTTGATATATATAAATAAAAATATATTACAAGTATAAATATATACAAAAATAAAAAAATAATAAATAATAAATAAATAAATAATTTAGGAAGATATAAATTCTCTGTAAATTTCTGGTAGGTCAATTTTCCTATTTATGCTTTCTGAATCTTTTATAGAGGCCCAGCTTTCTAAAAATAACCTGCAGTGCTTTTCTTTAATATTCTGGTATAAAATGGATGCTTTGTCAATTCGGGTATATGAATATTGTTCAGTGCATGGTCTACTAGGATAGATAATGGTTTATGGATGCGTAGAGCTGCTTTGTGTTGGTTAATGCGTTCTTTCAATGCTTTGCTGGTTTCTCCAATGTAAGTGGCTGGACAGGTTTTGCACGGAATTTTGTAAATAATATTGTTTTTGTTTTCCTTTTTATTATTATTCTTGGTGTCTGAGTGGCGTAGAATTTGTTTTAAATTTGGTGAAGATTTATATGTGGCAATTATATTATATTTCTTTAATACTCTGGCGATTCTTTCTGATCCGTAACTGTATGGGAGAGAGCAATACCTTTTATCGGATTGACCATTGCTATTGTTTGAAGATGGAAATCTGGGAGTGTAAAAATGCTTCTTGATGAATTTCTTCGGATAATTATTGCCTATCAACTCTTTAAAAATTATATTACTTTCTTATTTTCTTTCAATATTCCTATTTGAGCAATGTGTAGTTAATCTTTTGGAAAGTGTTTTTACTACGGCGATTTTATTATGAATCGGACCAAAAGAGCTAAAATTTAAATAGTTTCCTGTGTGCGTAGGTTTTCTGTATATGGTGGTTTCTATATGAAGTTCTTTTCTTATTAGTTGAATGTCTAAAAATGCTAAAGAATTATTGTGTTTCTATTTCGTGTGTGAACTTTAAATAAGGTTTGAGATTATTCAGAAAATATAGGAAAGTATCAATTTCTGTTTCAGTTATGCAAAATACATCGTCTATATATCTCATCCATAATAAAACTTTTAATTTATTTGCTTCAGTAATAATTTTGTCTATTTCATTCATAAAAATGTTTGCCAATGCTGCTGAAATAGGGTTGCCCATAGGCAAGCCTCTTATTTGCCTAAAAAATCTGTTTTTGAAGTTAAAATAGCTATATTCCAGACAAAGCTTCAATAAATCTATCAGGGCTTCTTTGGGAATAGGAAGGACTATTTCAGGATGGAGTTCTAGAAAAGACTTGAGGGCTAGGAGTAGAGGGATTCTACATCAAATGAAACCATTCGATTATTACTGGGAATTTGTATATTTTTGATAGTTTCAACAGCTACTATGGGATTGGGGACTGTATGAGGAAGTTGCTTCTGGAATGGAGATATTATTGACGACAAGTATTTTGTGAGAGAATAGAGAGGAGAGCCAGCATAGCTAACTATGGGACGTAATGGTGTGTTAGGTTTATGGACCTTTGGTAAGCCGTAGAAGTTGGGAAGATTATTTTCTTCTGCTTTCAAATTTTCGAAAGCTTTCTTTAGCGTTAGTCGCTATTTGGTATTGTCTCTAATAGATATTGGAATTATGGAGGTCAAATTTAGCTGGCCGAAATTGATACCTAGGTCGGTATTTCTCTATTTCTCCTCAAATACCATAAGTTGAAGGAGAGTAATATTCTCAACTTTAATACAAAATAATAACGCGCCATCATTAAATAACACATGAAGACATTAAGACGCGAATGTTTCTTTTCACAAATAAATCAAACTTCTACTGTCCTTATTACGATGAAAAATATTGAGGGGGGGGGGAGCTTGGCTCATCAGTGGTGAACCCTCCCAGTGGTTTCGCCAATTTAATCTACCAGACCGCTTCTTTAGAGCTATAATACTGTATTGGATCATTCTGCATCATTCTGCTTTTATATGCTATACTGAAGGGTGGAATCTTAGAAATTGTATTTAAGCAAACTATGGACATAAGCTTTTAGGACAGAAAGGACAGTAGAAGTTTGATTTATTTGTGAAAAAAACATTCACGTCTTAATGTTTTGATTTGCTGTATATCCTTAGCTTTCTTGTGTCAACATATAGAGATTAAGTAAAGAGTATAATGTGTAAGTAATGTGGTGTGGTTTAATCTTGCCTTCCACGTTGCAGAACCTGGAGTGGTCTTAAAAGAGAAGCGCAGTCGTATAAATAAGCCTTTGTGCGAACCTTATGGCTTATTTACACACACACACATTTTAATATTAATAATTTGATATTATTCTCTCGAAACACATTAATACTTAATTTGTATTCCACAAAGTGTTTTTACACAGCACAAACTACATTTCCATATTTACACAATAACACAATTCCTTTATAAAATTTGTTCGAAAATTGTAAGTGTTGGCATAAATCAGGAGATATGTGAAAATTCCAACTTCCGACCTCTCTAAATCCTACTTCGTTAGGCCTCTTCACTGTGCAAATTGAATTTATTCTCAAGTTGGGAGTTTGAGAGGTTTCTCTTGTCTCTCGAATTGGAAGCGTTGGTTTACAAGCAAGATGATAATTATTGACGCTATAGTTCTATAGTATTTTTATTTTATTAGGATGGATGTGAGCTTGTTATGAATGTGTATAATGTGTTTATTAAGCATATTGTGACTCTCCTTTAAATATGGATTCTCGAATATCTACCTTGTGCTATTACAGTAGAACTTGGATAATTGGAAAACGTCTTCAATTCGGATATTTATCTTTGTTCCCAGACTTTCAAGCCTTTTATTCAGAACATTTTATATCCGAATTATCGGAGAATTCAAATATTTTTTGCTCCCTTGGGCTTCGAATTATCCAAGTTCAACTGTAATGAAAATCATTGTTTTTCAGGACTATAGAATCGGCAATGATTTAATAGTGACAGATCCAAGTATTTTCATTTACCAGTAAAGAAACATATATTATATTTAATACCTTTTGTAGATAAATTTTGAATTATATAGCAACAAATATATTTTAGGAGACCGATAATTTATATTATGTTAATTGTGGATATTACCAGACATTTATTTTGTACAGAGTTAACTTTTCTCTTTTTGTGTTCTCTCTTTCTCCCTGTTAATCACATCACTGATAAAATTATTGTAAATATATATATGTATACAAATGTAAAGGCATACATGTATGACAGCGCAAGAGTCTCTAGGAGGATATAACGCTTCAACTTGGAATATATAAATAAACTAATGGCAATAAGATTATAATAATGAATTCTGTGCATCATATTGATATGGAGCTTTATAGGAAATTCTACACATCTGCATATACATTCGATGCATGTCAAACGCTTTCGCGTATTAGCAATTTATTAACATATTAGCGTATTGGTAATAGAATTATAAACCCAAACGTCGCTGTGGGGCAAATGGTTATAATTTGAAAAAATAATTCCAAGAGACTTTTTGCATGAATATTCAAAAAGGTAAAATCTGAGAATTGTAATTTACCCTAGGCTACCTCAATATTTCTGGTAATTCTTTCGTGAACATTATTTCCTCAGCAAGTACAGCTTTATAAATTGTTTATTGTACAGTTAAACATTGGGAAGGGAGACATAAATTCTTGCGAATCTTTGCGAACAATACATCTTAATTCTCTTTCCTTTAAATATATGAGAAAAAAATTAAGCGCTTTTCGCATCTACTGTAGATAATCCGAACGATAATATCTAAAAATATTCTCAGAAATTGAAGATGCTCCTTCAAATAATATCATCTCTCTTTCAGCTCTATTCAATACATCGTCTCATGAATGTCTCGACATCATAAACGTCCGGGTTAATTAAATTCGATTCAAAGACAGGGAAGATATATATATACACTCATGGACAAGACTTAAAGGAAGTAGAAAGTCTCTAATGTCGCCGGGCGTCTTTTTTTTTTTTTTTTTTTGGGAACAAAAATAATTTTGTTCACACTTGGTTATCTCGTGTGTCTTCAATAAAGGTCACTGTGTATCAAATATCTTCAGAAATATTGTCTGAATCCCGATATACATGCTAGAAGGTACAATTTCCTTCAATTTCAGTCCATGAATGTGCATATTTAAATAACTTGGAGGCTATTAGCAAGTCAATTTTGAACATTGAAATGTTTCTGTCAATCATACACTGTTGTTGAGCGGCAGAGTGTAATGAACTATAGAATGGTATTGTGCTCCATTGTATACAAAGATAATCAATTGAAAATAGGAACAAAGTTCAGGGAATGAAGAAGACAATCGCTTGATTATCTCCATTTGGTGGAGAAGACACACCGACTTCTTTACCGTAGAATTATTCTTGACAAAAACATTTAAAATTTGAAAATTAAATGAAAAATTAACTTTTCAAAAAGAGAAAAAAGTCGGGTATTAAATATTAATAAATAGGCTTATCCTGACCGCTCGAATAAGAATTTTAGATGGCAATGCGCCATCTATCGTAATAAATACGAACTAAACGTATAGGAATTTGATTAGAAATAATTGAATGAGAATTGTTCATCCCCTCATACTGTGCTGTATAAGAGTGCGGATGATTAGCTGTTCTCAATTGTCGATTTTTTAAAATTCTTTAGATTAAATGTGAATATTTTTGTTTAAATGTATATCGGGATTTTATACAATAACTCTGAAAGATATTTGATACACAGTGACCTTTATTAAAGACACAAATGAGATATATAAACAGTGTAAAGTATTTAATTTTAGTGTTTTAATATAGTTCCTCTCTTCTTATATCACTGCAAATCTATAAAATTTTGTCCCTATGCCTTTTTATAGTAGGTTTCGTCTTTCTTCTTCAAAAATCTGCAAAGAGATTTATAACTTCATTACTATAATCGAGTTCTATTCACTTAAAAATATATTAGATGTCCTAATGAGCAATAGTGGTTCTATGGGCTAGGTCTGGAGAATAGTGAGGGGAGCTGATGATCTTTGGAACCTGTATTCATCGTTTGAAGTCGTCGGAATGTAAAATGTAGTTAACAAAAATATGCATATTTTTTAGGTCTATTAATTCTTTAGAATAAAGGCTTAAGTTAGGTTTATTCTATTTGTGAGGATGATAATAAATTATATAGCTCTAATGTTCGGTAAAATTTGTTGGTTTTAGTAATTCACTTTTAAATCTTAGTTATAGTTGGCGTGCGAGTCTTCCCTAAGATGTAGAGAACCCCCCAGGATCTCAACAACCATCCTTTAGACACTGATCTTACACACACTTTATTTCTTAAGCACCATAAATATGCAGTCAATTTTCATACGTGACCAGATACTGTTGGTCAAATATATACACAAAATATATATACACAGATATATTAAATAATAATAAAAACTCTAACCTCTATATATAATATTGGGCAAAATTTAATTTAAAAGAATATAAACAATTTATTGGTTAAGGTATATATTTACGGGACCACAGCGACCAAAGAAAACAAAGCCAGTAAGTAAGAAAGAAAGAGGAAGGAAGAAGCGCTCCCATAATTTGCCCCGTGATGTACCGCCAGCCCAGGATCAATTGCCGGCTGTAATTGGAGGACCCTCGGGCAGGTTCTCCGCTTTAAACACAAATCTCTCTCCCTTACTTTATAAATAACAAAAGTAACATCTTTATACCCCCTCCCGAAAACTTGATTCAATTTAGCTATTTTAAGATATAATATTATATTTATTTTAAAATATTAATAAATGCAGTATATACTCTTTCTAACCAGGTTATAAAGATAAATTCTCTGTTAAAACTACGTCTAATTGTTTACAGTTACTTATCTCTAGAGCGTAGTCTTTAATTTCTAGAAAATGCCGCTTCTTTTACAAGTGTTGAAATTCAATGCGTTATCTGGTGTCCGTCTTTACAGCATAGCATATTCATAGAGACTGTCACTGCACCAACTCTGGCAATTTGGTAGCCTTGCCTAAATGCCATGGTTTCAAGCCATGGTTTGTGTTATATTCTATGGCTGCGTATATTTAAAATGAGTAAGGATATTAATCAAAATTTACGATATCGCCAAAGAGATGTTTTGTAGGAATAATTTCATGACCTAGATTTAGTTTGAGATTTCTATCTTGCTTGATTACGATTTTCCATAAATTTCCACGAGATTTCCTCCTTGTTGGTGTTTCAGGCTCTGGTTATAGCTTTTCATTTTGTGTTTTTGATTTGGGTTGACTGGAGTGTCTTTTAATTTTGATATGTCATTTTTAGCAGAAGTCTGAACCTTGTGGCAGCAGCATACTTTTTTATAACTACTGGTCTTGTTGTTAACAGTCTCACTCGCCTCTTTTAGGATGAATTTTGAGAATTCTGAGTTTTCTAGAGTCATTAAATTTGTTTAAAACTGAATTTTGTGATACCTTATTGGCTTCACCGTCATTCTTTAGAATTTCATTGAGCCGAATTCCACCAGAATGAGAGGCCTTTTATATTATAACCGTCATCATGAGGTTTATTTTACAAAATTTCGTAAATAATTACTTTGAATAATTTACGCTTGTGTGCGCAAATATATATATATATATATACAAGGTTGGGCCAATAAGTAATACACAATCATCAATATTTTTTTTTTTTATTTTACAAACCAGAAAAATGAAACTTTGTATATATGAATAAACAACTTGTTCAATAAGAATGATCAATGCCATAATTCGAGTTGGATAATTTTCTACGTGCGTATTTAAAACCCGGAAGTTTACGTTTATTACGTATATATCAAAATATATAAGTTTTTTTATATAAGATTTTT
Source organism: Cordylochernes scorpioides (assembly GCA_030710605.1). Taxonomy (NCBI): domain Eukaryota; kingdom Metazoa; phylum Arthropoda; class Arachnida; order Pseudoscorpiones; family Chernetidae; genus Cordylochernes; species Cordylochernes scorpioides. Next base: position 39,000,336 of record CP092881.1, on the reverse strand, counting down.
TTTTCTTTTCAGAGAGGCTTGCAATTATTCGAGATTAAATGTCTTCAAGTTTTTTTAATGTGTTTTAAATACAAATTTTTGTTAGTAATTCTTGGAGACTCTTGGCTGGGAGGAATGACGTTCCTCCTACTTCCTCTGTCCTGCTCAATCCTGTGGATAACTATGGGGGATGGGTTGTTGTGATCTGGTTGCTCTGTATTGTCAATATTTGCCTGTTGATCTTTTTATTTACATTGCGCTATTGGTAGAACAGTAGAGGGCAAAACCATTGAGGTAAAGTGCACGAAGATGTCGCAAACCTTCCAATTGGATTCTCTAAACTACTTCTTTTAGCGGACAAAATTTACTTTTAACTAGGGTCGTTGGGATCATCATGATTAGATGATCATGCCAAGCGAGTATAGCTTTTACTATATTGAATTAGGAGAAAAACCGTCTCAGTGTTATTTTTCATAATAGAGGGTTTAAATATAAAGGATTCAGTAATATATTTTTTTAATTCCCGCGTTACAAAAAAAAACAAAGATTAAATATATTGTTCCAATGAGAAAGAAATTCTTAAATTTTTGGTATAGGTCCCAATAGAAACATCAGTTTTAAATTATTATAGGTGTGCTACAGATCCGAGTTCAAAAAAGGCGATGTGTTGTTAAACATCAACTACTCAAAGGTTATGAGGGAGGCGTAACAATAAATCCTACAAGTTAAAGACCAATTCGGTGAGAAATGAAAAAGGCAAACGGAAAGTTCATCCACGGGGGTTTCACCAGCAGGTCAATACACGTCTATGTATTTCTTACTGCTGTTTTCTGTTTCTTAATCTCCCCTAATTTAAACATTGTACCGAGATTTCTTCAAAAGAAAATTAACAGGAAAACATCCAAAAAGGTCGAGCCTTTCGCCCATGTAAGTATTCCTCTTTCTCTCTAATTATGGAATAGAATGAACATTCAGAGCCGGTTAGGTTCTCGGCGATGTAAGAACCCAACTTATAGGATGAGCATTAAAAGTAGAAATTTTCAGCTATGTAATCAGTCCACATGTGTGGGTCATTTTACTCTCGCAAAACACAATATATTCACACATTTTTGAAATATACACTCATGGCCAAACATAAGGAAATTGTACCTTTTAGCATGCTTATCGGGATTCAGACAATAACTGAAATTTATTTGATGCACAGTGACCTTTATTGAAGACAAACGAGATAATCAAATGTAAACGAAAATTGCCTTTGTCTCCTTAAAAAAAAAAAACAGACGACCGGCGACAACAAAGACTTTCCACTTCCTTAAGCTTTGTCCAGGAGTGTTTATATATATATAAGAGGTACAGTCTACACCACGCTGACGAGGGCCAACAGCTTGAAACGCGTTCATGGTTGACTTTCTTGATTTTTATCAAGAAATTGGGTTGGCCAAATATCTCGGAACAAGTTAAATAAATGTTTAGTTTATTTTTGTTCGGCTAGATGGCGGAGCGCCATCTAGAAATGCTCATGTGAGCCTGTTTTTTAATATATAATTATTTTATTTCATTATAAAATGTTTAATAGTTTAATTTTGATTTTAAATGTGATGTGTTTAGAGAGAGGAGAAAGTTGTAAATAATTATCTCATATTAAAAAATAAAACTTGGAGATAAACTCGCAAACACTCTTCTCCTTCTGCTCGGAGAAAAACATGGCGAGGAGTCAGTAGATGTAAATATAGTTTAATATTCTGAATGTGTCCTTATATGAATTCTTTACGATGCCAATAAGGTTACCACCTATCTCAGAACACATAAGACTGGATTGAGGAAGACCGTAGATAAAGAAAGACTGTCATGTAGCAGAAGACAGAGCCAAGATAATGGTAAAATCAATGACACCGCCACTGAATGTATTAGCACTTGTTTCTGCTCGCTTCTTTCATCGCCTGCCACAAATAATCTTTCGCCCGTCTGCTTTAAAATATCCCTCCACCCTCTTTACTTTCTGGTTTTATTTTACCTTTCTTTCGATATGTTTTGTTGTTTTATCCGCCTTCTTTTATCTATCTTAAAGAATTTGCCTATAATGCTTATTGTTTTTTTTTTTTTTTTGAATATAGTATTTTTAATGTGATTAATCGTTTAGTCAAAATAAATATTGGACGAATGACCCGACTTTGTCCTGATTCTGCCTGAAGTAAATGTTGTTTAACTAATATTGTGTTTTAACAAAGGTTTTTTTTAAGAGAAGGAGTTGTTGTTGTTGTCGTGTCCAACGAAGAGCCTCAGATGTCTCCATGTGTCTCTATCACAGCAGTTGCAATGTCTTCTATCAAACAATAGGAGTAATATAATACCGAATAGATTCAAAAAGGATAAGTTTCTTTATTTGAAAAATCAATTCGAGCTTTCGGGCGCAAGCTGCCCTTCTACAGGAATAATTGATACAATTTCAAGTAATCATGTATGTACAGTTATATATATTTTATTTAAATGGTTTCTCGCTTTGGTCTTGTATAGCGTGAGTGGATATATGATGGAATAACGACCCAACAGCGATTTTAATTAAACTAAAAGCAAAATTGCCTTCGTCGCTTAATACTTGGTACTAAACGTAGTGTACTATTTTTAACAATACATAAGTATGACACCAATATAGGAATACTCTCATAGACAAAACTTAAGGAAGTTGTATCTTTCAGCATGTATATCGGGATTCAGACAATAACTCTGAACTATATTTAATAGACAATAACCTTCATTGACGACACACGAGATTACCAAGTGTAATCAAAATTGCCTCTTTCTCCTTCAAAAAAATAGACGACTGGTAAAAATAAAGACTTTCTACTCCCTTGAGTTTTGTCCATGAGTGTATCTTTATGTCAATGATGTTGGTCGATTTTGAATAAATAAGAAACCAAATATAAATTTTCCTATTTTAATGCAAGTAAAATAGTAAACTTTAAATAATTATAGTTAAATAAACAAATTAGAGCGCAGTTTATTATCAAGTTAAAACCGGGCTAAGCGACAAGCAATTCCCGGTCTGAAATCCTGTATTTTCATCGTCATTAAAGGCGGGTCACCAGGACCTCCTCAATTTCTTCCTACCAGGCTCTGAGGAGGTGGATGTTTTGGTACGTATATCTAAAAATTAATTCATAAAAACATATAGATCCATTGAGTAAAATTTATCATTATTCCAGGGAAAAGTTCCATTGAAAAGACACTTTTCCCTGGAGGAATGATTAATTTTACTCAATATTGATGCAAGGAAGTATTTTATAGAATATAGATCCATTATTCTCGCAACGCCTTGCAAGAACAATAGAAAGGCTTCGACTTTCTATCAACATTTGGAATTTACACTTACATTTCAACCGCAGATGCCTGTCAGCGGGAAATATAACTCCATATTTATGTTGAGGGCCAATTGACAAATAATTTGAGAATAACATTTAGGTTGTAAAAATGGTTATTAAAAACACGAATTTGTGACTTTGAAATCTTCCCATTAATATGAATGTCTTGAATCCGATTTACATTTCTATAATGCAATTAGTTTTATACTACAATTGTATTTAAGAATCGAAACTGAGGGAAAATATTGATTCTAAAATTGATAGGAGTAATAAATTCGTCAGGTCTTGAATCAAGAATCTGAAAAATTATTTGAATAATTTAATGAGCATGTCTCTAGTGTTACAGAATTACAAAACAAGGCATAAGACGGCACAACTCTTTTTATTTACTTTTTTTTTTTTGCCTATCCCTTGTACACGTGGTACAGGCCATGATAATCATGGTGGGTAGTTAGCGACTGCTTTTTACTGTAAGCGCACCACATGTCTACACATGTGAAAGCAGTTCGACTTTGCACTTACAAATGTGCCAGAGCCCCGTTTGGTTACTTGCACTCGCTGGTGGGGTTGGACTTTTGCAAGAATCGGGGGGCCATTGGAGCATTTTTTTTTTTTTTTAACAGAAAAAAGTGTCCAATGCGGGGATCGAACCCGGGTCGTAGTGGTCGTAAACCAAACGGTTTAACCAGCCTTCCACCGACCCCCTTTTTATTTACTTGATTGAAGTAGATTTCGGGCAAGTCCTTCTTTAACTAACTAAAACGTATAAACAAGTTAATGGAGAGAGATCATATAGCAATTTAAAAATAATAGATGTAAATATAGGAGATAGGAATTTAAGAAATTCACATAAATAAAACTAAGGTTGATTAACTTAGTGGATAGAGATTAGAGAAATAGTCTATATGTTGTCTTTACCCACTCTTTTGGTCAATGCCCACGCCGCATTCATCCAGCCGATGTCTTTCTAATCTCGCTCTCAAAACTAGCAGCTGCCTTTCTAATCATTCAAAGGTAAATTTACAGAACAAATCAAAAATTTATATCTTGAAGATAGAGGTTGCCTGACCGGCATTTATTTTTCTGTAAAAAAGACACTTCGGCCAGTTAGAGTTTTATTTTCTCAACGTTTAAACAAAAATCTTTTGTCTTCGTCAGGAGAAATAAATAAAAATAAGGCATTTGGCAAGGCGTTAAAAGACAAACGTTAAACGTTGAGAAAATAAAACTCTAACTGGCCGAGGTGTCTATATTTTACAAAAATGTATACACCCTTTCTTATTTTTAAATCAAAAATAACAAACAAACAAAAATATATATTAAGACCTTTTGGTGTTATACAGATTATCCGAGTATAAGAGGGTATATACAGGAATAACACTAATAGTAACAATAATCAACAATGTTATTTTCAATGTATCAAATAACGAGAAAGAAGAAAGAAAGGGCTTGGCACAAACTGATATACAAGCAAACGGGAACAAGCCGTTATTTTTCTTAAAAAGACAATAATTTGTAGTATTGATAGATATTTATATTAGTACAAGTGAAAGGGGAATATTAAAAAGAAAGTATTATACATAATTATCAGACATCTATACAGTTTATACATAGATGGATCAAGAGTAGAGGATTATCTATGGTCGGGATATAAATTTTAGGGGTTACTTAATTAGTTAATTCAACACAACCCAGTTGTTCAGTAGAAGCCACGGATTCATTAATTCATTTATAATATCACTCGCAGATTTATAAAATTAAAAATATTTAAAAGTAAAGTTTAGGTCAACCAGCGCAGTATTTAGCCAGTTGTACATTTGTTGAGAGTTGGGTTGGGGCATAAAGGAATCACCCAACAATTCTCTGAATTCCATCATTTTTCAATCAAAAATATGAAATTCTGTGAACACCAATTCTTTTATAATAAGCAAATACAAGACAAACTGAGTATTCGGAAGAGCTCCCTCAATCAACCTCAAAGAAAGCTGGCATTGCATTTAGATTAAGTAGACCTCCCCGAAATCTCAGCTTGTTCTATGTTCGTTCAAAATAAAATAAATGACGCTCACAGAATTGTATTTCTTATATTAATACTAGCCGAATGACCCGGGCAACGCCCGTGTTTTACCCGATTGAATGTTTTGATTCAAATACTATTTGTTACAATTATGAATTGGCGCCTTAAATAAATGCATATGTTAGTTAATAACTATAGCCTATGTGCTTTATCTGTCTATGTACTGTTGGCTTCCGTAGGCGTCTCTTACTGGGAAAGAGAAAGAGAGGATTCCATTTGGTTATTAACTAATATATGCATTTATTTAAGGAGCGACCCGCTCCAATAGGAGGGCGCCATTCCAAAAAAAAAAAAAAAAAGCAAACGGTGACAGAGACGAAAACTGATTAAGAGATGAAGAATGACGCTCGTAACTGTATATAGAATGTGTTATATAAATGTTTTTTTAATCATTCTTATTTTATTCTTTGCACATTTTATACAACATAAAGTTGAGGGTGGATTATATTCATGTACCTAGAGAGGCACTTCTCACTTTAACTATGCATCAGAACGATGCATTATGTTGTTGTCGTTTCTTATCCCCTTGTGTGAAGATTACACGGATTCCATGAGTCCATGCTCCTCGAGCTGTTTTATGATAAGCAGCGGCCTCTACCCAAGTTCCTGTTTAGTGCATCTAAGATTGCATTATGTTCATCATCCTAGTAAAAGAATTTTAGTGAAGATGAAAAAATGAACCGCAACACAAGTTTTGTCCATAAAAAGACGTGGAAAGCTGATGTGAAAGATGGCCCAATACTTAAGTTTGATGCGATGGTTTTAAACTTGTTTAATTGGATCCACCCCAGCATTGAGGACTATTAAATATATTAAAACGTTATGTAGTTTGTAAGCGAGTAATATGTGACAAATACCTATACAGGTTGCTCAGAGATCATTAAAATATTTCTAAGATCCTTAGAGTATTGGAAAGTCAAAGGTTAATTAAGAATATACAAGTGTCAAAAGGGAAAATTGATGTTTTGCGCTAATTGGATAACTTGTAGTAATTAATTTTTCTCAAATAAATATTTAATTTGTATATATTATATATTTTGCAAATATTTAAACAAATTTAGAAATTTGTTTTCCGTAGTTTCAATGCCATTTTAACTCTTGGATAAAACTTAAGGAAGTTGTTCCATTTGGCATGTATATCAGGATTCAGATAATAACTCTGAAAGATATATTTGATACACAGTAACCTTTATTGAAGACACACGAGATAACCAAATTTGGACAAAATTTCCTGTCTTCTTCTTCTTAAAAAAAATAGATAACCGACAAAATCAAAATGTGAAACTTCTTCACGTTTTGTCCATGAGTGTATTTGTCGTATTTTATTTTTCAATACTCTGTGTGAAAGCTAGATTTTGAATAGGAACTAACCGGTAGGTGGTTGCAGGTTGATTAACCTAAAAAGGTTTTGTTTGACATTCCGAGTTTTTTTCTTGTCTTGCTAAATGCAATAAATAATTCTTTTGTTGCTTTAAAGAGAGTTGTAATTATTTAAAATACTACAATTTATGGTAGCAGAGCGTGGTTCAATTTAAAACTTGAGAAAAAGCGAAAATATTTTATCAGAAGTTTGATACGTTTATTCTAATCGATAAACAAAGATCTCTTCTGCATCAACGTATGTAAATTTTGAAATATGTTCCAATAGCATTTGAATTATATTGTCGCGGTAAGAATTACAAACAACAGGCGAAGATAAATTGAACGATGAACGTTTATTGCTTCCAACGAGCAGATTTTTTAAATCAAAAAGAAAACACGAATATCTTGTTAGTAGTGAGGAGCGCGGCTCGAGGCGGATGCTCACGGGTCACTGTTAAAAACCTATTTATGTAAACAATACAACAAATAACGCTACAATGCCCTCCTCTCCAAAAGGACAGCGTCCTCGCTGTCAGACGGCAGGCTCATCCTCGGGTAGGTCCAGTTGTTCGTCCGGGTCACGGTAGTTCTTCATTCTCACTACGTGCACAATTTCCTTTGGCTTACGACGGCGGTTAGTAGTGTCTAGACTTTCGACTTCGTACGTCACATCCGAAATGCGTCTCGTCACCCTATAAGGGCCGAAATATCGTTTTATTAATTTTTCGGATATCCCTATTTTCCGAACGGGTATAAATATCCATACTTTATCGCCTGGCTGATAGCTCACTTCTCGATGTTTGGCGTCGTAGAGTCGTTTATTGCCCTCTTGCGCTCTCAGTGTATGTAGCCGAGCCAATTGTCGCGTCTCCTCTGCTCGGGTCACTATCTCTCGATTATAGTCCTCTTGATCTTCATCTTTTAAAAGAGGAAACAATGTATCCAACGTAGTTTCAGCTTCTCGTCCATGGATGAGGCTGAATGGGGTGAATCCGGTGGTGTCCTGCTTCGCCGTATTGTAAGCAAACGTGATGAACGGAAGAATAACGTCCCATTCCTTTTGTTCGACGTCCACATACATTGACATCATGTCGGCCAGGGTTTTATTAAGTCTCTCAGTGAGACCATTCGTCTGAGGATGGTACGCCGTGGTAAATCTCTGAGCCGAAGAGCAAAGTCCTGTCAGCTCGGATATTAGTTTAGACTGAAAAACCCTACCCCGGTCAGTAATTATTTCTCGTGGTGCTCCATGTTTAAGTACTACGTCCTCCAGGACGAACTTGGCCACTTGCTGAGCGTCTGCTGATGGTAAGGCTCGGGTGATAGCGTATCGCGTCAGATAGTCTGTGCAAACTATTATCCATTTATTTCCTAAATGGGATATTGGGAATCTTCCGAGGAGATCAATTCCGACTCTTTGGAACGAAACTGAGGTGGGTGGTATCGTTTGCAGCAACCCGGGCGGTCGCAAGGGAGCATGTTTACGACGCTGGCACTCCCTACAGTGACCGACATATTTTCTTATGCTCCTCAGAAGACCTGGCCAAAAATACTTCCTCCTAATTCTATCGTGGGTTTTAGCCAACCCTAAATGACCGGCAGTTGGATTATCGTGGAGACTTCTGAGGACGTCAGGGCGCAAATGCCTGGGGATCACCAATAGCCACGGTTGCCCCACTGGGTCGAAATTCCGCTTGTAAAGAGCTCCATTGATTATTTTGAAGCGGTTTTGATCGTTCTTCAAACATTCCTCCGATATTCTCACAATTACCGGATCTTTCCGCTGTTCCGCGACGATATCAGTTAAAGCAGCTAATGTTGGTATGTCATCTCCGGATTCCCCTGGGTTATTCGCTTCGATTGGATTGAGTGAGAGACAATCGGCATCTTGATGTTTTCTGCCGTTTTTATATACCACGTTCACATTGTATTCCTGAAGTCTTAAGGCCCACCTGGCCAGTCTTCCCGACGGGTCCTTCAGGCCCGAAAGCCAACAGAGTGAGTGATGATCCGTCACAATTGTAAACGAGCGCCCAAATAGGTATGGACGGAACTTGCCGATCGCCCAAATCGCGGCAAGACACTCCCGCTCCGTTGTTGAATAATTTTTTTCAGCTGTTGACAGCGTTCTTGATGCATATCCAATCGGTTTTTCACTTCCTCCCTGGACCTGGACCAAAACCGCACCAATTCCAAACCCACTGGCGTCGGTGTGCAGTTCGGTCGCATACTTTTCGTCAAAGTGGGCCAAGACGGGTTCCGACGCGAGTGCCAACTTCAAGGATTCATAGGCCTGCCGTTGATCTGGTCCCCATTCGAATCTGGTGTCCTTTCTCAACAACCTGTGTAGTGGTTCAGCTTTTTGAGCAAAATTCTTAATGAAACGACGATAATATGAGCACATTCCAATGAAACTTCTTACATCAGTGAGGGATTTGGGAGTAGGGAATTTGGACATAGCATCAACTTTACCCGGGTCGGGGTGCACGCCCTCTCCATCCACCAGATGCCCAAAAATGCTTAGTCGTTTTGTTCCGAACAAGCACTTGTCTGGATTTAACACAAGTCCAGCCTTTGAGAGACACCTGAGAACTAATTCAAGGCGTCGAACATGTTCGTCAAAGGTGGGTGAAAACACAATAATATCGTCCAGATAGCAAAGGCACATTGACCACTTCAACCCCCTCAGCAAGGTATCCATCATTCTTTCAAATGTCGCTGGGGCGTTACACAACCCGAAAGGCATAACTTTGAATTCGTACAATCCGTCGGGTGTAATGAAGGCGGTCTTCTCGCGATCTGCCTCATCCACCTCAATCTGCCAGTAACCAGAACGGAGGTCCATGGAAGAATAATAACTCGCCCCTCTTAAGCAATCGAGTGTATCGTCAATCCTTGGTAGTGGATATACATCCTTTTTTGTGATTTTATTCAGGTGTCTGTAATCGACACAGAAACGCCAACTACCATTTTTCTTTTTCGCTAATACCACAGGAGAGGACCAAGGACTTTCGGAAAGCTGAACTATACCTCCTTTCAACATTTTGTCGACCTCATTCTGAATGGTTTGACGTTCGACCTGCGACACTCGATATGGACGGCGTTTAATCGGGGGATGGTCCTCTGTATTTATCTTGTGCTTGGCTGTGCTCGTCAGATTAGACGGAAACTTATTAAATTCAAATAAGCCGCTGAAACTCCCAAGTATCGAACATATCCTGGTCCTTTCAAGCATGGATAGATCAGGGCTTATCATCGAGGCAATGTTTGGAGAGTTTTCTTGTCCAAGAATCTCCTGCCGATTGGTGTCCGAAGCATCACCGATGACCGCCAGCTGACCCTCTTCCAGTACCTGTATCTCTCCAATACACATTCCTTTGGGGACAGTTCGATCACATGTGCCGATGTTGGATATCCAAATTCTCCCTTTTCCATGCTGGACAGCGAAGATCGAGGCGGGACCATCAGATCATGTTCTAGAAAGAGGATCCTCGAAGGCTCCATTACGACATCACTCACACCGAGTATAGTTTCGCTGATTACGTTTATCTGCTTGGTCGATCCAGCGGGGATTATAAAGCTATCGTCGGCGGCTACAGTTTGGAATATGCTCGAAGAATCCTCTGGTAGTTCTGCTTTTTCTAACAGAATCTCGGCGCTACCACAATCGATTATAGCCCTTGACGCCTCCAGAAAGTCCCAACCGAGAATGATGTCGTGGCTACAACTTGGTAAAACGCTGAATTCAAACGGCTGTACTAATCCGTTTATTTCTAAACGTAAAGTACATCGGCCCCTGGAAACGATATATTTTCCGTCGGCAACTCTAAGTGTCATGCCAGCGTCACTGAACATAGTCTTTTTGTGTTGTTGTCTAAAGTGGTCCGAAATAACCGAAAACGAAGCGCCGCTGTCGACAAGGGCAGGAAAAGTTTTATCGTCAATAGTAACGTCAACTATATTCTGTGATAGCTTAGCGGCTATGAGCGGCGGAGGATTTATAATCTCCTCAGCGACCTTACCTCCAGCGAAGGGCGCTTGCTCTAGTTTTCCTCACGATAAGGTGATCGGCCAGATCGTCGGCTTGGCGATATCGAGGGGCGACGTTCAGCTGGGGATCGGCCACGACCTGGATAGGGCGACGAGCTTCGGTAACTTGCGCGGCCTGGGGTTTCATCGCTATTATAGATCGTTCGCGGGCCGTTCTGGACAGGGTGGTATCTCCCCGGTGGCTGTCGATCCACCATCCCTCGCCGCTCTCGGCAGTACCTGGCGACGTGACCCGGGCGTCCGCATTGGAAACAAACGGGAATATTATCCACCGTCCTCCATTCGTCAGTCTTTCTTCGGGCAGTAGTCAGCCTTGTAGGACTTTGCTGCTGGTAATACGGGGTTGGTTTCGCCGGTCCTTCAAAGTGGCGGCGTTGTTCTCGGTAGTATGGACCCTGCTCCGCAATTGGGGTCAGATTTCTCTCAACCTCTTCATGAATAATTTTCTTCAGGGAGTTCACCTCCGGCACTATAGACTCGAAATGTAGGGCACTTTTAATTTCTTCTCTCACGATTCGTCGAATCAGATCTTCCAGAGACGAGGAGTTTGGTTTCCCGATGCGTCGCTGCTTGCAAGCCTCCACTTTTCGGCACCAATCGACAAAGGCTTCAACAGTATCAATTTCCTTTATCAAGATGACCTGATAGACATCTTCTACCACACCTTTCATTAGATGTGCCACTTTCTCTCCTTGACTCATATCGGGATTCACCTGCCTACACAAGCTCAGAACGTCTTGGATATAGGATTCACAGGATTCTGTACTCTTCTGAGCTCGACTCTGAAGGTTGTCCTTAGCGCGTCTGAGAAGGACGCCGCTATTGTCGAATGTCCGGCTAAACATCTCCTTAAACATATCCCACGAATCCATTCCTTCTTCGTTGTTATCATACCATTGGCCAGCGGTCCCTTCCAAAAAGAATGGTGCGTTCGCCAATTTCATCGTGGCATCCCAGCAGTTAGATCTCGCAATACGTTCGTAATCCTTCATCCATTTGCCACAATCCTCCGTTCCATTGCCGCTAAACACAGTTGGGTTTCTTGTCAAATGTTTGCAAGTATTTTTTTTTTTTAACACCCGTGTTAACTCCAGCCGATATTGACATTTTTCTGATTGGCTTATTCTTTTCGTCGAAATCAAAACGTGGTTCTAGGCCTTCTAGGCGACGGCTTCTTCTGACAGAGGTATCCGTGATGGTATCGGTACCCAGCGTCTCCACCACTTGTCGCGGTAAGAATTACAAACAACAGGCGAAGATAAATTGAACGATGAACGTTTATTGCTTCCAACGAGCAGATTTTTTAAATCAAAAAGAAAACACGGATATCTTGTTAGTAGTGAGGAGCGCGGCTCGAGGCGGATGCTCACGGGTCACTGTTAAAAACCTATTTATGTAAACAATACAACAAATAACGCTACAATATTGATAAAAGAAAGTTTTAAATAGAAGGATTGAAAAAAAAAACATTTTTGAATTATAACTACCTTTAAACTATATTGTTTAATTTTTAAAAGTTGAAAAACATGGCTAAAATGGATTGCAATTTTTCGCCAACGACAAAAATTGAACCTTTAACAGGAACAAATTATCCGATTTGGGCTTTAAAAGTCGGAGCACTTTTACGTGGAAAGAAATTATTTAAATGCGTAATTTCGGATCCCGAGCCTGATATAAAAGATGAAGTCGCTTGGCAAATATGGAGTGAAAAGAATGACGAAGCCTTTGGAATTATAGTTACAACTCTATTAGATGAACAAGCAGGAATGTTTCTAGATGAAACTAAAGCAAAGAAAGTATGGGATGAATTAAAGAAAATCTACACGGGCAACCTAGAAGATAAGATAATTGATATTGGACTTGAACTTAAGAATATCAAGATGAAAAATAATGAATCCATAAACGAATATATGGCTAGAGCCAAAAATATTGCCTCTCAAAGTTCTTCACTCGAACACCAAATATTCCAAAGAGAACTAGCGTTTCATATTGTGCGAGGTATCCATCCAAGATTGGAAAAGATCGCTGTTGTACTGAGAACTAGAAGAGAATTATCTCTTGATGAAATTCGGCAGTCACTTAGAGAGGAAGAGAATTGAATGAATTCTAAGATGAATGGGAGTCATTCTGATGAAAATGAACAGGCTTACAGAAGTAAAGACAGAAGAAATCACTATCAACAGAATCGACAAAAGGAGTGTTTTGTTTGCCATAAAAAAGGACATTTAGCTCAAGATTGCTGGTTGAAAAATAAGCGAACTCAAGAACAACATGGGAGAAGAAATGCAAATTCAAATACGAACTATAACAAACAAAATTTTAGAAATAATGCGAATACCGTCTCAAGCAAGCCTGCGGAACAAACTTTCAATCCCAGCACAGATCGAGTTTTTGAAAACTCCTCAAATAATTATAGTCAGATACAAACCTGGTGTCTTGACTCAGGGTGTACTACGCACTTATCTCCACACTTGGACTGGATGGAAAATGTAATGCCTTATGAAAGTGAGATAAATTTGGCAGAAGAAGATAAAGTTACACATGCTACAGCTAAAGGTGATATCAAGGTTTCTACTTGTACCGAAAACGGAATTGAGAATGTTAAAATAAAGGAGTTCTGCATGTAACTAACTTAAGGTCTAATCTTTTATCAATATACGAATTAACTAACAAAGGAAATACTGTAATTTTTAATAGAGATGGAGCAAAGATTTACAAAGAACAGGATGATTTAATTGCAGAGGCTCAAATCCAGGATAGGATGTATGTAATGGAAACAAGGTCCAGAGATGAATACTCGGAAAAGACGGAGAATGTCATGACCACAAAAGATGATTTCTCAAATGACAATATCAGCTTGTGGCATAGAAGACTGAATCATTTGAACGAAGCGTACATGAAAGAGATAATTCAACGGAATGTGGTATTGGGGTTTAATGTTAAATTTAAGAACTTGCCAGAATGTGAAGCTTGTATAATGGGGAAATTGACTCGACAACCTTACCATCCCGTTACCACCAACTGTACAACCAAATCCCTTGAATTGGTGCATATGGATTTGTGTGGTCCAATGCCATACCAATCTCTAGGTGGATCAAAATACTTTTTTGTTCTGGTTGATGACTTCAGCCGAAGAACCTTTATCTACTTTCTGAAAAACAAAGATGAACTTTGGGGAAGTTTGAAGAATTTAAGGCAAGAGTGTAAAATTAGCTAAACCTGAAAATAAAGGATGTGCGAACTGATAATGGCACAGAGTTCACTAATCACAGATTCAAGAATTTCTTAATTAAAAATGGAATACACCACCTACTCTCCGCAAAGTAACGGAGTTGCGGAGAGAGTAAACCGAACCCTAATTGAAACAGCAAAGACATTATTATTTGATTCAGGATTACCCATGGCTTTCTGGGCGGAGGCAGTCGCTACTGCATCATATGTCAAAAACTGTACTCCACATAGGTCAATCAAGCTTGATACACCAATGGAGAAATGGAAAGGAAGAAAACCCTCCATTCGACATTTCAGAATATTCGGTTGTTTGGCGTTTTGGCCCATTACACAACAACATAGAAGTAAATTTATGCCTAAAAGTCGAAAAGGTAATTTTGTAGGCTATTCTCTGAAAAGAAAGGCTTAACGAGTGTACGACATAATCCCTAAGAAAATAGAAGAAGTAAGATCAGTAAAATTTGTCGAAAATGAGAAAGGAATTGATTATGCAAAAAATCTTCAAGAAGACACAAATTACGACCATTTTGCATATAAAAAGGAAGAGGAAAATGATATTGAAATCGACCTTCGGACGCGTCCAGAAACCTCAAAACTAAATGAAGAAACGATTCCCACGCTAGACGAACCTAACGAGGAAAGAATTGTAAGGTCAGGTCGCAAAAAGGGAGATACACAAAAGGTTTTAGAGGAAAAACACAGAGCAAAACTGAGAGAAGAAGAAATGAAATTGCTTGAACAAGGCGTTCGACGTTCGCAAAGAATAAAAGAAAGAAATAACGTGAATTTTATATTAGAACCAGAAGAACGTATTCCCGAAAATTATGAGGAGGCGATTAACTGCGAGAATAAATATGAATGGCTCGAAGCAATGAAAGAAGAACTTTACTCTATTAACAAGCATAAGGTATGGACTCTCGTTCAAAGAGAAAAGAATATGAAGATCATAAACTGCAAATGGATCTTTAGCATAAAGAGTACGCCTGGTGAGGGTGTTTATAGAAGAAAAGCTAGATTAGTTGCTATTGGTTGTAATCAAAAATATGGCGTAGAATATGAGGAATCTTTTTCACCAGTGATCAGAAAAGAAAGTCTTCGTGCAATTGTAGCCCTAGCAGCTCAGTTGAATTTGGTTATAACATCATATGATGTGAAGACCGCCTACCTTTACGGAGAATTGAAAGAAACTATTTTTATGAAACAGCCGGAAGGATTTGTTGAAAAAGGTGAAGAAGACAAAGTTTGCAAATTGTTAAAAAGTATATATGGACTTCCACAATCGGGACATTGTTGGGATAAAAAGATCAACGAGATACTGATACAACTGGGAATGGAAAGATCGCAATACGATCCATGTGTGTACACTTTTAGAAAAGGAAAGGAATATGGAATATTGGGTTTATACGTGGATGATCTAATAATAGCCGGAACGGATAAAACCTTTAATGAAAAACTAGCATCAGAGATAGGAAGATTTGTTGCTTTAAAAGAAAAAGGGGAGAATGAACCTTTCATTGGTATAGAGATAAAGAAAACAGAATACGGTTTTGATCTATCACAAGCCCATTATATCGATAAAATCTTGAAGAAATTTGCACTCGAAGAATATAACATTGTACAAACTCCGGGAGATCGAGACCAAAGTTTTGATGAATGTCAAGACTCCAAACCAGTAGACAGGACATTGTATCAAGAGATGATCGGATCCCTGATGTATTTGGCAACCGGAACTCGTCCGGATATTTCTTTTAATGTAAGCAATTTATCCCGATTTTGCAATGATGCAAGAGTAGTACAATTAACAGGAGTTAAGAGAATATATAGATACCTGAAGGGCACCAGAGATAAAATCTTAAGATACAAGCCATCAGAAAATAAAATTATTGTCAGCACAGATGCAAGCTGGTGTTCAACAAGTGACGCAAAGTCCTATTCGGATACACAGTTAAACTGGGAAACAACCTGATCAGTTGGAAAAGCAAGAAACAAAGTTTGGTGGCTCTGTCTACATGCGAAGCCGAACTGATTTCGATATGCGAAGGGATCTGCGAAGTAAAATGGATTAAAGGACTTTTAGAAGAAATATGTAAGGATGCGAACTTTCCTACAACGCTTAAAACAGATAGTCAATCTGCTATCAAGTGAATTAAATCTGAAAAAATAACTTCCAGGACGAAACATATAAACCGAAATTTGTATTTTATAAAAGATGCTGTGGAAGAAGGAACAATCGACCTTGAATTTGTTAGGAGTGACGAAATGGAAGCGGACCTATTAACAAAGAGTCTTCCCAAGGAGAAACTTAAAAACTCTATAAATTCTCTCGGACTTGTTTGATAGAAGCTTCCACACAGGGAAGGGATTGTCGTATTTTATTTTTCAATACTCTGTGTGAAAGCTAGATTTTGAATAGGAACTAACCGGTAGGTGGTTGCAGGTTGATTAACCTAAAAAGGTTTTGTTTGGCATTCCGAGTTTTTTTTCTTGTCTTGCTAAATGCAATAAATACTTCATTTGTTGCTTTAAAGAGAGTTGTAATTATTTAAAATACTACAGTATTTCAGTATATCTTTTTTTTTCTCAATGTTTGGATTTTCAGTTTACTATTTTGTAAGTTTTCAAATCTTTCTGTGATACTGTATGTATTCCAGCTACCGTGTATGTTACAATATGCACCATTAATAGAATAAGAGATCAGCACAGATATGTTTAATAATTATTGCATAGAATGCTCCAAGAAAATAAGACCTAATCCAAATAAATTAATAGTGTATGACGTTTCGATAACAACGTTGTTACCGAAAAGTCACATGCTATTAATTTATTTGGATTAGATCTTATTTTCTTGGAGCTATAATCTATAATACAAATGATGCTTCATCATACATAGAAGGCTGTGAGTGAAGATTAAATATCGAGTAACGACATATTGTATGCTCTACGATCTAGGTTAATACTAGAGAAATAAAATGTGCTCGCGAGATTTTAATAATGCTAAATAAATAAAAATTTAGAACATATTAACTCGTAAATGTATTCTGATTTTTCTTATATCTTTTACATGAAAATCTAAACTTACTTTAATGTCTTTTCATATTTAAATAAGTTTAGATTGAATGTAGGGTTATTAAATTCCTTTTTGGGGAGGGAGCAGTCAAATATGTTTGGTATGTGCGTTTTATAACCGAAGGAAATACATTTTCAATATTTTGCCTAGCACACACGAAAATTGGACCTTTTGGCCTCAAGACAATGATATGGAAAGTTTATGAATGCCTCGTATCATCTCTAAGCAATATCGATAGAATCTTTGCTAGCCTGCAGGAGCCACTGCGGATTCTGACTTTAGCTATGTGCGGACATGCGAAGATTAGATATATTTGAACAAAATATAAAACTATATGAAATTACACTTATGGACAAACCTTCTGGAAGTAGAAAGTCTTTTATGTCGTCAGTCGTCTATTTGTTTTAATGAGACAGAGGCAATTTTGTTCATACTTGGTTATCTCGTGTGTCTTAAATAAAGGTCACTGTGTATTAAATATCTATCAGAGTTATTGTCTGAATCCGGATATACATACATGCTAAAAGGTACAACTTCCTTAAGTTTTGTCCAAGTATGTATTTTTGAAAGGTTGTAAAAATATAGTAATGTAGCACCATTTAATCTCATATAACCGTTGCGCATAACATTTGTTCACAAAGAATGGTGGTTCTGTGTGGTCAGGGTTGAATGAATCATGTCAGAACTCAATCAATGGCATCGCGGTCTATTTATTGGGTCTCGTAGGATAAGGGAAAATCTTAGAAAAACTTTTGGTGTATCACGAGGTACAGTGTCTAGAGATATATAAACCTTCCAAATGGTAAAATTCAGCAACAACATGTCAGAACCACTAGCGTGGATACAAATATGTGTAGTTTTGAGGCATTACGTAAGATTGTAATAACAATAAATAGCCGTTCCAGGTTTGTTGAAGGGACTGCTGAAATTGACTTCTTGTTCACAAATCGCATCAATATTTAAAGATTTCAAAGGAGAAACCAGAAATTTAGAAAATAGTTTGAATTCCAAACCACACAACACAACATGTCAGTGATTAGAACACGACACTTATACAAGAAAGAATTATTTTTAAAAACTCGTATGGTTTGACGGATGGCTAAAGGATTATTTATTCATTATGAGTCGCGCCTTTTATTAATCACA
Source organism: Cordylochernes scorpioides (assembly GCA_030710605.1). Taxonomy (NCBI): domain Eukaryota; kingdom Metazoa; phylum Arthropoda; class Arachnida; order Pseudoscorpiones; family Chernetidae; genus Cordylochernes; species Cordylochernes scorpioides. The sequence goes on along the minus strand of CP092881.1, from coordinate 38,982,065 downwards.
ACATAAGAATGTGAGTTGTAAATAGTTAAAGGCGCGGCATTGGTAAATTACAGGTTCAACTATCCTAGACCCATTGTTCCCTTGAAAGAAGATTCACAACGGACCGTTTTGAAAAAGGAGGTCCATGCCAGAATTTAAAACACGCCACCTGATGGTGATGTTGTTATCAAAATGTCACGACGCCTAGTGTTTCATGCATATCACAACATCCATGTTTAGGAGCAAATATTTGAATTAATCAGTTTCCATATATCAACCATTTTTGTTCTAACAATCATATTTAAAGTCAAATATTCGAACATGCTATTCACTGTCATCAATTACCAGGACCTGCCGAATTTTTGTCATTTAAATATTACAATATTCTCGGACCGATTTTCGTATGTAAATATTGTGGGGAATTTTTTTTAATATATCATTTTATTCGGTGTACATAGCTTCTCTCTATTTTAATACTAATTTCTTGTGACATTTGTGTACTTACATGCGCGGAAATAAAAGATTATTATCATCATTATTGTACAAAATTCTCTTTAAAATTTAGAAATCCACTATTCATTCCAAAGGATATATTGAGGAGTTCTAATGCAGATATAGACATAGAATTTGGGGATCCTTGTAATATACCTGAAACCATTAGCCTATACCGAAAGCAATTGAATACACTTAATAATCAAATACACATTCTGACATAGAATTGTTCCAGATCGCGACTGCCTACTTTGAAAATCTCTATATTTTTGTCACTCTTAAACCACATGTACGCTTTCCCAGCTCTTTTCCGTGGACCTTCTAATCAGTGATCGTTGATATCCATTACAATATATCTGATGTGTATTTCACATATAAATTACTATACCTTTAGTCATTGCACATACGATGTCTAATCTAGACAAAAATGCGAAGCATGTTTATACATGTATACTTAACATTAAAAATATTATAAATAAGAAAGGTAGGGGAGAACCAATCAGCAGACGAATAAAACGGAGACTCTGCATAGAAATGTATGAGATAGTGTAAAATAAATAATATAAATATTATCATTTTTTTGATAAAATTCATCAAAATTGGGTCACCATACTATTCACCCGGGCAGAACACACTTTGATAAAACCGGATCAGGTAGTTTACAACGAAGGCAGTTGTGTCAAAGCCAAAAATATGGCGTGTGGGTAAACAACAGAGAAATAAGTAAAGAGAGATGACTGTCACCTCCCATTGATTGTCGCAGGCATCCAATTAGGGCGAGAGACTTCTGTCCCCGACATACCTTCTTTCTATTATTATTTATTTTCTTTCTCTACCTGATAGTAACGATCAACGATTTCTAGATACACTTCCCAGTCTCCAAGTTGAGACCGGAGCCTAAAATATTGGATAGAAAAGGTTTTGAATATATTTTAAAACACTCTAGCTTTAGGTTTATGCATTTTATATGCAAATTTATATAGAAAAATAGACCAATAACAAACTACATTCATGGACAAAAGTAAAGGAAATTGTACCTTTTAAAATGTATGTCGGGATTCAGACAATAACTCTGAAATATTTTGATACGCAGATACCTTTATTGACAATATACGATATAACCAAGTGCGAACAAATTTGCATCTCTGTCTCCTTCGAAAAAGACTGACGACCGGAGACATCAAAAACATTCCACTTCCTTAAGTTTGGTCCATGAGTATACTTTGCAATTTATCATGAAAACTATATACTCCTATAAAACACAACAACAGGAGCTTTATTAGGAAAGTTCCGTCCTGTAAGGACTCGCCATACATCATTTTCATGGAGAAAAGGACAAAAGAAATATAAACAAAGGAGAGAGGGGAAAATGAAAAGGAAATCAAAGTATTCAACATAACACTATACAAATTAATTATGGAAGAGGAAATTGTTCTGTAATTTTAGTTCTTAGAGATTACCTTGTTCTCTAACGCTTTATGAAAGTTAAACAATTCTATCGCTATATATTTTTCTCGGACATTATTCTGATTAGATGAACTGGGTTCACGTAGACTTGGATAATGTTCTTTAAGATCTTATTCCGTTCCTCGTTAACAATAGTGCATTCAGAGATGTAGTGGGTCATTTTTTCTATGTTTTCAGTTTTGCAGAATTTACAAATTACATCTTCCTTTTTAATTATTTGAATGTGACTTTCTCTTAGTAAAGTCGAAGTGATACTTGTTTGGGTAATGTAACTTTTTATGTCTAATGATAGGTTCCAGGACAAAAATTGTTCAGGTATTAAATACTTATATAATAATTTATAATTAGAATATAATTTTGTATGATCCATTTTTTCTAAGTCCTGCTGAATTAATTGTTCAGTTTTTGTGCGAAAAATCCCTGGTAATTCGTTTTGGTCTTATAGTCGATAGCATTGTTGTCCAGTCAAGGCCGCAGTGGTGATAAATTGCTAAAATAGTCCTGTAGAGTCCAATAGGTTTTCCTGTATTTATGGATATTTCTCTTAACCTATTCCAGCATATCTTGGGAAACCTATGGTTGCTCATTCTTTGTAATCTTAAAAGGTATTTCATGGTTAATTTAGTGGCGTTTAGTGTAAGTGATACTCTACCCGTTTCCAGTCAATACAATGTAGCCAGGGGTATATCTTGGTAAATTAAGAAGACCTTTAATGAAAATATTTTGTAATTGGTCTATAACACTGATAGACAAAACTTGAGGAAGTTGTACCTTATAGCATATATATATCGGGATTCAGAAAATAACTCTGCGAGATATATATATGCTATAAGGTACAACTTCCTTAAGTTTTGTCTATCAGTGTAATTATAGACCAATATTATTGCATTGTCAGATGCCCAAATCGGCGCAGCATACATTAATATTGATACTCCTATAAAACTTGCCTTTCATAAAAAGATAATCGCTTTCGTTTTATTATACACACAATATATTTTGATACATTTTCAGTTAAAGAGAATGGTATACAAAAGTCTAATTTATTATGTCTCGACGAAAACAAAGGATTGATAAAGTAGATGGTCGAACAGTTGAAAATTTTAAGCTGAACAATACATCATTGATATTATTTACTTTTATTATATGATATATCTGTAATTATACAAGACTGTGGTAAACATGCTTGAGAGTCTCAAACAATTAGCAGAAAGCCTTGTTACGCGACAGTTAATATCGTTAGCTACAATACATGTGTAAGCATTAAATTTCTAAATTCAATTTCCATCTATCGATCAAATGTGTAACAAATAAATATACTGGAAATGTGTACATGTATAATACAATAACACTGTCTATGTAGAAGTATTAATGACAATCTTCCAGTCGTACAATATTCACACAGAGAAGCTACAAGAAATCGAACCTCATTTACAGAATCCCATGCCGATCATTCCCAGCTACATACATAGGAGAGACAGGAAAACCTCTAGAAGAGAGAACCAATCAACACCATACAAAAGTATAGCCCTCTTTCCCTCTTAGTAGACCACGCACTGAAATAGTACCACCTACCAAATTTTGACTCAACTGAAATAATATATCAAAATATTAAGGATAAACATTCAAGACTTTTTATAGAAAGCTGAACCTCAATAGAGAAGATAAAAAATAGCAATAACAGAAAAATAGACATCCCTCAAGTATATTTACAATTTAAAGCCTCATAGCCCACTATATATATACAAGGTATGTCCCATAAGTTCCCGGACTGGGTCCACAAAAATAAATAAATGAAAAATGTAAATAAATTTGACTGTTTATTATAGAAAAAAATATCTGGCAACACGGTGGTACCAATATCGAGGCTGTACGTGCGCGCGCGCCAAGGTCATTCTAATTAATTTAAAGGTTACACCTAGCGCTGCGGCGATTTTACGATGGAACAAAAATTGAAGCAGAGGATTTGCATAGAATTTTGTGGGAAACTTCAAATATCAGCAACCGAAACTTTTGAAATGCCTAATAAAGCATTCCCCAATGACCCCCCAAAGAGAACAACTGTTTTTGAATGGCATTCTAGATTTAAAGCTGGCAGAATTTCTATTGAAGATGATCCTCGACAAGGACGCCCAAAATTTCAAAGGACTGATGAAGATGTGCAAAAAATCACCGATTAGATAAAAGAAAATCCTCGAACCACTTTGCTAGAGCTAGAGCACGACACAGTCATCTCTTTAACAACGATTGCTAGGATCGTAACAAAGATTTGAAGCTCAAAAAGACTCCTGCAAAATTCATCCCAAGATTCCTCACTAATGAGCAAAAACTGTGTCGGCTTGCAACCTGTGAGAACATGTTGGAAATGACAAGAACGGATCTGGAATGGAAAGAAAAGATAATTGTTAGAAAGGTTTTAGGGTTTTATATTATTTTATAAATTAATACATACGATTTTAGTAATTGAAAATAGTTTATTTATGCAAAACTATATCTTTCCATTTATTTACAAGTAATAATATATAAGAATAGTGAGGAGTGATAACCATGGAAATATTAATGATGATATACCACAGAATATTTAAAATAATTATTCAGTGACAATATTATATAAAATATTAAAGTCTAAAATTGAATTCATATATTCAACACTCCTTCTTGAATTCATGTTTTAGAGTTTTAATTACTCTATCAAAACATCTGTAGCAGTGAAGATCTGTGTTTTTCAAAAGTTTCCTTTGGCAGAGGCTTGGTTAGGATATCAGCAACTTGGTCTTGGGTTGGGCAAAACTGAACATCAACATTTTCTTTTATCTGATCTTTCAAAAAATGATATCGAACATCTATATGTTTTGTCTTTCTGTTCATTTGTCCTGTCTTCATTAAAGTCATTGCACTTTGGTTGTCAATATTTAGTTTAGCAGGTATGGTTTCATTTGTAAGTTCTTCAATTAGTGCTTTTATATAAATGAGTTCTTTCACACATTCAGCTTTTACAAAATCCCAGGTTTCATTTTTCTTCAATGAATCTTTTTCTTCCTGTATTGCTTTTACCCAGTTTTCTTTGTCTACTCCGGTTACAGCTTCATTGTATGTTAACAATCCTATTTCTTCAGAAACAGAATTCAACACTTCATAATCTTTTAGTCTTTCAGGTCTATTGATATTTTCTCTATTCCTTAACATATATCTTGAATTGGTCGAGTTCTGTGGTTTATCATGGGTATCCAATTCCAATTTAGTGTCTTGACTTTCCTCTATTTCAGAATCCAGATCTTCTCTGTATCTTGGCTGAATGACACTGGTCATTTCATTTGTTAGTTTTCCTGTAAACACCACATCTCTTGCAATTATAATCCTTCTTTTCTGAATGTCCCACAATCTGTATCCATTTCCACTGTATCCGATAAGTGAATATTTTTCACTTTTACTATCCAATTTTTTTAGGTTTCCCAATTTTTTGACATACACTTCACTCCCGAATAATTTTACATTAGAAAGATTAGGCTTTCTTCCAAACCACATCTGTGCTGGTGTTGTTTGTACTGTATTTGAAGGGCTTCTGTTGATTAAATAGGCAGCGACTCTTGTGGCCTCTCCCCACATTTCCTTATTTAATTTGGAATCCAGCAAAAGTGCTCTGGTTTTTTCAATCAGAGTTCGATTCAACCTTTCTGCTTTTCCATTCAATTGTGGAGTATATGGAATTGTAAAATCAAGTATTATTCCTTTCATTTTGCACCATTCTTTAACTTGCGTATTGGCATATTCACCGCCATTATCACACCTTAATTTTGACACTTTCGCATTTAAGAATCTTTCCACTTCATTTACATATTCTTTAATATATTCTTTTGCTTCATATTTATTGCTGAGCAAATACACATAACAGAAATGTGTATAATCATCCAAAAATGTCATTATATATTTCTTATTATCATGTGTTAAGGGTTCTATTGGGCCGCACAAATCAGTATGAACAATTTCCAAAGGTCGGGTAGCTCTAGATCTTTCATTTCCAAATGACTTCCTAGTTTGCTTTGCCATGATGCAAATTTCGCACACATCATTTTCCTGTTTTTCCAATTTGTTAAGCTCCATACCATCAACCAAACTTTCAAGTTTTCTTAGATTCTGCATCCCAATGTGTCCCAATTTTCTGTGCCATTCTTGGGTTTTGTTTTCACTTGGTAAGGTAAAGTTTGAGTCATTTTGCTTTGAAAAATGTTGTTCAATATTTACAGCATAAAGTCCATTTTCAAGTTGATCTCCTTCTAGAACTTTTTTTCCATCTTTCAAAATTGTCACTTTATCACCTTTAAAATTTACTTCTCCTCCGTTGTTAACAATTGAGATCACTGACAAAAGGTTTTTTGATAATTCAGGCACAAATATTACTTCATTTAGGTTACATTGTCTCCCCTTAAATTGTCCTGAAGTTTTTGCTCTCATAACTTCTTCTTTTTTGGCAACATTGATGTTCACATCACACTTTTTTTGATGATCAAGCAACTTTTCTTCATTAATCATGTGACAGGTGGATCCGCTATCAACAATGAAGGTGACTGATGATCTTTTATCATATTCTTCTCTTTGTTCAGCAATGAAAGCAATGGGAGGTTGCTTTTCTTTGTTCCTGAAATAGCAGTCTTTTTCTTTATGATTAAACTTTTTACATATTCTGCATTGTTCTTTGTTTACTTTAGCAGCAGGTTTACTGTTGTTCTTAAAGAAACAGTCCTTTTCTTCATGGTTAATTTTTTACAAAATTTGCAGAATTTTCTTTGGGTGCAATTTTTAGATATATGTCCTGGTTTATTACAAGTAAAACATACCTTTTGTTTTGTTGCATTCATAGCCACTCGGTCTTCTGGTTGGCTCTGTCTATTTCTTCTTATTTCTTCAGTGGTCAATCTTGATATTAGATTTTCAATAGTTTTTTCATTTTTTCCAGTTGACTCCCAAGCAGTACAAAAATAATTATAATCTTCTGGCAAAATTGTTAAAATCTTTGAAATAACAATATTGTCACCAAAGTTCTGTTTTAGATTATTGAGTTTAAAAGCCAAATTTCTTAAATTACTTATGTTGGATACAAGGTCTACATTTTTATCAAATTTATAAGTGTGAAATTCTTGTAGCAGCTTACATTTTAATTGTTCATCATCTCCTTTCAAATATTCTGCATATGGTGTCATACATTGATTTGGCATTTTCACAATGTATTATGTGTGTTAATATCGTTTTATCGATGCTCGAAATAATATATTTTTGGGCTTTAGCATCTTTTATTATCCATACCATTTTTTCTTTTTCATCCTTTTGATCTTTAAAACACAATTTACCATTTATTATTTCAATTAAATTATTAGCTTTAAAAATAATGTTAATTTGAAATTTCCAAATATCAAAATTTTCAGAGTCTTTTAATTTATCTATAATCGAAATATCTTCCATAACAGCAGCCATTTTTATTTTTACGATTTTAGATTTTAAGTTTTAACCACGCTTTATGCTGCCACTGTTAGAAAGGTTTTAGGGTTTTATATTATTTTATAAATTAATATATACGATTTTAGTAATCGAAAATAGTTTATTTATGCAAAACTATATCTTTCCATTTATTTACAAGTAATAATATATAAGAATAGTGAGGAGTGATAACCATGGAAATATTAATGATGATATACCACAGAATATTTAAAATAATTATTCAGTGACAATATTATATAAAATATTAAAGTCTAAAATTGAATTCATATATTCAACAATAATCACAGGCGACGAGACATGGGTCTATGGCTATGACCCTGAAACCAAGCGTTAATATGCCGATTGGAGAGGTCAGGGTGAGCCTAGACCAAAAAAATCCAGGATATTGAAATCCAGAAACAAGGTGTTGCTGGTCGCTTTTTTGGATAACAAGGGCATTGTTCATCACGAGTATCTTCCTGCAGGCCAAACAGTTATTAAGGAAATGTATTTGGGCATTCTTCGCCGTCTAAAGGAAGCGATTCGAAAATAAAAGGCCAGAAAAATGGTCTAATGGTGACTGGATCCTACACCATAACAATGCCCGCCCTCACACAGTGCACTTGGTGAGGAGTTTTTTTTTTTTTTTGCTAAAAACGGGACAGAAATCCTACCTCAACCACCCTATTCCCCAGATATCGCACCAAATGACTTTTTCCTGTTCCCCAAACTTAAGGCATTTTAAAAGGAAGACATTTTGACACCAGGGATGACATAATAGAAAAATCGCTGTTGGCATTGAAGAGCATTCCAAAAGAGCCCTATAAAAACTGTTTCGACAATTTGGAGAAACGATGGCACTGATGCGTTGAAGCAAGGGGGAATTACTTAGAAAAGTTTTAATAATTAAAAAAATATATATTACCTTTTTTTTATGGACCCAGTCCGGGAACTTATGGGACATACCTTGTATATAAGAATCTACAAATTTTTCAATTCTTAGATTTCAAATTTATTTATTTATTCTTATATATATTGCTTTTTATTGTTTTTGTATTATATTTTTAATATTATTATTCATTATATTTAAAAAAACATGCATATTGTAGGGTTTAGATATTTTAAATTTTACATAACATAATCTGAATTGATACGCGAGCATCTCAAAACAATCTTGTTCCCCGAAGAAGTTTGACGTGTTACCATACGAAATATTGGAATATAAAATATATGATCCAAAATAAGCATTTTTAAACATATATATTGTATTAGCGCGCCATCTGTTGTAAGTCATTTAAACTATTTTGGCGGGTATGCTTATTTTTTTTAAAGAATATTTTACTGCCCTTACTGCAATGATAAAATAATGGGAAGGCCTGGCTCATCAGTGGTGAACCCTCCCAGCGGTTTCACCAGTTTAATCTACCATACCGCTGTAATATTTCATTGCGCTCTCTTTCTGTTTTTTATTTTTTACTTTATACAGATACTGAAAATAAATTATTGGAAACGGTCTTTTAAATGAACTATGGACATAAGTTTTTTTTTTTTTGGGGGGGGGGGACAGGAGAAATACATACAATTATAAATATATAACATGCTTCTAGCAATGCTCTTCTGCACACACAACCTGGTGAAACCGCTAAGAGGGTTCTCCATTGATGAAGCAGCCATCTCCCAATATTTTTATCGTTGCAGTAGGGGGGGGGGGGGGGGTTTGGGCAGTAGAAAATTATTTCATTTTAAAAGAAACATAACCCTCATATAAATAATTCAAATTTGTTTAACACAAAATAAATAAAAAAAATAAGCATTAATTAAATTAGTCTCTCTCATTAAGTATTCTATTAATTTTTTAATTAATATTATTTTATTTTTAATCGAAAATAGCATTAAAGAAATCCCTTGACACCATTCCCCAAATGGTCAAGATACCCTCCCCGAAGTCAGAGCTACGCAATTCTACTGCGGTCCCAAGGGGAAAATTGTAATTCCAAAGAGAGAAATTTCGAGCAGAAAAGGAAAGAATTTCGATTTAGTCTCCCTAATAACTTCTTTCAATATAATTTTCCCTTGGGAGGAAAAAACATTTCGACTTCACAAATTTTTCAATTCGGACCTCGTTATTTGAACTTGGCTCATAATTCAGGAAAAACTAGGGTAGAAGATTCTCTCTTCGACGCAGTTTTTTTATAAGCTCTGATCAATTTGCATATTTTATCTAGTCAATACTAGTTCTGAATATAACTCCAGAAATCGAGAAAATTAAAACTTTGATTGTGTAAATAATTGTCGTTGGATTGAATGTGTCAGGCCTAACATCAAAAATATATGCAACTAAAAATAGATAATAAAATTTATATCCTGATCTTTCAATTGAAAGTTGCTCTGACGATTTGCGCCATCTATAGAAATAAATATAAATCTAATCGCGCGTTGATTTTTGAAAAAATTGTTGAATATATAATGGAAAATAAGTCATAAAAATAAATAATCCTTAAAATTAATTGGCGAATATAAAGAATATAAAAAGATTTATACTGGCCGAAGTATCTATAATTTTAAGAACAATGAATTCCGGCCAGGCAGCCTCTATCTTTAAGATAAATAATCCTATAATGATTTTTTTTAAATCAACCTTTTTTTACCTTAATTCCGATAGATAGCTAAAGCCATCAGCAAATTTTATTTACACGATTTCCCATTGCAAGAGATCTTATTGAAGGTAGTGAGAGGTTATTTAACAAATATATAAATAGAGAAAAAATGTTCACGACTTATAAAAATCACAAACTGGGATTTCTGAAAAAAATATATTGTAAATAATGTCTTCTACATCACATTTATTTTATATTGCATTAAGTTTACAATTAGCCACAACCTCAGCACTTCTTCGTTGAACAGGATAGCGTTCTAGTGTAGTCTAGATATATATACTAAGTGTATAGTTGTATTTATATATGCGTAACATTCACTGCAAAGTGTTTGGCTGTTGCTAATCATACCCACATAAGTGTTGGGGAGTTAGGACAACTTAAAACTCCGCCTTTGCTGGTCCCAAGCCCGGATGAAAAAAAAGAGGAGGGTAAGCAGTAACAAGCTCGCTAAAAGGCCTGGGTTTAGCTGGCCCGGCTGATAGTACTCTATAAGGGCTTCTGATCCAGGGATACAGGATAAGCATTGTCTGTACTCCAAGTTAGAAGCGGCTGCATTTGGCGTCGCTTTTTGGAGCTTAGTCGGCCTGCTACTGAGTAGTGCTCCCGGTTTTAATGACAAAGGCATTCTAATTCACCCACGTCATGAAGGTTGTCAAAGCCTCAAGCGCTACAAGCATGATACCCAAATATGATTGAGTGGAGATGATAAAGAAGAAGAAGACAACTCAATATATATCTACATGACACTCACTTGTCGAATTTTCAAAAACTAATATAAGTTAATATGATTATGAAAATACACTCATAAAATTTTAAAAATATCATTTGACTATAATATATCCGTCAATTCGAGAAAATCCATAGAAAAATGGAGTTAAATATGGAAGTTATATTTATTGTGTAATTGGAAACTTTATATACTCCTCACTGCTAACAAGAGAGAGAGAGAGAGAAGTTATCAAATTTCACATTAATTTCTATCCACATGCCTCCTTTCTTTCTATCTCAACGGATTCTATATCATTACTCTCTTTAAAGGCAGTCCCTATTTTGTATTTATGATCATTTCATGTTTTTAGTTTCATTTTCTCGTAGAAATCGTAATATACTCTACTAAAATTTGGAAAAAAAAATATGAATGGGCTTAAATTACATCCAGTGTTTACAGTTTCAGCAAATTGTTCTGAAGAGAGAGGAGCTTAATAGATTAAAATCTGGTAATAAATTAATAGATAAAAGGATGATCTAAATGACTTTCTATGAATTGGTTGAGGAAGAACGATGTTCGATGCAACTATGTTTTTGAATGCCTTTTATTTTTTAAAGTTATGGAGAAAAAGACAAGGTGTAACTTAACTTTTGGCCTTCAGTGTTTATTTCTACTGCCTTCTAAGATTTATGTCCATAGATTCGTTATATATAATATAACCAAGAATTTCGTTCTAATGCCGGCTATACAAGTACAACAGCCTAATACAAGAGTAGAGCGTGGATTGAATTGACCAAACCTCGGAAAGAGTTTCCCACTGATGAGCCAAGCGCCCTATCAATACATTATCATCGAAAGTTTATTTGTTATTAAATAAAAATATCGCACAGAAATGAGGTTGAGGTGAGTTGAAAATTAGGAAATACAAATTTCAGGATAACACAGCATTTTATTTAGGGCACCATCACCAACTAAAATTTATAAAATACAAGAGACACACAATGAAGAAAGTTTCCAGAGAGACTAGCAAAATATAAATGATATAAATATCAAAAAAATAATCTATATATAAAATATAATAAATACTTTGTTACAATATCATATACATGTCTTAGTTAATTTATCTTTATTTGCTACGCTATTAAATGTCAAATTGAATACTTTATTTTTCAAACCCCCCAAAACGAAAGGTTTGTCGATAAATCTATTGATGGCAGTAAGGTAAACAGCTTTAATTCTCGGCAAATTATAAAGCAATCGACCAAGTAAAGAAGAATTCGACAAGTTAGGTCAACACGCCTCGGGTAAATAAAAATAGGAAGAACCGGGTTTTTCAATATTTCTTTCTTTCTTTACAGACATCATTTTGTAAGAGAAATATATATCTTCCCCGTGGGCCACCAAACAATTTTCTCTTCAGTTTGGCCTCCAACTTGGAAGAAGTCGGCCCCAGGGTAGGACGCCGTTACGGCTGCAATTTAAATGCAAATGTCAATTTGATTATTATGTAAATTAGTTCTTCTTCTTCAGCAGAATATTTAGAAATTCATAAATAGCAATGAGAAGTGTTTCAGGCTTTTGGTTTTTTTTATTTTCTTTATTCTTTAGACTTCAAAGAAAGTATGTGAAGCTTAAGAAATTTAAAGAAAATAAAATTATTTTTGTATTTGCATCCGACTTTGTGTGTGTGTTTTAAAATATAAAATAAACATGTCTAAAAATGATATATAAATTGTTATATATTTGAGAGATTTTTTTCCCTTTTAAAATTTTGTGCGGGTAATAGAAATGCGCGCTAAGACAGGTTTCAATACTTATTATTTAGAAGAAAGTATATCGCAAAAAAAGAATATTCATAAATTTTAAATAGAGTAATATAACAACAATAAGACTTTTATTGGGGTCCTATGCCCTATACAGGATTCGACAAAGTACATAATTGCTTAGAAAAGATGAGTTAGTTATTTACAAATTATCGTTCATTCACATATCCATTTACATACGGCTCTCTTTTCTAAATGTTTCTTCTCTTTTACAGCCCTGTAAATAAAATAAAGTAATTCCAAATTATGTCTTAATCTACATAAATTGGATCTTAAAAATGTTTATATTGCCAATATCGATTGGTAAAGCGTCAACCTTTATCAAGGTCAACAAAAAAAATTCCACAAAATAAGTACGCTATTTTACCTTAATTCAATTTGGCATTTTGCCAAATGTGTAAGAAAATATATTGGTATATTAAACAATTTTAAGGTTAAATATATCATATTTATACATTTGTGTGTGTCTCTTATATATATGATATATACTTTTTCAATTTTTATTTGTCGCAGTATAAGAGAGGAGTGTATAAATAAATTTAAACATTAAACTTTCATTAAGCACATTCGATTTTAATACACACCCCCATTAAATAATTTATATACAAAAATATTTATTCATTGAAGTAGAGACCGTCATTTTCAATAACAGTCAGTAATCTTTTTGCTAGGTTTTCAATTCGATGACGATAACATTCTCGGGGTTTGGAGTCGAAAAAGTCACGACGGGCAATATCAAAGTTTGGGAATGTTTCAAAGTATCTTACCCCTAGAAATATAGCCATGGACGGAAATAATGCATAATCAGATGGCGCAATTTCTGGACTATAAGCGGAGCAAGGTAGAACTTCAATAACTTCCAAATTCTTTATTTTATTCGTTTTTAACCTAGCTCGATAAGCTGGAGTGTTGTCATGTTGCAAGAGTACTCTCTTTCGGTTGATCAAAGCAGGGTATCGAGTCTTCAAAACTTCATATACTCGGCTGAGTTGTTGTGAGTAGAGAACGGCATTAACTGCACGACCATCAGGAACAAGTTCGTAGTGTACAATATCATCGATGTTCCACCATACAAGCAACATCACTTCATGGCCAAGGCAATCTTGTTTAACTACAGGTTTAGCCTCTTGATCACAGGGTACCTATTTCCTTCTTGTGTAGAGGTTACGAAGATAGATACACCTTTCATCCTCAGTTACAATCCGCTTCCAAAACCGAAGATCATACGGATTTTCTAACAATCATTTACAGATATCGACTCGCCTCTTGAACTGGGCTAGAGTCAGGTGGTGGGGATCTTGGACGTTTTCTAACAAAGTGCAGCTTGTGCAGAATTCGGTTGATCGTATCTTTGGATGGTCCAAGTCTGGCGGACATTTCACGCGTAGATTGTTGTAGATTTTCCATCATCAGAAATCGTAGGACCTCAATATCCGTCACATGTGGAAGTCCTATTCGAGGGTTGTCCTCAAGGCTGATGTCTCCTTCTCTAAATCTCTTGAACCAGTTTGAAGCTGTTCTTCTACTGTCTATTCCTTTCCCTTCCATTTCACATTTTTTATCACACATTATTTAAGTCTCTACTAGAATACATAAATGTTATTCTAAACCCTATTACGTTATTTCGATCACGTGAGCACGTTCATCGACCGTGGGACCGAACCTTTATTTAAACTTTATTTATATTGGTATACGTATATTTAAATAATTTGATTTTATATTGGGCTTCCGCTTTGTGAACGAATATTTTTAAAGCCTTGTAAATAATAATGCACTTAATGAACAATGATAAAAAATTGGAAAGAAATCGCTCATCAGTGGTGAACTTTCCCAGCAAGTTCGCCAATTTAGTCCGTCAGTTCGCTACAACTATTATAGTGTTCATTCAGTCTCTATAGTCTGCATTTGAAGCTTGATTCTTGGTGATGGTGTGTTAACCAACTATGAAAAGATGCTTCTGTAACTGTAGGAATTCGGTTTGGCATAGTCTGCGCACATAAAATGAATCAGTAGCGTGCTTTCTTCCTCGCATGGATTGCCTCCTGCCGTATCTCTCTCGTGGTAACACAACTAAAATATTTGAATAAATAAGATGACCTGACAAACCAATAGATAGATATTTGGCTATTCATTGGTTGACCATTTCGTTTTAAAATACACACATGAACAAAACTTGAGGAAGTTGTACCTTTTGGCATGTATATCGGGATTCAAACAAAAACTCTGAAAGGTATTTTATACACAGTGACCTTTATTGAAAACACACGAGATAACAAGTGTGAACAAAAAATTGACTCTGTTTTCAATATATATATAGACAACCGGCGATTTCAAAGACTTTTCACTTCCTTAAGTTTTGTTCATGAGCGTAAAATACAAATAAAATAATTTTCTATCGCAATGATAAAAATATAGGGAGGACCTTAGTAACCCATCCCAGCGGTTTCATCAGTTTAATCTAATATATCATACCATCTACCATTTGGACTATGAATCATGTAGATTCTTTAAATTCCCAAACAGAGAAATGGAGTAAATCAACATTTCTTGATAGAAATCTCTATCAGAATAGATTTATTAATTAAAAGACAGCAGCACACGAGATATGTACAGAGTGCTAATTGCAGAAAGTAAAGATGTAAAAAGAGCCGGGAAGAGAGCAAATTAAATCAAATGGCGAGGGGGGAATTGTGTTCCCAGGCAAAATTAAGTTATCCGAGAGATCTCGGAGCCATGCCTTAATTAATGGCCAAGAATATTCTTCCGTAATTACTCTTTGTGCCTCTTCTGGAAGCTTTTACAAAAACATTTGTTGGCTGGCTGGCTACACGGCCATTTTTGTTGGCTTGTCCCCTACATACCACGTCACTATCTATTGTGGACTATAGTAGGACAGCGATCTGCATAAGGAATCTATTAACACAAAGCAATAACGCGCCATCTATACATATAAAAAGAAAGGATTTAAGAGCACGAATGATTCTTGTATACATAATACAAACTTCTACTGCCCTTACTGCGATGAAAAAAATATATTGGGAGGGCTTGGCTCATCAGTGGTGAACCCTCCCAGCGGTTTCGCCAATTTAATCCACCAGACCGCTTCTCAGAGCTCTGATACTCTATTGGACGATTCTGCTTATATACCCAGCACTGAAGGATGGAATCTCAGAAATGGGTTTCAAGAAGGAATATTTGAATTTGTTCATGCATAAAAATAAAATGTAAAATCCTATAGTTTGCTTTTCAATTTGTACTGGGAGAAGTAAAAAGATATCTTTAGGAAGATTTCAACATATATGAGGCAATTTTTTATTCTTAATGTGTAACTTTTAATGGAAAATTCATATATATATATATAGCAACGATGGCATGCTAATGCGTTATGTTTAAATTTATACTTTGTTAGCTCCTTTTTAAATTATTTGCTAAACAGAAACGCTCGATGCCAGTATTTATAAAATTATGTTTTCTTTCCTCAAGGATTATATCTATTTTTATATTCGATTATTTTATCAAGATTTTATTTTATGTGGCAGTATATATAAACAGAATTGACTAATACAATACTAAAACGGTCTTCTAGGATGTAACTAGTGAAATATCGCAAGGAAAGGGTTCACCACTGATTCATAAAGATTTTCCAAATGTTTTTTTCATCACAGTAAGGACGGCAAGAAGTTGATTAATTTAGAACTGAAATAAATATATTAAACTACAAAAATGGTGATAGCACCAAGGTTTCAAGAACTTGGACCGAACTGCGTATGTGAATAGTGTGGGGAATGTCTCAAAATATATCCTTTTATTTGCTGTACATAGAACCTCTATCTATGTTGATTTATTGTGGCCTTTGTGGCTTAAATTCGCGCGAGGGAATAAATAATATAATTATATATTAAAGAAAATATTTATGAGTCTAAATATAGCTGAGAGATCTCCGGAGAGAGAGACGATGTATATAGATATATCTTAAAGAATAATAATTTATTTGTTATCTTTTTTACAGCAGACATACAAATAGTTGTCTGCTTTAAATAAAATATTAACCGACAGTGGAGTAGAGGGTCATACAATAACTTCCTCTTCATTACGTTGGTGGTAAAGGTAAATATTTTAAATCTCTGTATAAATATCACAGTTACCTATTTAAACTTCTATGACAAATTTAGGCAAAAGTTGTTTCAAAACAAGACACCATCTGAAAAAGTTCAAATAATTGTCGGTGCTTTTGATTTTGATAGAGGAGTGTTCGACAATCTTAATTTGGATATACCTATTTATATGGGTTCAATGCCAATATAAAAAGTAAGTTAAAAGTCTTAATAATATCAATTAGCAATTTCTGTACATTAAAATAGTGAATATACAATATATATATTCGAAATATTTAGAATCTAATCATTTCTACCGGTATCTTTTTGTCCCGTGTATCTCATCTTATCTCTATAAGAAAGGAAGATAAGAGCCATACAAATGAAGCATTTTTTAAAATTAACTATGAACCAACTAGAAATTGAAAATTTTAATATTTCTAGTGTTTAGGAAATGTGTAATTTGAGAAAGCCCATATTCTAATGAGGGGATTTTTATTTGATTAGTGGAATCCTAACTTTAGCGCAAACATCTCAAAAATCTAACTTTAAAAAGTCTAATCTTAATTTATATATTTTGCATCAAAAATTATTTTAAGAAGGCCATACAATGTGTACGGAATTTATTTTATTTCAACACATTTATAAAATATGAAATTCCTTTGAATTTATTTATCTCTCTGAGATTCAACTATTTCTATTTTTAACAACAATTGGAGTATTGCTAAAAGCAAAATAGCCATGAGATCTTTAAGTCAGGATATCCTTTAATCTTATCGTATCAACTTCTATACAAACCAAACAACTGAATATCCTCTCTTTATCATATTGCTGAGAATGATCAAGCCAAGCAAAATTGTCTGAGAACTGCACTGCAGAACGAAATCAGAAACAAGATTGGAACATGATCGAGAATAGCGATATAAACCACTATTGGAAAATATATTCAATATGAAACAATATCGAGAAAACGCTGGGATATAGAACATGTTCGGGAAAGTGCTGCGCTATGATCAGAAAGATTTGTTATAATATAGCAAAATCGGAAAAATGTTGTGACATTGAACAAGGTCGGGGAAATGCTACGATATATGGTACAAGATCAAAAATAGTTACTATATAGAACAAGATCGAGAAAAGCTGCGAGATATAACAAGTTCAGGAAAGTGCTACGATTTGGTACAATATCAAAAATATTTACTATATAGAACAAGATCGGGAGAAAAGCTACGATATAGAACAAGATCGCGAAAAAAGCTACGATATAGAACAAGATCGGGAAAAGCTGCTATATGATACATGATCAAAAAGAGTTGCTCTATAGAACAAGATTGGAAAAAAAGCTACTATATGATACAATATTAAAAATAATTATTTTTTAGAACAAAATCTCGGGAAAACATTGTGTTTTATAACAAGCTGAGAAAAGTGCTACGATGGTTGTTTATAAAGCAAGATCGGGAAAAAGTTGAATATAGAAAAAAATATATTATTAAAGAATTGATATATAGAAAAAAATTATCTAATTGCTGAGAGGTAGAAGGAGATCGGGAAAGAGCTGAGCTCCAGAACAAGATGGTAACAAAGTATCGCAGATTGCAGAATGTCTTCCTCCGTTTAAATTATCAAGAAAGTTTGATACATGAAGAGTTTCCTTGAACACCACCAAGGCAATGAGTATCAAAAGATTTTCACCATTGTCCAAGTAGGTTTTAAATTGTATATTTTCAAATGTTTATAGCTTTCTCTCTGAAATAAACAGAATATATAGAGATAAAACATGTTTAAAACTTCTAGCATATGTAATATCACAGGGGCAATTAGAGTATATATACCCAGATTAGATCGTCTAATTACTTTTCACAACTTAGAAACGTATTTATTTAATACAAAGCACAATATAACGCGCCTTCTATATATAAAAAATGAAAACATTAAGACGCGCGAATGTTTCTTTCACAAGAAACACTCACGTCTTGATGTTTAAATTTGTTATTTATTTACTGTGTGGAGTAGAGAAGTAAACTAGTGAAACTCGAAACTAAGGAAAATAAACGAACTTT
Organism: Cordylochernes scorpioides; assembly: GCA_030710605.1. Classification (NCBI taxonomy): domain Eukaryota; kingdom Metazoa; phylum Arthropoda; class Arachnida; order Pseudoscorpiones; family Chernetidae; genus Cordylochernes; species Cordylochernes scorpioides. The sequence continues at coordinate 38,963,312 of CP092881.1, read as the reverse complement.
TATAAATAAATTCCTAAATATTATATTTAAAAAACAAAATACTATATATTAATATTTCTATGTATGTTACTATTCTTCATCAAACTATCAAATTAATGATTAAGAAAATCTATGTGTAGGTAGCTGAAAAAAAAAAGATAAATGCATATACGAGTATTTTATCAAAATTCGAAACTATTATAGACGCATATGATTCTTTTTAAAAATAAACAATTTATACTGTCCTTACTGCAATGAAACATTTTTCATCGCAGTAAGGACAGTATAAATTGTTTATTTTTAAAAAGAATCATACGCGCCCATAATAGTTTAGAATTTTGATAACAGATGGCGCGCTAATGCATCATAGTATATATTTTTATATCTTAAATATTTTATTTGGTAATCAATTCAAATTTATGTAGTACTTCTAAGGTTAAAATAAAATTATGATTGGGGTTACTTTTAAAACTAAATTTATTTTCTATGTGCTATCCCCTTATCAAAGCATGACCAAATGTATCTTAAATGTACCTAGACAATACGTAGGCGCACAAAATCAGATACATCGACTCGAATAGTGTATACATATATACAATTCATGTAGCAAAAGTGGCACCTCTCTCTTTATTTGTGCATTGGGACAAGCGCAATATTGTTTAACCCCTAGTAAAAACTTAACTAATGGTGATAAGAAATGAGCCATAACCTCAGTTTTGGCAAATTCAAACAAAAGCCAACAACCTCTATACCAAGGTTTCGGGTTCTGGACCTCATCAGTACAGGGGCGGCTTCGATTTCATAACATCCTACGAGACGTGTTATGAAATCGGTCGAATTTACCAAAAATGTTAAAATATCATCCTTCCAGGGTGAAATTTTCCTTTTAAAATCTTCAAAATCTAGCTTTAGGGCACGAACTCTTCTTCTGTGGAGGGGCGTTCGTGACCGAAAGCTAGAGATTAAAGATTTTGAAAGGAAACTTATCCATGGAAGCCTGATATTGCCTTCAATATTGATACAAGGGGTTATTTTATTGAGTAACCAAAATGTGTATAAGCTGGTGAAGTGGCAAGTAGGCAATACAACATAAAGTTGCGGGAGGATGATATTCATATATCTAAAAGTGAGGTACCACTTTTGGTACATGAATATGATGATTCCGTAAAGTTATGTTATATATTTTTGCATTCTTAATTTTTAAAACGTTTTTGATTTTAATTAAATTCCTAGCGCAAATTGAAGATAGTATTTCTTTATTGTTTTCAGTTTTTTGTATATATATTGTATGGTGAATCCGTAATGGTTCAACCGGGCTGGAAAGAGATCAGTACTATGTCGGGTCTTTTCAAAAGTTAACATGGCGTCTATTTATATTATATATATAATCATGTTGAAGGAGGGTGGTATCGATGTAAAAGAAGTGCCACTCTCTCTTTAAATATGCATTTTATTCATCACCCCAGACTAATGAGAGCCATAGCCCGAAACCATGGAATACAGGTTGGCTTTTGTCTGAATTTTCTGGAAGGGATATTGTGGCTCATTCGTCATTGCCACCTTTATGTTTTGTACAGGGGTAATGGACAAATTACGTTGTTCTAATGCATATTTAAAGGGAAAGGTGCCTCTTCTGGTACATATATAGGAATCCATAAAACAGTAATAAACCCTATAGCAGGGGAATTTTAACATTCCAGTATTATAAACAGATATTAATATTAAGAGAACATTCAAGAAAGATGAGCTCTCAAAATTATAAAGAAAGATTTGTAATATTGTTGAGGGTATTGTCAGAACGAAATTGATCCATGAAAACAAAGCAAAAATCTCTCGTCAAAACAAGCATAAAAACTAAGCGCCACCTCTTGACCGTCTCTACAAACTTGCAGACTCGGTTTGAAGACAAGTCCATATCACCAGTTTGGCAAACTCAGAACCCTCGCCTGGAGATAATAATTTCGGGCTATGGCCACCGACAGTCTAAGGTGGGCTTTTCAATTTCACAAAATCTTTATAATTTGACAGAGAGATGAGAATTGGCAGGTAAAGTAGCTGGACCAATTTTATTACCAAAATATAGAAGAGAATTTTTCTGTGAGGAATATTCGGTATCCATAAGGACAAATATTCCGTTAAAAAAGGCTCAAAAACGATGTTCTATCTATCAATAATCTCTCGAGGATCTCATGAAATCAAAGTCCGTCCTGGACTGACTAGGGCCATTAGCCCAAAATCCCCTTAGTCTCCAGATGGAGTTCAGAAATTCCCAAGGTTGGTGTTGTGGCTTTGTCCCAGAGTCTGCAAGTTTGCAGAGACGGTCAATATATGGAGCAGGGTTTTGCGTCTATTTTAACGGAGCCTTGCCCTTTCTTTATATGGGTCAAATTCCTTCCTGCTATTTTTTATTAATATTTACTTCTATAATTCTAAATATTAGTTCAGCTTCTTGGGTATTCTCCCAACAGCACTGACTGTCCACGCTAGAATACTGGAATGCCCGTAATAGGGTCATTACTAATGAAAAGTACTTCGGCGGACAAAGTTGATCATATTTCCATTGTAAAACATATAATGCCCCGGTGGTATTTACTATTCCCCGACTTTGTTAAAAACATTTTACCTAATTCTTAAAAGATTTATTAATAATATTTTAACAACTCACAACACACACAAATATGTGTCTATAAGAAGGAGGCTTAAAGGCAACAATTTTCTCCGGGGTAAATTTTGATATCAGAAGCCTCAGGCAAACTGTTTGAGTTATTCAAATATATGGAAGGATTGTAATTTTATTTCAGTAACTCTTAGATTATATTTCAAAATAAAATGCCAATGTAAGTACAGGTGTACCTTTATTCCAGATACTGACTCAGGATCGCTAAAATAATAGAAAATAATGTTGTAGTATCAAAGAAAGAACGAGCAGGAATATTGCGGGGGAACGGACAGTAATATTGTAGGGTCACAGAAGTAGCGTGCAAAAATATTGCATAATTACAACCATAACTGACAGTAATGCTGCAGGAACACACACATAGAAGGATCGTGAGAGAATGTTTCAGGATTACAGCAATTACTGACAGTAATGTTGCAGAAACTCAGAAATGACGGAAATTAATATTTTAGGGCCACAGAAAGAAGGTGCAAGAATGTTCCAGAATCACAGCAATTACTGACAGTAATATTGTAGGATCACAGAAAGAGCTGAGAGAATGTTGCATAATTACAGCAATAACTGACAGTAAGGCTGTACAAATTGTTTCCAATAAGTTTCCGGACTGAAGGTATCGAAGAATTATTACTATTTTTACAGATTTATTTTAACGGTAACATATAGAATGAAGAATTTGCTACACCAAAGTATCATTATCGATACACTACACGCACCAGAAATTCGTTTTTTAGAGTTACTACTAGTGTTTAAGAGAATTTTCAAAATTGTTATCAAAGGCGTATTATTTTCAGTGCTGATTTGAGGTTAGTGAATGAAATTAGTTAGTAGATGATATATCCGGGGAATAGGTTGGTTTGGGGGTTAGGATTACAATTTAGCTTTCTATCTTAAAATCAGATGATCAAATGAGCCGTGTTTGAGCTGGCAAGCGCGGTGTAAGATACCTTTACCATATACCCATTTTTTTACATTTTTCCCGATTTACCTCTCTTTGACGTTACAGTATGGTTAAATAAACCACATTGTTAACTGCTGTACCTTCTGCGCGATATTTAGGGTGAACAATGCCCTTATGAAACATAAATGGCCAGCAGAAAATTGATTTCGTATATGACCATCACCGTTTTTTTGGATCTAGGCTCACCCCGACGCCATTCGTCGGATTGATGCTCGGTTTCAGGGTCCTAACTGTAGACCCATGTTTCCTTGCCTGTTATTACCTTGTCCTTCCATTCCGTATCTACTCTTGCCATTCCCAACATGTTCTCTCAGATTTCGAGCCGGTACAGCTTCTATTGTTTGTGAGGATGATTTGCTGGGGTTTTCAAGCTTCAAAACTTATAATGAATCCAATCATTGTTTTTATAACAGTCTCTTCTAACAGTTCTTTAAAGTGAATCGAGAGTGTTCTTTGATAAAATGTCTTACTTGTTATTCTTTTGATGAATAGGACAACCTTGATGATGATCTTCTTCAATTGAGATCATGCCATTTTTTAAAATCGTAAATACCAATCAGAATAGTTGCTCGCTTAAGAGGCGTCGTTGAGGAATGCTTGATTATCATATCCAAAGTGATGGCAGCTGAGTTTTAAAGCTCGATGCAAAATTCTTTGTAAATCATTGTTTCAACTTCAGATTTATTGAAAATTCTTACTAGCAGTAAACCTTTTAAAAAACGAACTTGGGCATTTGTAAGGTCTCGAGAATAATTCCATCATGTACCCAATTCTTTAATCTATATAACACAGGCGGAATAAATCAGTAAAATCTTCCATATATATCGTAATTTAAACAATATGATATGTAAGTAATAAAGTATGACGTCTTTTCTAGTCGTCTCAAAGTGACACCAGCTTGCCACTGGACACCCGGGGGATCCAGAGAGGGACAAAGAAGGGGCGTTAGTCCGGATGTTGACAGTTAGTTAGGTTAAAGTGGATATTTTCGGATAGGCCCGCGCAGTGCTAGGTCTCACGGCGGCCCTAGTGGCCTCCGTTTTGGTTCCTCCCTGCCTCCGCGGCTTCATGCAGGACGCCGAGCTTTCCTCAGTTAATCCTCAACTTTCCCCTGGTCCTGGTGCCACGTGAGACGTACTAGGAGAGCGTTTTTTGATCCCAAACTTTGTCCTTACTGTCCCGTGCGGACTTCCCACTCTGCACGCCTTGCCACTCAACCCCTACTGCTTCCAACTCACTTGTTGGCTCACCCGGGTTTACGACATATATATAATTATTTTTATAACTTCAGTTCGGGAACAGAAAAATGACAGTTATTCTGTCGGATCATAAAAAGAGCTAATGTTCCAGGAATCGTAGAAAGCTGGGCAATGAATGCCTCACATGAGAGAGACGCCACCGCAGGACCCGACTATTGTCCAAATTAAAAAGTGAGATGAAGGGAAGATTAATAATAAATGTCAGCCGACGATTAAAGCATCTCTTCTTCCCCAAAAAAAGCAATTAATTCCCGCAAAATTAATTATTATATTACTGAAATTTAAAAAGGTCATAATCCCATTTTAAAATTTTCCATCAGCTTTAATTAAATACTTTTTAATTAGCTTTTGGAGCTAAATTGTGAGGAAATAATGAAAAATTAATATATAGAATAGAAGAGTAGAATAAAAGCGTTGTTTGGTTTCACAAACTTGGCGCCTGTGTGACTTGGCCTTTGTTCTCTCCCATCTGGAGGTTCACAGGAACCCTGGCTTAGCACCAACCAGGTTGATTCCGACATCGCTGTGTATTCTAGCTTAGATTTTTTTCTGTTTTCTTTATATATCAGCAAGATTTTTTTTTTTTCGTCGCTGTATATCCCAACCTGGAATTTTCGGTTCTCGCTGTAATACCAACTTGGAATTTTCTGTTCATGTTGTATATCTGAACTAGGATCTTTTATTCCCACTGAGTTCAAACTGGAATATACTCCGTTATCGCTTCTCTTTCCCCTTATAGGCCGGACTTCTGCCATCAGACCATAAAATGTTTCACAATTTATCGATTGTTATAAAACTTGATTTCACTTATCCGCTGGAATCCCTACTTTCAGTCATTAATCAAACACCCGGGGATAAAATATTTTGTCCCAGTTGCGAAACTAGTTTCATAAATAAGATTCAAATATACGTGTCTTATACCATAGCATGATAGTTAGGTTATTTTGACTTCGATGAGGAATGATCACTTTGCTCATAATCAGCGTAATCAAAACAAATTAGATTGTAATTTTCTTCAAGGATTAATGTAGATAAAGGTTTTTTTACTTTATTAGATTAATTTACATATCTCGGGGTAAAGAGACTGAGATAGTGACTCCTTCCAAAGATACTCTCTATCCTGTAAAAGTTTTACCCCGATGTGCCAAATACTGAAGGAAGTTATGTGGAACAATCAGCCTCACAATTAACTCTTCAAATAGAGATATATATACGATGTGTCTTGTGCGAGTTCTCATGAATATTTTAAATATAATTATTTTCTAATTAAAATATGTTGAGAGAGAGGAGAACAAAGATTGAGGGAGGAGTTGAAACCACCTTGTCTTGAGGATTAAACCTCAGCGGAGTACACAAGTGAGTAAATGGAGAATTAACAAAGAAAGTTGTTTGGTTCGCCGAAGTAATTAGGAGAGATAGAATATTTAATTACTTTTCAGAGGAGGGGAATCTTCTTTCTGTCGCCGCAAAGTCTGGTGACTTCCAATTGTCCGACATTTCTTTTCAATTTGTGTTCCTCAGACTGAACTCCGCTATAGGATCCTATATAGGGCGTTCCTTTGAAGAGAGTTGGTTTAATCCGCTATTCCACGGGTAGATAAAGATATAAATGGTGAATGCATAAAGGTCTGGTTGGAGGAGAAGTGGTGCACACCGTCGATAACTACGAATTAGGATCGAATCCCTGATTGAAAACTTTTTTCTGCTTCAATTACCACCGTTCGTTTCACAAGATCAATCAAGTGAATGCAAATAATCAAACGGAGCTCTGGCCTTCTTGTAAGTGTAGAATTCGAATTGATTTATACATGTGCATACACACAGTGCACGTTCAGTAAAACCTAGTTGCTAATTACTTCCCATTAGGAAACTATTTAAAACTCTAGCTCAGCATGTAAAACTAAAAGATTTCAACTTTTTCAAATAATTAAACACTCGAATAATCCAGACTCGAGGCCTATCTTGTAATTTAAAAGAATATTCCTTAATACCAATGGTTTTAAGAAAAATTCACCAATATTTTTCCATGGTTGCCCTATGCATGCCTGGCTCCGTTTGTATGTATTTGTATGTTTTGTCTGTATATGTGTATGGTATATGTTTGTATATGTAATATGTTTCTGTGTATGCCTACATGAGTGACGACATTACACATAATGATTTACCTTTAAAATAACCATTTTCAACGCTGTAGAGCATGAACCGTGAACGTGTGTGTATTGTATTTTTCTTTTTAAATATATATTTTAAAGCCTTCACTTTAAAAAGCCCCTAAGTACAAAAATTAGAATAAAAACACACTGAAAAATGATCTCTTATTTATAAGAAGTTATAATTTTTTTGATTTTCTGATAAGGATTTTCATTATTCTCAGATAAAATATTATAATCTGTAAAGAAAAAGTATTAACATTTCTAAAAAAATAAAATCGCCAAATGCCATATGATGAAAATAATAAATTTTTATAGAATATTTGATAGTTCATCCGAATCGTTCTTAAATGAGAAAAATATCTAAGAAACCCCTCTGAGGAATTTAACAACTAAGTCCCAACAATGCTTTGATATGCCACCAAAGAAAATACTTTGAGCCAATGAAATATCGCAGCACGAATACATATATCAAAACCTATTGTGTGTAGGATTATAAGAGACTTTTTAGGTAAAAATGATTTTTATAATATAAATTTCACATTTTCTTTACACATTCCAATTTTTCACACAGAATGTATAGTATCACACTTCAGAGAGTATAGATACCATACTTCAGAGAGTATATAGATACTACACTTCAGAGAGAGAGAGTATATAGATAGTACACTTCAGAGAGAGTATATAGATACTACACTTCAGAGAGTATAGATACTACACTTCAGAGAGTATATAGATACTACACTTCAGAGAGAGAGAGTATATAGATAGTACACTTCAGAGAGAGTATATAGATACTACACTTCAGAGAGTATAGATACTACACTTCAGAGAGTATATAGATACTACACTTCAGAGAGAGTGAGAGTATATAGATAGTACACTTCAGAGAGAGTATATAGATACTACACTTCAGAGAGTATAGATACTACACTTCAGAGAGAGAGAGTATATAGATAGTACACTTCAGAGAGAGTATATAGATACTACACTTCAGAGAGTATAGATACTACACTTCAGAGAGAGAGAGTATATAGATAGTACACTTCAGAGAGAGTATATAGATACTACACTTCAGAGAGTATAGATACTACACTTCAGAGAGAGAGAGTATATAGATAGTACACTTCAGAGAGAGAGAGTATATAGATAGTACACTTCAGAGAGAGTATATAGATACTACACTTCAGAGAGTATAGATACTACACTTCAGAGAGTATAGATACTACACTTCAGAGAGTATATAGATACTACACTTCAGAGAGAGAGAGTATATAGATAGTACACTTCAGAGAGAGTATAGATACTACACTTCAGAGAGTATAGATACTACACTTCAGAGAGTATAGAAACTACCCTTCAGAGAGTATAGATAATACGCTTCAGAGAGTATATAGATACTACACTTCAGGGAGTATAGATACCACACTTCAGATAGTATATAGATACTACTTTTCAGAGAGTATAGATACTACACTTCAGAGAGTATAGATACTACACTTCAGAGAGTATAGATACTATACTTCAGAGAGAATAGATACTACACTTCAGAGAGTATAGATACTACACTTCAGAGAGTATAGATACTACACTTCAGAGAGTATAGATACTACACTTCAGAGAGTATAGATACTACACTTCAGAGAGTATAGATAATACGCTTCAGAGAGTATATAGATACTACACTTCAGGGAGTATAGATACCACATTTCAGATAGTATATAGATACTACACTTCAGAGAGAGTATATAGATACTACACTTCAGAGAGTATAGATACTACACTTCAGAGAGTATAGATACTATACTTCAGAGAGTATAGATACTACACTTCAGAGAGTATAGATACTACACTTCAGAGAGTATAGATACTATACTTCAGAGAGTATAGATACTACACTTCAGAGAGTATAGATACTACACTTCAGAGAGTATAGATAATACGCTTCAGAGAGTATATAGATACTACACTTCAGGGAGTATAGATACCACATTTCAGAGAGTATAAATACTACACTTCAGAGAGTATATAGATACTACACTTCAGAGAGTATAGATACTATACTTCAGAGAGTATATACACTGTATAACAAAAGAATCGACGCACCAAGAAGGAGTTGTCAGATTAGGACAAAAATTGGGGTATGTAAAGAGCATGTGTAGAGGGGAAAACGATTAAAATTTCAGAACAATTAATTGTTTAATTTCAGAGTTTGATCGTCACAAATTGAGAATGTCAATATGTCGTTGGACCCCCACTGGCCTGGATGCAGGTTGCCACCCGGCGTGTCATGGACTGATAAAGATTCCGGATGGTGTGCTGCGGGATTTCTTGCCAAATTGTCTCCAACTGTCGGGCTAAATAGTCAACATTACGGGATGGTTGCAATCACCTTCCCATCACGTCCCAGATGTGCTCTATGGGAGAGAGATCAGGCGACCTTGCTGGCCACGGAAGAGTTCGGCAAGATTGACGACAATCCATAGCAACACGGGCCGTGTGTGGCCGGGCATTATCTTGTTGAAAAGTAAGCCCGGATGATGTGAGAGGAACGGCAACAAAACAGGCCGTAGAATGTCATCTACGTACCGTTGTGCTGTCAGGGTGCCAGGAATGACTACCAATGGGGTCCTGCTATCAAATGAAATGACACCCCAGACCATAACGTCCTGTTGTGGACCTATGTGGTGTTCGACAGTAAGGCCAGGATCCACACGCTGCCCAGGACGTCTCCAGACACGTTTGCGACGGTCGTCAGGACACAGTAAAAACGGGACTCGTCACTAAAGACTATACGTCCCCAGTCAGCGCAGTTCCAAGTTGACCGCTCCCGACACCACTGTAGTCGGACTTGTCGGTGCACGGGTGTGAGGGGTAGGCATCGTAACGGTCGGCGAGCTCTTAGATTCTACTCTCTCAGTCGCCTGTTGATGGTCATTTTGGACACTTGTGTGCCGGTCACATGTTGAATGGTAGTTAACGTGGATTCCGGTGCTACGACAGACATTCTGACAATTGCTGTGTCCTCCCGTTCTGTTGTTGCCCTTGGTCGACCGCTGCCGCCCTGACGTTGCATACTTCCGTTGTTGACCCACTTTTGCCAACATCGCCTAATAGCCGCATCACTTCGACACAGATGTCGCGCGATTAGTCGTTTAGACCAACCAGCCTCTTTCAATTCAATGGCACGACCAGTTTCAAACTCTGACATATGTTCGTAATGAGCACGAATCTTTCGGCGAGGCATTGATACAGTAGAAATAGGCGTACTGATAAAATATTAAACGGAAATTCTGAATATTGAGTCTAGAATGTTCGTGCAGGATGCACAGTTCAGATGCGCTAGAGCTCTTGCTTTGCATAAATCGGCCACCAGATTTCAATCATTTGCATGTTTGGTCGAAACCTCTTTGTATACGTATTTTCATATAAATCGGACACCTGCTTCTTGGTGCGTCGATTTTTTTGTTATAGAGTATAGATACTACACTTCAGAGAGTATATAGATACTACACTTCAGAGAGTATAGGTACTATACTTCAGAGAGTATAGATACTATACTTCAGAGAGAATAGATACTACGATTCAGAGAGTATAGATACTACGATTCAGAGAGTATAGATACTACACTTCAGAGAGTATAGATACTACGATTCAGAGAGTATAGATACTACACTTCAGAGAGTATAGATACTACGATTCAGAGAGTATAAATATTATACTTCAGAGAGTATAGATACTACGATTCAGAGAGTATGGATACTACGATTCAGAGAGTATAGATACTACACTTCAGAGAGTATAGATACTACACTTCAGAGAGTATAGATACTACGATTCAGAGAGTATAGATACTACACTTCAGAAAGTATAGATACTACGATTCAGAGAGTATAAATATTATACTTCAGAGAGTATAGATACTACACTTCAGAGAGTATATAGATACCGCGCTTCAGAGAGTAAAGATACTACACTTCAGAGAGTATGGATACTACACTTCAGAGAGTATAGATACTATACTTCAGAGAGTATAGGTACTACACTTCAGAGAGTATAGATACTACACTTCAGAGAGTATATAGATACCGCGCTTCAGAGAGTATAGATACTACACTTCAGAGAGTATAGATACTACGATTTAGAGAGTATAGATACTACACTTCAGAGAGTATAGATACTACGATTCAGAGAGTATAGATATTATACTTCAGAGAGTATAGATGTTACACTTCAGAGAGTATATAGATACCGCGCTTCAGAGAGTAAAGATACTACACTTCAGAGAGTATAGATACTACGATTCAGAGAGTATAGATACTACACTTCAGAGAGTATATAGATACCGCGTTTCAGAGAGTAAAGATACTACACTTCAGAGAGTATAGATACTACACTTCAGAGAGTATAGATACTATACTTCAGAGAGTATAGATACTACACTTCAGAAAGTATAGATACTACACTTCAGAGAGTATAGATACTACACTTCAGAGAGTATATAGATACCGCGCTTCAGAGAGTATAGATACTACACTTCAGAGAGTATAGATACTACGATTCAGAGAGTATAGGATACCACACTTCAGATAGCATATAGATACAATGATTCAGAGAGGATAGATACTACACATCAGAGAGTATAGATACTACACTCAGAGAGTATAGATACTATACTTCAGAGAGTATAGATACTATACTTCAGAGGGTATAGATACCGCGCTTCAGAGAGTATAGATACTACACTTCAGAGAGTATATAGATACCGCGCTTCAGAGAGTATAGATACTACACTTCAAAGAATATATAGATACTACACTTCGGAGAGTATAGATACTACACTTCAGATAGTATAGATACGACACTTCAGAGAGTATATAGATACTAAATTTCAGAGAGTATAGATACTATACTTCAGAGAGTATATAGATAGTACACTTCAGAGAGTATAGATACTACACTTCAGAGAGTATAGATACAATACTTCAGAGAGTATATAGATACTACACTTCAGAGAGTATAGATACTACACTTCAGAGAGTATAGATACTATACTTCAGAGAGTATATAGATACCGCGCTTCAGAGAGTATAGATACTATACTTCAAAGAGTATATAGATACCACACTTCAGAGAGTAGAGATACTACACTTCAGATAGTATATAGATACTACACTTGAGAGATCATAGATACTACGCTTCAGAGAGTATAGATACTACATTTCAGAGAGTATAGATACTATACTTAAGAGGGAATATAGATAGTACACTTCAAGAGTATAGATACTACACTTCAGAGAGTATATAGATACCGCGTTTCAGAGAGTAAAGATACTACACTTCAGAGAGTATAGATACTACACTTCAGAGAGTATAGATACTATACTTCAGAGAGTATAGATACTACACTTCAGAGAGTATAGATACTACACTTCAGAGAGTATATAGATACCGCGCTTCAGAGAGTATAGATACTACACTTCAGAGAGTATAGATACTACACTTCAGAGAGTATAGATACTATACTTCAGAGAGTATAGATAGATACATACTACACTCAGAGAGTATAGATACTACACTCCAGAGAGTATATAGATACCGCGATTCAGAGAGTAAAGATACTATACTTCAGAGAGTATAGATACTCCACTTCAGAAAGTATAGATACTACACTTCAGAGAGTATATAGATACCGCGCTTTAGAGAGTATAGATACTACACTTCAGAGAGTATAGATACTACGATTCAGAGAGTATAGATACCACACTTCAGATAGTATATAGATACTACGATTCAGAGAGTATAGATACTACACTTCAGAGAGTATAGATACTACGATTCAGAGAGTATAGATACTACACTTCAGAGAGTATAGATACTACGATTCAGAGAGTATAGATATTATACTTCAGAGAGTATAGATACTACACTTCAGAGAGTATATAGATACCGCGTTTCAGAGAGTAAAGATACTACACTTCAGAGAGTATCGATACTACACTTAAGAGAGTATAGATCCTACACTTCAGAGAGTATATAGATACCGCGCTGTAGAAAGTATAGATACTACACTTCAGAGAGTATATATACTACGATTCAGAGAGTATAGATATTATACTTCAGAGAGTATAGATACTACACTTCAGAGAGTATATAGATATGGCGCTTCAGAGATTAAAGATATTACACTTCAGAGAGTATAGATACTACGATTCAGTGAGTATAGATACACTTCAGATAGTATAGATACTACACTTCAGAGAGTATATAGATACTACATTTCAGAGAGTATAGATACTATACTTCAGAGAGTATATAGATAGTACACTTCAGAGAGTATAGATACTACACTTCAGAGAGTATAGATACTATACTTCAGAGAGTATATAGATACTAGACTTCAGAGAGTATAGATACTACACTTCAGAGAGTATAGATACTATACTTCAAAGAGTATATATACTACACTTCAGAGAGTATAGATACTATACTTCAGAGAGTATAGATGCTACACTTCAGATAGTATATAGATACTACACTTGAGATATCATAGATACTACGCTTCAGAGAGTATAGATACTACGCTTCAGAGAGTAGAGATACTACACTTCAGATAGTATATAGATACTACACTTCAGAGAGTATATAGATACTACACTTGAGAGAGCATAGATACTACGCTTCAGAGAGTATATATACTACACTTCAGAGAGTAGAGATACTACACTTCAGATAGTATATAGATACTACACTTGAGAGATCATAGATACTACGCTTCAGAGAGTATAGATACTACATTTCAGAGAGTATATATACTATACTTCAGAGAGTATATAGATAGTACACTTCAGAGAGTATAGATACTATACCTCAGAGAGTATATAGATACTACACTTCAGAGAGTATAGATACTACACTTCAGAGAGTATAGATACTATACTTCAGAGAGTATATAGATACCGCGCTTCAGAGAGTATAGATACTATACTTCAAAGCGTATATAGATACCACACTTCATAGAGTAGAGATACTACACTTCAGATAGTATATAGATACTACACTTGAGAGATCATAGATACTACGCTTCAGAGAGTATAGATACTACGCTTCAGAGAGTATAGATACTACGCTTCAGAGAGTATAGATACTATACTACAGAGAGTATAAATTCTACACTTCAGAGAGTATAGATACTATACTTCAGAGAGTATAGATGCTACACTTCAGAGAGTAGAGATACTACACTTCAGATAGTATAGATACTACACTTCAGATAGTATAGATACTACACTTCAGAGAGTATAGATACTACATTCCAGAAAGTATAGATATTATACTTCAGAGAGTATAGATACTACATTTCAAAGAGTGCCTGGCAAATCATGATTCAAAAAAAGAAGTCACGTGACTTGTGAAAAATACATTTAACTTTGAGCGCGTCATATGTGGGAAAAAAAGAGAAAACACAGGAAAAGATCAGCACGTCTATACTTCTGGAACTAACAATAATCTACCTTCAGGCTCCAAGTATAGCCTGAGTGACGGCAGAACTCTGATCTCTCGAAAACCTTTATCCGATCTAATTGCCAGATGGTGTAATCCAGCCGGATATAGACGATTAATGTCCAGAATGGTCATTTATATTTCTCATCCTATATTTAACTATCCATTAACCGCCTGATTAGCAGGAATTAAATTGAATCTATAAATAATTGATTTTCTCATGATTATAATAACTTTTAAGATTTCAAAGCTTTTATATCTGCGATTATGAACTTTTGTCTATAAATATTTGTGACAAAATTGGGAGGAGTTTAAAAGAATACAATCCCAAATTACTACTACGCCTTTTATACCTAGGCATCGATAGATAAACCATCGCTGAAACGTTATAAATGTATTCTAGGTTCCATGATATGATCTCCGGCTTCTATTTCCAAAATTCAATAGAATCCTCTCAGCCCTTTGAGCGTGACGGAAGAACAAACACATTCAAACACACCTCCCTTCCCATTTATAATATACAGTATCTAGATTAGGAAAAGATATAAATTAGTTTCACATCTCGCTGATTCCGAGTTATACGGTACACAATATTGTTGCATCTGGCTTTCCCCGCCACAATAACCAAGACGACGTGAGTGGTAGACATGGAGATGAAAAGAAGAGTCAGCTGACGAAGAGACAGGCTGGGACAACAGACAGTCTTTTGACATCAGCGGTGCGAGAGAAAGCGGCAAGTTGACTTTGCGAGTGTGGCCGTGTGGATGATCCTGGCAGAGGGTATCTGAGAAGCATGCCTGACCTGGACGGGAGCTGTCTGTTGGCGAGGAAGATCCTTCTGGTGCCAGACATTGGAAACAAGTGTATCTAATCCTCAATTCTACAACAGCTATGGTAATAAAGTGTGTCGTACTAAGCTGTATCTACATAGAACCCCCCTTGTTATTTATAGGCCTTGTATGCAAAACGTATCTATCGCACTATGTTTATTTAATGATACACTAAATTTATGCTTGGTTATCGGTAAATATTATGTTACAAACCCTTGAAAATCAAAGTTAGATGTACGATGACTTGGGTCGTCGGCCTCACATTTCGGTAAATATTTCCGAAAATGTTTTCTCCTCTTTCTTTTCGGTTAATCAAGAAACCATGGTTTCGAGCAAATGGTTTCGTGCACACATTAAATTTGACAAAATTTTGAGTTGTAGATAGATATCTTTTTTAATTTAGTGTTTTTCTTTTTTTCCTCTCTATAAACAAATTTATAAACGGCTGTAAACTAGTTTTATATAATATTTTATTTGCATTGAGATATCGAGCGTATAAGTTTTGATATTACTCTTGTGTTATTTTATTTAGTCCTATAAGTTTTTGGAGTGTGAGAAGTTCAGATACGGAGAATGAGCGAGCGGGAGGAAGGATAAAAATAGAAAAATAAACAAATTTTCAATTGAAGATCTTGGGAAAGTCGCCAAACAATTTTTATAGATATTTACCGTTTTATTATTCTTAAGACCAACTTATATTTTCCATGAACATACCTGTAAGTCAGACCGAATAAGGAGATGGAATGTTTTTAAAAGCACGCATGCATTTGCTGTGGGAGAAACCTACCGCCAATAGGTGCCCCAGGCCGTACGCCAGCCCGATGGCCAGGTGGGGCTCCAGGCCCGGACGTCTCACTGCAGACCCCCCGGCTGCCAAGGCGCTCAGCACCACCACGAGGGACCCGAGGAACTCAGCCCCAAAGGCTTGGGACGACGGCACGCCTCTTGGAGGCCTGGGTACGGCTAGTCCCGCGGCCGCACGCTCGGCTGGGGGAGCCAGCCCGTAGAGTACAGCTGCGGCAGCCAGTCCGCCGAGACACTGCGCGGCGACATAGAGCGCGGCTCGTGGCGCGCTGAGTTTGCCTGCCGCTGCCAGCCCTGCTGTGACAGCTGGGTTGAGGTGACCACCAGACACCGGTCCCGTCCACCGGCCCAAAGCTACAGCGGCCAAACCCGCTGCTGCGGCTGCACGCGGTTCTCCCGCAGGATCCTCCGGGTCCGGCAGGTGCCAGCGGAGACTCGGCCCGCAGCCCGCTACCGTTAGCAGTAGCGTGCCCACCAGCTCCGTCCTCACGGCCTTCCACAGCCGGCGGTCCGCTAGCTCCTCGCGCCACGGGCCGGCCGCGGGCGGCAGCGAGGCCATGTACCGCCTCACCGCTTCCACGCTCATCGATCCGCTACTGCTGGCTAGAGGGCGCGCTTGTTGCGGCGGCGATAACACTGGGATTATCTCCCCACCATCTCAGTTCCGCTCATTTGTCCGACCTTTGTCTCTTCGGCACGTCCCCTCTCTTACAGGAGACTCTATTGTCTTATGAGAGAGGAAAATAACATGCATATTAAAATATAACACAAATTTATTTGGTGAAATCATTCTAATTTCGTACCAAAACTCACTTCGGAAACATAAGCGGGGAACATGAGGGTATTTTAATTTTTATGAAAAGGTATTAATCTAATTACAATTTTAAAACAACATAATAAGGATTCGGTTTTAAGCGTGTAGTACCTTTCAAAATGCATACCGAACTTGCTAACATAAACCATATCTAGCATCCGCTTTGTCCCTAAAAGGTTGATTGCGACATTGTACTCGCTCTGTACGAAAGTAGCTTCATCCCTACAGCTCTAGCAGTTAAGTTTTTACATTTCCTTTCTTTATTGTTTTCCATTTGATTCCTAGGTATGGCCCTGAATCTGCCTGATGGAGACTTCTGGCGCCTTTAGAGAATTGGTCTTGATGTCTACCATTCAAACTCCTGTAGACTTCTGGTGTTTAAAATTTCGTGAAAAACGTTTTGTGGATATAACACTTTACTTATTGAAGCTATAAACGCCAAAATAATATTAAAAAACAATTGCAAAATTAACTGATAAATTCATTCATTACAATAATATCACTTATTGAACTTGTGAAACTATATATCCGAATATTAAATAATTCTTGATAATCGCTCGATCTGTTAGCACATCATAAGTTTCACTCTATTTAAAATCTTACTCATTTTGCATGAATTTTAAATGATGGCTCATCCTTCATCCGATGCTTTATGATAGTGGACTGTTGGGATGATGCAGGGAGACTAATTGTAGGCTGAACTCGCCAAACGGCTCAATGTTAATAGAAATATCGTCTGCCAGTTCTGAAAACAATCCAGTGAAACGAAACCATCACCAGAAAACTAGGGCTAGGCCTAAAAGGGGGGTTCCACCACAATACAATAAAACCACCATCTCACTCTAACTGCTGAGCACAATTGGAAGATGACAACTCTCCAATGAGCTTCCATGTTCCTACGGACAAAAAAAAGCGGTTTCAATACAAACTGCTTATCTAAGACTTCAGGAGAGTTGAGTTTATGCAGGATGATATCAATAGTATGTTTTCCTCTCACTACTCATCACAGGAGAGCCCGCTTCAATTGGTTCCGTGAGTCACGAATCAGTATTCAGTCTAGGCACAGATTCTTGACTAGTCTTTATCTGAAGAGAACTCTGGACCCTCATCCATCTCATGGTCTGGGCTAGCTCCATTCCACGTGTTTGACAAAGTAACATTGACTTCTCTAAGATACAGGGACGAGATATTTGAGCCCTATGTGAGATATATATTAGGGATTCGATTAGCTCACATTTCAATTTTATGGATGATACTGCTCGTCCAAATAGGGCAGTGGTAGTCAGTCAGTGATTCAAGAGTGAAAATATCTAGAGTATAGATTGGCCGACCAGATCTTCAAAGCTTAATTAAACATACTTCGTTCTATACAGCCCACTATCCATCGGTGTCCCTTTAAACACTTGCCTAGAGACTTCGGTCTAGGCAGTCCACTATCCATCGATGTCCCTTTAAACACTGGTGTACAGACTTTGGTCTAGGCAGTCCACTATCTATCGGTGTCCCCTGAAACACTGGCGTAGAGACTTCGGTCTAGGCATCCCACTATCCATCGGTGTTCCTTGAAATACTGACGTAGAGGCTTTGGACTAGGCAGCCCACTATCCATCGGTGTCCCCTGAAATACTGGCGTAGAAGCTTCGGTCTAGGCAGCCCACTATCTATCGGTGTCCCTTGAAATACTGACGTAGAGGCTTTGGACTAGGCAGCCCACTATCCATCGGCGTCCCCTGAAACACTGGCGTAGAAGCTTCGGTCTAGGCAGCCCACTATCCATCGGTGTTTCCTGAAACCCTGGCGTAGAGGCTTCTCTCTAGACCGTCAACTATCCATCGGAGTTCCCTGAAACACTGGCGTAGAGTCTTCTCTCTAGACAGCCCACTATCCATCGGTGTCCCTGAAACACTCGCGCAAAGATTTCGGTCTAGGCAGTCCACTATCCATCGGTGTCCCCTGAAACACTCGCGTAGAGACTTCGGTCTAGGTAGTCCACTATCCATCGGTGTCCACTGAAACACTGGCGTACAGACTTCAGTGTAGGCAGCCCACTATCCATCGGTGTCCCCTGAAACACTGGCGTAAAGACTTCGGTCTAGGCAGCCCACTAATCATCGCTGTCTCCTGAAACACTGGCGCAGAGACTTCGGTCTAGGCAGCCCACTATCCATCGGTGTCCCCTGTAACACTGGCGTACAAACTTCGGTCTAGGTAGTCCACTATCCATCGATGTCTTCAGAAACACTGGCGTAGAGGCTTCGGTCTAGGCATTCCACTATCCATCGGTGTCCCCTGAAACACTGGCGTACAAACTTCGGTCTAGGTAGTCCACTATCCATCGATGTCTTCAGAAACACTGGCGTACAGACTTCAGTGTAGGCAGCCCACTATCCATCGGTGTCCCCTGAAACACTGGCGTAAAGACTTCGGTCTAGGCAGCCCACTAATCATCGCTGTCTCCTGAAACACTGGCGCAGAGACTTCGGTCTAGGCAGCCCACTATCCATCGGTGTCCCCTGTAACACTGGCGTACAAACTTCGGTCTAGGTAGTCCACTATCCATCGATGTCTTCAGAAACACTGGCGTAGAGGCTTCGGTCTAGGCATTCCACTATCCATCGGTGTCCCCTGAAAAACTGACGTAGAAACTTCGGTCTAGGTAGTCCATTATCCATTGGTGTTCCCTGTTACACTGACGTACAAACGTCGGTCTAGGCAGCCCACTATCCATCGGTGTTCCCTGTAACAACCACCTATGGTTGAAGATACCTGACTTGGCACCTTGAGCCATCGCGCTTCTTTTGCTCGAGATTGCCTAGTCTCTAAGCTTCCATGTGATCTCCATCGTAAGACATCATCTAAAAGATGTGTGTCCAATAAAATATATGAAAAATCGGTTAGGAAATCTGGAAGAAAGTAAAATTTCTAAACGCTCTAATAAAGTAAGCAGTTTCTGTTCACTTCTAAATTAGAATAAAGAGTAAAAGCATGTGTATAATACTGCAGTAAATTGAGCATTTCCCAAAAATGTGCGTATTTTCGAAAATTGTTTTATTATTTAAAAATGATATATACTGTATAATTTATTTTATTATTGCAGTAATGGCAGTAGAAAAATATTTATTTCAAAAAGAATCAAACACATCAAAAATAGTTTAAATTTCTTATAACAGATGGCGCGCTAATGCAACTTAATAATATGCATATTTACTGTTTTTCAAAGTATATTTTTAAAAATAGTATGTTGATTTTTTCACCAGTTCACTTTGAAATACACTAAGTATTCATAAACAGCTACATGTAGTTCAAAATAAAGCACACATACACATGCTATTAATAAGTAAAAATAAAGAACTCTTAGTGAATCTAGAAGTATAACGTAAGTATTGGCGACGTGAATTTTAGACATCGCAGAGAATTTTTCTTTGTTCAACATCTTGCTGCCGCTGAGGGACAAATATTATTTGTAATGTCGACCCCCTGAAAATATAAAGTTGTACTCTTTCTTGTAAACAATCTTGACATTTATACAATATTCAATTGTCGAAACCGCTGAGGGTTCACCTTGATGATCCAAAGCCTTCCAATATTTTTTTAATCACAGTATGAACAATAGAGGTTTTTTTATATGTGTAAAAGAAACATTCAGGCTTTAATACCTACATTTCTGATATATAGATGGGCACGTTATTACCTTATAATTAATTTATGTCTAGTTGGCTTTGTCCTTACTGTTTGCGGAAGAGCATTGCTCGATGTAAATATTTATATGTAATTCTAAAAAATTGTAAACTATGTCCTAAAATCTTATGTCCATAGTTTGCTTGAATACTTGCTATTATTCTCCCCTTCAGTGTAACATGTATAACCCAATCGTCCAAAACAATATTAGAGCTCTAAGAAGCAGTCTGGTAGATTAAATTGACTAAGTCGCTTGGGAGGGTTCATCGCTGATGACCCAAGCCCTCCCAATATATTTTTAATTGCATTAGGTAAATAATAAGTGTTTTAGGTATAAAAGAAACATTTGTGCTCTAATGATTTCATTTCTTATTCACTAAAATATATTACTTCTGAAATTAAAGATACTTCGGCCGGTAAAAATCATTTTATACTGAAATAAAGATTTATACTGGCCGAAGTATCTTTAATTTTAAGAACTATGAATGCCGGCCAGGCAACCTCTATCTTTACGATAATATATTACTGTTTTTGAAATTAGGAAAATCAGGCATGCTTCAGAGACTTGACATAGTGGTTTAAAATGACGATATTGTCTCCACAATTTGAATTGAACTTTTTTACTTTAAAGACTTTGCATGACCCATTATTATTATTACTATGGCTATTTATAGTAGAGAATCTGTCTTAAGTGGGCTCTCACGGACCTAAGTCGGTTATCCAGCCATTATTTCTCTCTTCACTCGCCACTACGTTAGGTTGTCCTTTACTTGGGGTTTAATATCAAAGCCGAAAATTATGCTAGAAAAAGGAATTAACTATCGCAATAAATTGTGAAAATAATCATTTAATGGAAACTTCCATTTTCATTCCTTTATTACAGAATAAAGTCGAATCATTACTGGCTTGAATAAAGAGATAACGTGAGCTCCGTAAACAAAAAGGAGTTGTTGGCTTGCATCCAACAGTTTAGATATTCTCCTCACAGACACAATCTCAAAATGCCGTCCATTGCAGAATTAATTAAGGTCAAAAATAGAAAAAAAAATCCATAGGCTAGTAGTCAACGACAACAAACATAAAGTAATTAAAAACAAATAATATAATATATATAATGTACACTAATGAACAAAACTTAAGGAAGTTGTATACCACTTTTAGCATGTATATACATATATTTATTATTATTATTATATCATATATATATTTTTAAGGAGAACGTTTCCAAGTTTACGTGTATGAGAAATCTGCCTTTATATAAGCAAATAAGGAGTTGTTTATGCTTAAAATAGAAAATTTCTTTGAGTTTTTTGTCCATGAGTGTATTTTTATATAACGCGAAATAGCTTCATAAGCATATCGTCTGTAAGGCATAAGGGATATTCGGGAGATAGATTGTGAAGTTATTTTTAAAGCTTTCTTTTACTTCTTTCTCTATCTGTGTATGTATCTATCTGTTTGAAGTTCAGCCTGTTTGCCCACAAATCCTGACATCAATTTTTATATACTTACTAGACGAATGACCCGGCTTCGCCAGGGAATTCCCCCGAGTGCAATTTCCTTCATACTGAAAGAACATTACTAATAAATAGTATTAGAGCCATAGAATAGCAACACCAAAGTAATACATTATCACAGGCAAAAAGTATGTGTGATGTCAAAAAATGCAATATATTAGTATTTAGGTATTTTATTTATTTATTTTTCAATCCATTTAGGTGTTTTAAATATAGTTCAAATAGTTGGCAGATTTTCCACCCAACCTCCGAGGTACCCGCCCCAGCGTGTTAACTCTTATATATAGTGGTGCATCCTCTGTAGGTCTATTACACTTTGGGTAAAAAGGGATAGGGATTGTAATTGCTTGAGAAGAGTGTCCGTGATTGACCAAGCCTGGCCAGCAGCCTGTAATCTAATGTTTTCAGACCCCAGCCAAACATTCGTAGATTTTTTTCTGAAAAAAAAACTAATATTAATATAAATCATAATAATCTGCAACTGCCCTTGAATATTCTAATTCTAGAGATGTTACCATTCAAATATATACGTATATAGAAAGAATTATGAAAATAATATACCACTCAAACAAAAAAAAAGACTAAAATAGCATTTAAAAAATTTTATTCATGACAACACAGAAGAATACACAAAATTTGAAGTCTTATTTTCTGGAGGCAAAACAAAGATTTCTTCCTGAGCCAACTCTAGAGCAGGCAACATACAATTGCCCATGCGAGAAACAGGGTTGCTCCAAGTCAATGCCAGCAATTTTGAGAAACTGACCTTGAGCCTTGTTAATCGACATGGCAAAAGAAACTCGAATGGGGAACTACAATCTTTTAAAATGCAAAGGAGAATGTTTATCATCATGAATCAGAGGAATCCAGGGAATAAAAACCTCTTCATTTTGAAAACAACCAGTCAAAATGGTTGCCTCTACCACACATGGAACTTCAACATAGAGAAGTGTTTTTGCAAAGTTATCGCGCTGGAGAAGGGCAAAAATCTGTCAACGTGGTCTTAGGTGGACGGTGAGCCTGTAGTGCAGCATTAGCAGAAGTAAAATATACACGCTGCCCATTTTCCAAGTGTACAGAGATATGTTGAACCATTGGATGGCGTCTGTGAATAGGAAATACCAGAATGCGCCAAACAGCTTCATTGCTACTAATATATCGACCACGTTGGTACTCTAGCACTTCATTAGACTCTGTTTGAGCACCAGTAACTGCAAAAATTGATTGGTCTGAACCCTTGTATATGTATTTGCAGATATAGTTTATAGCAGAGATTGAAGCACAGGACTCCACATTGATGTGAGCATCAAATAGTCTGCATAGAAGAAGCGAATATGGCACAACATACCTATTATCAATGGTAACATTAGTCATGCGCACAACCTGAACACCATTCTCAATGGTGAAAACTCTCACTCTTTTAACAAAAGAAAAGCCACCTTCCTCAGGCCTGCGACGTCTGTACAATGGGTAGCCATCCCTATCTGTCTGCGTTTCAGCCAAGAGTAGCCGTGGATATTTCTTTTGGCATCTACCCCGTTCCATGCAGCCAGGATTAGGATACCCATGTCCACATGGCCCATGAATCATATTTTTGGTTACAGTCCGAAACAGTGAAGCATCAACCACCTCATTGGGGGTTTCAGCACAAATGATCGAATCAATCTGGTTTGGGCGAATCTTTTCTTAAAGCCACGATAAAATGTGCGCATGTGGTAGCCCTCGCTTTTGCCATTCAATGGTATAACACCAACATTGGGGCTTGTCAAAAACATCACCCTTGGTGATCAAATCTATAAGCTTGGAAACTTTCAATTGAAAAATGCGAGCAACCAAGTCATGCCGAATAAATGCACCTTGGGTGGGGAAATGCATTAGTTTTATCCCAGGCCACTCAGGATGGCATGTAAATGTAATAAAAAGGTCTGGGCGACCATATTTACGGACGTAAGCCATGCAATCCTGGGCATACTCATGCATGTGCCTTGGAGTACCCACAAAGGAAGAAGGAAGAATAACTTGTCTTCCAATAAGGGCATGACTCCTGTCAGCCGGATTGTAATGGAAAGCAGCATTGAGCATATCAGCCCAAGTGCTAGCTCGTTGCCTGAAGTGCCGCAACCGGTCAGCCTCCTGTCGTGTTTGGGACTGCTGGGGAGTCTCTGATGCGCGTTGAACTCCGTGGCGCAGCTGGTCACTTTGGAGGCGGGCTTGAGACTGTTGAGGATTCTCCAATATGCGGCTACTTTGGCCTCTAGCAGCTCGGGCAGATCTTTTGCGAGGCATATCAAATGGGATGATTAAATTTGAAAATATGTCCTAAAAAAAACAGAAATAGCACAATCAGTACCCAAAATATTTTTGTATATAAAAAAAAGCTTTTAAGGAAAACTGTGCAGACCCAAAACAAATCCAAAGTACTAGAATAAGTTACAGAACAAAACTGATCATCTAGTAGAAAAGGCAGAAGTATGTTGGAAATATATATAGAGAGGAAGATGGGGCGCACTCAACTATAAGGAAAAAAAAGCATACTACCCATCTTATCAATAAGGTCTGCCTTTTTAATAATAGTATTATCTCATATTCAAAGAAAAGTAACAAATTAAAGGCCATCACAACAATAACTAAACATAAGAACCCATTGTCTACACATAGCATCATTATGTTTGTAAATATCAAAGCTACATTGTTCACTAACCATAACTTGGTAACTAAAACAAATTTCTCTCTCAACATTTCAGCAGAAAAAAATAAGGCAAAAAAAAAAACTAATGGCAAAACATGTCAAACAGGGCAATCTTTAGAATGCTCAACTATTTTTTTCCCTAGCCTAATATCTGCGTAGACAAAAAGAAAGCAGCATAATAAAATTGGAAGGGTGAGGAGACAGGCTCTCTAATATAATTCCCCATCTCTCTTAGTAATAAAAAAATAGGCTTATAAAAATGCAAGCAAAAATATACAGTCATGTTAATAAATGTTCAGTAAAAAATAAAAGGGCCATGGAACTTAGGCAAATATATGACAACAACAGACTAAATTTTAAATTATCAATGAAACATATGATTTTTTAAAAAGAATAACAAAACAAAGGTCATTACAACAATGACAAAACATAAGCCCAATGTTTACAAACAGTAATAAAAGTTTGTAAATATTGTCAAATCTTAATTGTTTACTAACCGTAACTTTGGAAAATGTAGTGCCCTATCAACATGTCTGAAAAAAATAATAATACTAAAAAAAACGAATGCCAAAATAGCCATGTTAATATTTTAGGCTGATAAAAACCAAAGGGTATATGGATTAAAGACAAACACATGTTTTGGCTGTTAAATGAGACAGTAATTCATATTAAACTTTCACTACTGTATATTTTGCATATTGACTATTGTTTGTTTAATTTTAAGAATTATCGTATCGACTAAAAATAAGAAAGCCATTGTTTACATACAGTAACGCTAATTTTGTAAAGTTTTTTTTTTAATTGCATTGTGTGTACTTACCGTAACTTAGTAATATAAAATTATCTCTTAATACTTTTGTAAAAAAAAGTGACACTCGTATAAAAAGATATTTAAAAAAAGTACGCAAGCAACTTGAAAAGAAATGCAGAACGCTCATTGGTCGCTTAATTGGCCTCGTGTTGACTATGGTTACAGCTAATGGCCTCGTATTTACTCCGCGTAAGCCTCGTATTTACTCCGCGTAAAAAAAAAAGGTCATCAAATGAAAAAAAGAAATAGCCAAAAATACTAAGCAAAATGTAGCCGAAAATTTTCCTCGGGTTTATAAAAAGCGACATGCAAAATTTGGTACCAATTGGTTCAGTAGTTTTTGAGTTTATCGCGAAACAGACAGACATTGACTTATATACATATATATAGAGATAGATCACCTAGAAGTCTGAAATTTGGTACACTTATTCAAACCTAATGAATACACACAATACTTTACAATTTGATTTCATTTAACTAAATTTGCATACCAACCCTTTGTACATATATCAATTGTTGTTGATATTTTTTCTCTTTTCATCTAACTAACTTGCATACTAATTCTGTACATATTTAAAATATCTTTTTTTTTTCTTTCAAAATTTTGCTTATCTTTAAAGTGCAAGTGTCCCTAGGGGGACATAGCGCTCTAAGTCGAAATAAAGAAAAATAAAGAAACCTAATGAAAACGCAAGTTGAAAAAAAAATTCTGACGTCTGGGTGGTTAGAGTGGTCTTGGCAATGAACCAATTTTTATTTCTATATTTACTTCAAATTGTATGATAAATTTTAATATACTACCAGATCACACAGAAGTCTGAAAATTTGTAGCCTCGTTCAATATCGCTCACAATGAAAGTTAATAAAATATCAGACCGCTGGGTGGTCAAAGCATCAAAGTAATTGATTAGCAAGTTTTATGCGTCACTGAATAGTTTACTTCTTCACTCAATATAAGATTGTCATCCCCCGCCGTTTATATTTTGACTCATATATAACTAATTGAATTGAAGGGGCATATATTGGATTAAAAAATAAATAATTATTAATATTTCAGTTGGCTGAAGGCCAACTTTTATCAAGGTATAACAACGTACAAGTAACAACGTACTTGTATTTGTTTATTTCGAACCATATCATACGAATGTTCACACCTCCTTTCGCATACATCTTTCATAAAAGATGATCTCAGCTATAAATCAATAAAATACGAACTGAAAAAAAAAAACAAAATTTACCAGGGAAAATACGTTATTATACCTTTAAAAAGGTTGGCGTCCAGCCAACTGTAATATTGGTAAATAAATTATATTTTGATTCAATATATATACCTTTTTATATAATTAAATATCTATTTATGAATTGCTCTATTTTCAAAATAGATCTGATTGTTCAATGGCGGAAGCTGAAATATTTAATTTCGCTTTTTAATGAATTTTAATAAAAGCTTTTTGAAAACCTTTTTTTTTTCAATTAATTATTTAATCTCAGATTTTCGAAAGAAACATCTCGCGGGATATACTTGCGTCTCTTTATTGTCACGTCCCCAGTCGTGACTTGAAATCTGCACAACTTTCTTTGACTTCCAACAGCCTCAGACATTTAAAATCATTTACAAAGACCTTTTTTTAAATTTATTGATCAACCAGGCCCTATATTGAAATATTTGCGCCTATTACAGATGAAACAAACAAAAACAACAAACAAATTAGAACTTAAAATTAAATATTTACAAATTTACATGTATTATTCGACAGAGTTCATAGAATTTATATAGACAAAGTGGCATATGTAAGAAAGTTAAATTATTTAGATCGGGGAACAAACGATGTCTCACTTCGGACAGTTGTATATAAGGTGAAGAGCAGTTTGTTCAGTTTCTCTACAGGAACAATTTGGTGTTTCTGATAGACCTCTTTTATGTAAGTATTTCTGGAATTTCCCGTGTGATGTGACAAATTGAGTGACCATAAAATTTGGATGGAACTGTGTAGGAATTCCGTTTAGAAAAATAGTGCGAATTGTATAATTAGAAATATATATGGATTGATACAAATGATTCATAATATGGGCATTTTATTCGCCATTTATTGTTATAAATATTTCCTTTGGTAAATTTTGTTTTTTCAGTTCGTAGTTTATTGATTTATAGTTGAGATAATCTTTTATGCGAAAGGAGGGGTGAACATTCGTATGATATGGTTCGATATCCATGTACCACTGAGATAAGAATATTATGTTGTAATGAAGGTAGTTTCTGTGTAAATAACGTATAGAAATATATGTATACCATTTTCAAAGACCTTTGAACCGTTGCAATACGGACCCCGCTCCTGAAATAATCCTAGACAGTTAACGCTCCGTTCATATCTCTGTAGTTGAAGTGTGGAGACAAGAGCAGTCCAACTGACAATATCTATCTATGATGTAACTTATATAGAAAGTACCGCCCTTCTATACAATAATAAAAAATATATTTGTCTTTCAGGATATGTTGAGGGTATAGAATCAGCAAATCTTCGAACAAAAACGTATAAAAAGTTGGGAGGAATACACTTAGCTCTCGATGATTTCCTATAGATAAAGAGATTATAGAACCTTCTCTGCAGTCACTAAGACAAAGTTACCGACATTATCGCACCACTTTTATCCTGGACATATTCCCTATAGAACCTTCTCTGCAATCACTAAAACAAACTCATCGTCTGTATCACACTACGTTTATCCTGGAGAACCAACCTCCATAGAACCATCTCTGCAGTAACTAAGACATACTCGCCGTTTTTATCACACCACTTTGATCTTGGACGAAAAATAGCCTTTCTAGAACCCTCTCTACAGTCATTGCGGCACACTCATCGACTTTATCACACCTTGCTTGCAGCAACTAAGACAAACACCGTCTTCATAACACCATTTTATCCTAGACATATCCCTCATTTGAACTTTCTCTGCAGTCGCTAAAGCAAATTCATCCTCTTTATCACACCACCTTTATCCTGTACATCCCCATAGACCTTTCTCTTCAGTCACTAAGACAAACCTAACGTCTTCATCACACCACT
This sequence comes from Cordylochernes scorpioides, assembly GCA_030710605.1. Lineage (NCBI taxonomy): Eukaryota > Metazoa > Arthropoda > Arachnida > Pseudoscorpiones > Chernetidae > Cordylochernes > Cordylochernes scorpioides. Next base: position 38,934,578 of record CP092881.1, on the reverse strand, counting down.
TTTATCATGGACATCCGCCAAAGAACATATCTGCAGTCACCAAGACAACACCGTCTTTATCATATAACTTTTATTCTTAAGAAACAACCCCGTAGAACTTTCTTTGCAGTCACTAAGAGAAACTCGCCGTCTTCATCACACCACCTTTATCCTGAATATCTCTTTTAGAGCCTTCTCTTCAGTCACTAAGACGACGTCGCCGTCTTAAACACACCACTTTCATCCTTTACATATTCCCTATAGAACCTTCTCTGCATTATTAAGACAAATCGCCGTTTCCATCACATCACTTTTATCCTGGAGAAACATCTTCCATAGACCCTGCGCCAATCATTTCCGCAATCTCCGTCTGCTTGGCCGAGCAGGAACTCCCATTTCTATGGACCGTTGAATATGGAAATTTTCCAGCTCGCGCGCGGCCACCGGTAGTCACCGCCAGTAATGATTAACGATGTTAAAGGGGATTGCTGTCTCCTCAAATTCAGCTAACCCTACGAGAAGGGGCTTATTTAAATATCTATTTTGTTATTAAGATTGAATTGATAATTCTTAAACTTGGTGAAAAAAGATTTGGTTGATTCTTGATTTTTTTTTACATGCATGCCGCCAACCGATGTTTAAAATAGGACATTACTTTAAGTAAACACTATATATATGTTGAGGTATTTCGAATTTTGAATTTACAAGATACCAAAGCTAAGTTTCCTGAATTCGCTTATAGACTTGTACAAAAGTACAGAGGTTATCGAGGCAAATTAGTAGCTTAAAAAGTCCAATGCCGGTTTTGAATCAAAGACCTGGTTTAGACATTTTGACCACTTCAACTTACAGATTCTACTATCCTCTTAATATCTCTGACTTTTGAAACATTATGGAGACATTTTAGTTATGGCATGGCTTCTTTTTCTTTCATTTGAAATAATGTAATGTCCCTGAAATAATGTCCCTAAGAAGGGACAGCTGGACTGAAGTTGAAATTATTTTTAGACTAATTGTTTGAAAAATGTCTATAAGATAAATTTATATAATGACTAAATATATATAGAAGATAGAAAGAGTTTGGGATTGCTTTTAACTCATCAGTTGTGTGTAATGAACCTTCCCAGCGATTTCGCCAGTTTAATCTTTCAGATCTCTTTCATATTGGGTCACTTCCGGTACTGTTGAGAGAAACTCTTGGTGAAAATATTTAAACAACAATAGACATAAGTGTTGTGTGTTAAGGGGAGTGAAAATATATACAATTATAAAAATATACACAATATATTTTCACCATAGAAAGGTCAATATAGAGTTGTTTTATTTCAACAAAATTAAAATATATTGCGCTCTAATAAATAGTTTCAAACAACGCTTACAGTAAAGATATATTTTGACAGAGTATGTTATATTGTCTATATTTGACCACGCTACGTCTCACCACTTGGAAAGTTGGTGCATGGAGAGACAACCAGAAATAAACGAAGACCTTTGGATCCCATCACCTTCAAGGAACTAAATAGATTGGATATCTTGAAAAATAATTGTTCAATTATTTGACTATTTTACTTAGCTGTTCAATGATGGAAACTCTTTCGGTGAAAGGAACGTAGTACAAGGGATTATATAAGCAATTGATTAACAATCTGATATGTCAAAATTTTAACGTTATCAATGGTGAGCCTTCATAAGTTTAATGTCCCGACCGCTCTACAATTGTATCAGTCAGATTGATTTATGTAGACTGCCTTTATTAAGGATTCCAGTCACATTGAGATCGTGTGTTTAAGGAACTATAGACAGAGAGAATCTGCTAGAGGATTTGTAGAATTATATATATCTGTATTTTTCAACAATTTAAATGCATCAAGCAATGCTCTTAAGCAAAAAACAAATCTGTTAAGCAACATGTCAAATATCACCATCATCATGTGTTCAGAGTTCTCTATCGCTGAAAATAAGGACAAATGTTTATAGGCACAAGTAAGAACATTTGATCTACTTACAGTAGTCTCTAGATAGCTAATATGAATATCATGATGTCTAATAGGATAGCGCAAAGGCCTGAAACATGCCTAAAATCTAGATTCAAGAAAGGTAAATGGTTTAAATAAACAAAAAGTATATGACTGTAGAAGGTTTGAAAATAATTTCTATAGAATTAATTACGTTGAATATGTTGAATGTATGTTGCAACGCTTTGTAGACCGATTAACCTGATGAAGCGCGACCAGGTGAAAGCTTGCCTTTTAGATAAAGAAAAATATTTTAATTTGTTCATTAGGTGTATATTTATTTTCAAATATCCTTCAACTATGAATATTCTGATCTGTATAATGTTTTGTTTTTTTTTGGGAGGGACATAAGGTTTATAATACGTATATGCGGAATTGATATAATGTCGAGGTGATTTGCAGTTTAGTTTATAAACTCAACTATCCGCGACAATATATTACGCTAGGTATATATTTTAGTACCATTTGGAGATAAATACCCAATTACCTTATTTGGTGTCACGCTAAAGTCCAAAGGTCGCCGATGTCATCATTCTGCTGTCCAATTTGTTCTCAAACGACTCAATCTCACCTTCAAACACTGTACTCAACCTGCCATTGTTGACGTGTCCCTTATCATTTGACCATGAGGATTTTGGCTAGTGTTCTGTGATGGTACTCTAGCGTGAAATTAACGCTAAATCATGTAAATCTATAGATACTTCTCTCTATTAAAATAATATTCTGCAAAAACAATATTGCGCCGATGTTTTAGCAAAAATCTCCCATCAGGATCAAATCAACATTGGATTGTAGGATGATATCTTTGGTTCACCAGGCAAAACATCTCTATCGATGGCACCATTGCACTTCATGCCAAGAAAAAATGCAAGAATAAACGTAATTCTTCTGATAGGTATGGATACAAGAATCTCCGACCACTTCTGTCATTATAACAAATCCCTCATCTCGTTACTATGGATGACTTGGGTTCCCACACTGTTCGTGATTTATATTTTATTTTTCGTGTAAATAGATGGCACATTATTGCCTTATGTTTAAGCCTGACTGGCCTTGAATGAATTGTTTGCGGAAGAGCAAAATTTACGTGTAATCGTTCTCAAAACTTAAATCTATAGTTTGATTAAATTACGTGACAAAAATCCAACCTTACAGTATCGAATACATAAACAGAATCTTCCTAAACAATAGTAGAACTCTGAAAAATGATATTGTGGATTAAACAGACGAACCGTTTGGAGAATTCACAAATGATGAGTCACGTTCTTCAAAAATTGTTTTAATCGCAGTATGAGCAGTAGAAAATTTGTTTTATTTTATAAATAAAATCTGGGCTTAATTTCGTATATAATTAACTTTATTTCCGTGCACGCAAGTACAAAGGCCACAAGAAATCAGTGATAAAAAAGAGGGGTTATGTACAGCGAAAAAAAAAGATATCTTTCGGGAAATTCGCTGAAATATTTACATACGTAGCTCGGTCCGAGTTTATTAACTTGTTACAATAATCAGTATGGAGTCCATAATATTTCGTATGTGTACTTTAAAAAAGAAGAAAACATTCATATTACGCTTCGTAATATATTCAAAGACAAAATAAAATCCTGGTATAGGTAATTATTTTATAATGAACGAATATATAGAACCAGTTAAGGTTTCGGAGTGGTCTCCTTAATTTATAGCAAAGAGAGGAATGGCATGACACCTGTCATGGCAGTGTGTACCACCATCCTTCTTAGCTATAGGTTGAAAAGCTCCTCTTGCTCTATATTCGTTCATACTAAAAATTATCAGAAACATACACTCATGGACAAAACTTAAGGAGATGGAAGGTCTTTTTGTCCCAGGTCGTCTGTTTTTTGAAGGAGACAGAGGAAATTTGTTCATACTTGGGTATCTCGTGTGTCTTCAATAAAGGTCGCTGTGTACCAAATAACTTCCATAGTTATTATATACACACACGAGCTTTATTAGGACCATCGGTCTTATACAGATTCACCACAGGAAGAGAGGAAACATAGATGGAGTTCCTGTACCCCTGGGCAGAGCAGCACCCAACAACAGCCTCACATAGTTATTATATGAATCCTGATATACATACTAAAAGGTACAAATTCTTTAAGTTTTGCCCATGAGAGTATATATCTATATAAAGGTTTAGCCGAGCATTACATCTCAAATATGATATGAAAACCAACACCTTGTTATATAGATTAGTATAAAGTTTCCTGATGCTAAAATGTGTAACCCGTTTAGCTCCGAGGATTGTGCTAACAAGATTTGTCAGCATTCAAACATCGTCCCAAATGTCGGGCCTAATTGTCTGAACCGGTTGTCAAATCTCCGAGGAGTTTAATTAAATGTGTCAATGTCTCCACAGGGAATTAAGGAATCCACTTATATCCACATCCAACATCTCTCAAATTCGACTTATTTTTAAAACGACGACTATTAGAATGTTCAAAGTTACTTTTGTTTTTGGATTTATATAATTAAAAGTTATATTTCTCTATAGACACATTATACTTCCGTTAATAAAATTGAAAATAAGGTAGGGCACATGGATTATCAGCGATGGACTTTCACTAAAATTTCGCCAGTTCACTACTAATGGTATCTTCCTCTTTCAGCTTTTATTCATTATGGCATTAGGTCTTTATAAATAGCTTTCAATTATATGTAATTCTAAAGAATCGTTAAAAATATTACTAAATGTCACCAATAGAGGACCTTAATTTGATGACGGTGTTTAAAAAACACAACATTATGTTGAAAATTATATACAAGACATTTTTTAATAACATTTTTACGAGTTTTTAAATTATACGGTTTTTTTAAATATCCAAACAGAGATAATTTAATAATTTTTCCCTTGTAAAGGTGCAAGGTAATACACTCTAATAGACAAAATTTAAGGAAGTTGTACCTTTTAGCATGTGTATCGGGATTCAGACAATAACTCTGAAAGATATTACAGTGAACTTTATTGAAAATACACGAGATAACCAAGTGCGAACAAAATTGCCTCAGTCTCCTTGAAAAAAACAGTCTACCGGCGACATTAAAATATAAAACTTTCTTAAGATTTGTCCATAAGTGTAGTTTATTAGGGGAAAAATTGCACTTTGCAAATTGCAAAGGGCTCCTCCTCCTCATGATAGGAGATGGAATCCCCTCGAAACCCCGCGGTGTTATTTCTATTCACATCCTACATTTGAAGACATAAAACATGGTACATGCGTCATTTGGGTTTCTTTGACTCGTTTTGTCTGATTTTTAAGAACATATTTCTTAAATATCATCAACAACTTAATGTCTTCAATTTAGATATACATTTCTATACACCCCTGGAAGCATTATTCCATAGTTCTTTCAAAACGCTAATTTCTGTATTCAATAGCAAATGCAGAGTATACTAAGAAATTTAGTCTAATACAATAATGGAGCGGTCTGAAGATTAAAATGGTAAAACCGCTGGGAGGGTTCATCATTGATGAACCATGTCCACCCTCTTTCGATTTCTATTCATTCCAGCATAGGAGAGAGCTATAGAAATATATATTTTAACTATATATAAATATTAATATGTGAAAAATAATGAAAAATAAAATAATATAAAAGTCTAGTATTGGTATCAAAATCGAAAAAAGAATATCTTGACCACGTTCACATGAACTTTTTAGTTGGCAGAGCGTCATCTAGTGAAACAGACATCAACGTTTAGTTAATTGCCATCTAAAAGGTTAATGTGAACGTGGTCAGGATATACATTATTTTATTTTAATATCAACATATATAGTCACGACCGTCTTTCCTCAATTCCTCATCGCTGTCACGGATGCGCGCGCATCATCATTATGATCATTATCTTCTATAGAAGCTTCTATCTTTATAATTATGTATATTTACAAAAAGTCAATTCGCTCGCGCCTCTAGCGGTGAAAATGAGGGGTAATACCAGCTGACCTAATGTACATGTAAAGTTTGGAGCGGGACGTTTCACAAGAGTGACATCCACGGCTCCAATTTATAATTGTAACAAATAGTATTTGAATAAAAACATTCAATCGGGTAAAACACGGGCGTTGCCCGGGTCATTCGGCTAGTATTAATATATAAAGAAAAAAAAGTAGCGATTAAAATATTTCTAATTTTCAATGATATTTCTTGTCCACTTTATCTATTTCTTGTTTACTTTCTATATATTTCCTTGATTTTGCTTGCCTATACCTTTTGTGTACTTCTTATATAATAATAATATGTTTATTGCACGCACTAGTGTCTTCTCTTGTGTAGTGATTTTTATACTTAGAAACGTTTTGCTTACTTCTTGCTTATATCCGATGCTTCAAAAAGCGGGTCGGGAAGAGACCGCCGACAACGAGCGTTCCGGGAGACCGTCCACATCAACCACGCCTGAAAAAGTGGACAAGGTGCTGGAACTGGTGCGTGTAGACCGACGAATAACTGTCAGGGAGGTCGCCGAAGAAGCAGGGATATCATTCGTGTCGACTCAATCGATAATGAAGGACATTTTGGGAGTGAGAAGACTCAACGCCGTTCTCGTTCCCAAAGATTTGACTTTTGATCAAAAGAACGCCCGGGAAGAAACGGCCAGTCTCAATCTCGAAGCGACAACCGACGACGCCGAATTGCTGAAGAGGGTCATCACTGGAGACTAAACATGGATTTACGGCTTTGATTCGGAACCTACCCAACAGGAATCGGAGTGACGCTTCAAAAATGAGCCGACACCAAAGGAAGCGAGGAAGGCTCCCAGTAAAGTCAAGATCATGTTGACGGTGTTCTTAGACTACCAGTGCATCGTTCATCATGAATTTCAACACCAAGGCTCTACAATAACTGCTGACTCCTACCTGGGAGTTTTGAGGCGATTGAGGGAAGCGATCAGGCAGAAACGGCCGGAGCTGTGGAGGAGCAAGTCGTGGATCCTCCACCACGATAACGCGCCGGCGCACACAGCCCTCAAAATCTCGAAGTTCCTGCAGGACCACTCAAAATCTGTGTTCCCCTAACCCCCTATAGTCCCGATTTGGCCCCCTGCGACTTCTTCCTTTTTGGAAAGCAAAAAAAAAAAGTTGAAGAGTCGGAAATTTCAGAGCTTAGAAGAGATCAAAGTGGAATCGAAGAAGGCCATGAAGGAGATCTCGAAAAAAGACTACCAGAGGTGTTTTGCCGACTAGAAAAAAAGGTGGCTGAAGTGCATCGCGGCCAACGGGGACTACTTTAAGGTGACAATTTGAATTTGGTTGAATAATAAAGTTTTTTTTAACTTATGAGCAAAGTGTCGAAACTTTTTGATCAGAGTAGTATATCCCAAAATTGGAAAAGGATATTAAGAAAAGGGGGGTTATAGCAATTTAAAAAGATACAATTATTTTAACATATAAATATTATGTATTAAATGTGGATACAATACCAATTAAGAAAATCCAGAAATACGGAGCAATCGTCTTTAAAAAAGAAAGTTATTTCTCTTTTATTACCTATGGTTTTTAAAGAACGTGGCATCTCTGAATTCTGCTTCTCAAGATAGAATAACGACAAGACCTTCCAAATTTAAATATTTATACAAACAAGTAAATCCCAAATAAGAATTCGATGAAATGTTCAGGACTCCGAGCCTGCTACAATTAGAGGTTGAAAGGTGTATAACTTCTAAGAGTAAACAGAGTTTAAGCTACACTAGAGATAGGAGCGAAGTCAAGACCCTGTAGTAGAATCTAGCACCGAGCAACCAGCCAAACGGGAGGAGTACTGGTTGGCAGAGATAAGCTAAACCTACTTATCCCTGTTTTTATGATCTTCTAACTCCGGCCATATCGCTCTGCGGGGCAATTTGTCAGAATGTATTGATCCGCCGGGTAAAGTACACCTCCGAATTATCTCCATTGGCGGTTGATTATTTATGGGGAGGAGCTCGCGCCATAAATTAGCTCGCTTGAAATTGAATCCCCGTATTTAAATATTCAATTTGGGAGACTTGTTTGCTGCCAGTAAATATAGGCTTAACTTAGCTCCGTCTCATTTGTTTTCTCGCAGGTTTGTGCTTCTTTTTTTTTCGATGGGACAGACAGACAATGGATTCTATTAGTGAAGATGTTCCTTCCCAAGAAGATTATTATCTATGAGGTAAAAATTGGCACTTTACAATACCTTTCTTTGTACACATATGCGCTGCGCTTTTTACATATTTGAAATTATTTTGGATACTTAACCTGGTGAATCTGTAGTTCAGATTCATTGGATGAATGGTAAGCGTACTGATACCCATCAACATCATCAACAACAACTAAAAGCCTTTATTAAGGACACTTTTCCCATACACGATTCTCCCAGATGGGTGATACTGGTGTCCATCCTTGAATTATCGTCTTCGTAAACTTGCCTGATTGTTAGTCACTAGGTTAAGACGAGAGAAGAAGATAGTTCTGGTAACGATGCCTATTGGCAGAGATACTGACTCCTACAGCATCAGATGATTCGACTAGTCTGCTTTACTATACAGCTTGATTTAACTTTTTTCAAACTCGTTTTATTTCATTTGTATTTCTGTAGTATTTTTAAAATAATAATAATAACCCGAGATTTAAAAAAGGAATATTTAATATTTATGAATTATTGATACTCGTATATAAACAGGATATATTATTTAAAATATACTTATATTGATTTTTAAAATTTAATTACACCATCCTACTCTCCCCAGAGAGATAAATGAATTCCTCCATAAGATAATTTAGACTCATGGACAGAACTTGAGGAAGTGGAAAGTTTTGATTGTTTTTTGTTTTTTTTTTAAGGAGACACGGAGGCAATTTTGTCCACACTTGGTTATCTCGTGTGTCTTCAATGATGGTCACTGTGTATCAAATATCTTTCACTGTTATTGTCCTAATACCGATATACTACTCTGATCAAAAAGTTACAACACTTTGCTCATAAAATCTTGAAAACTCAATATATTTTCTCCCGGTTTGTGGCAAACGCAAGCGTCGCCCTTGGCTTGGAGACCTGCCAAATTTCAAAAATCACGCGCCACAAAAGCGCGAGCAGCGGCTGTTCGAAGTGAAGCCATTTTGCCCGTGCTTCGATTCCGTTAGTCACCGAAATGGAAGATCAACGAATTTGCATCAAATTCGGTGTGAAAAACGGATTCAAGGGTGCCGAATTTTTTTAGATGTTGCAAACAGCCTACGGGGATGCCGTCATGAGTCGAAGACGAGTTTTCGAGTGGTACAAGCGCTTCAAGGAAGGTCGGGAAGAGACCGCCGACAACGAGCGTTCCGGGAGACCGTCCACATCAACCACGCCTGAAAAGGTGGACAAGGTGTTGGAACTTGTGCGTGAAGACCGACGAATAACTGTCAAGGAGGTCGCCGAAGAAGCAGGAATATCCTTCGTGTCGACTCATTCGATAATGAAAGACATTTTGGGAGTGAGAAGACTCAACGCCGTTCTCGTTCCCAAAGATTTGACTTTTGATCAAAAGAACGCCCGGAAAGAAACGGCCAGTCTCAATCTCGAAGCGACAACCGACGACCCCGAATTGCTGAAGAGGGTCATTACTGAAGACGAAACATGAATTTACGGCTTTGATTCGGAAACTACCCAACAGGCATCGGGGTGGCGCTTCAAAAATGAGCCGAGACCAAAGAAAGCGAGGAAGGCTCCCAGTAAAGTCAAGATCATGTTGACGGTGTTCTTCGACTACCAGTGCATCGTTCATCATGAATTTCAACAACAAGGCTCTACAATAACTTCTGACTCCTACCTGGGAGTTTTGAGGCGATTAAGGGAAGCGCTCAGGCAGAAACGGCCGGAGCTGTGGAGGAGCAAGTCGTGGATCCTCCACCACGATAACGCGCCGGCGCACACAGCCCTCAAAATCTCGAAGTTCCTGCAGGACCACTCAACCTCTGTGTTCCCCCAACCCCCCTACAGTCCCGATTTGGTCCCCTGCGACTAAAGAAGAATATTATTCCTGTATTTCGTGTAATATAAGTCCACGAGCACTTGACAAAAATCTGCGATAAATGTCTTCCACATATATCTCATCTGAGCGAAGCTGAATATGATCATTATTTGATTGATATTATTTTTGTGTCATGTACATATATCATCAATTTATTCTCCTATCTTCGTATTTTATATAGTCTATATAATTTCATAATAAAAAAATCACAATTCAATTCTTTATGACATTTTATTCGTCACTTTTGATTTCTTTGTCAATAAAAAGGATAGTAAAAAGTGTTTTCTCACCCTCTGAATATTACCAATTCCTATAAGTTAAAACTTCCCCATGTTTTATTGTATTTTATTTTGAAATACATTTTGAAAACACACGTGCTATTAAGACTATTACTGTTGCAGATTTCGGTTCCTTCTTGAACTTATTAATTCCAAGATTAAAATTCTTATTGAAGCTAAGATATCTTAATGACAGACTTAAATATTTCCTAACAAACAATATGTTTTTCGAGCCAAGAAGCGAAGAAAGGATACTATAGGCTATGCAAGTCCTTGTATCCAAAACCAAATCTTGAAGATAGAGGTTCCCTTGCCAGTATTCATATTTCTTGAATAAGAGACACTTCGGCCAGAAAAGGTTTTATTTTTACGACTTGTCGACAAAAATATTTTGTTCTCGTCAATAGAAATATAAATAAAGCATTTGGTAAGACGTTAAAAATGATTCTGAAGTTGTAAAAGTGTTCTCACGCGATCTTTCAAATTTAGTACAACATCTAAATCACGAGTCAAAACTAATATTAACTCAACAGAGACTATGATCTTGGAAATAAATATATAATTATAAATCAATACTAAATAAATAAAATAAACTCTAGTTCATGTTCAAGTTCACGAAACTTAGACCTACCCCAGCACATCTGCTGGGGCGAGTTCTACCCGGCGTACTTTGTTCACTTGCCCCTCCAGAGTCAAAGAGTTTCTCAAGTAGCTGAGAGGTATTCTTATGGTCAATTATACAGGCCTAGAGGACCAATCTACCCAGTGGAAAGAACCCTAGGGAGGCCTGACAGGAGTTTAGGGAAATCTACAGCTTGCTAACTAATGCATTCTGCTGCTCCAATTAAAATATTCCCGCAGTTTCTAATCATTGCAAGTCAACCACATTGCACGGCTCAACGGAATTTGAGTAGGTTAGATAGCTTCAAATTATTTGGAATTTCGGCAAATATTTCATGCATCGACCTATATGGAAATATAGGTTGTGAACGCTAAAATAGTTTAGATAGTATTATATATATGGATTAAAATTAAAAATTGTGACTATTAGACTTTTAAAATGTGTGTGTGTATTTGTAATAAGTTTATTTATTTTTATATATCATATAAGGATATTAAATGCAGATGATTTTTTAACTGAAATAGCTCAGATAGGGATAAAACAGATCTGGTCCTATAATCCGTGGCATCGGTTGGGTTAACTGTAGATTGAAGGCTCTAGTTCTATAATCCGTAGCATCGGTTGGGTTATCTGTAGATTGAAGGCTCTAATTCTATAATCCGTGGCATTGGTTGGATTAGCTGTAGATTGAAGGCTCTAGTTCTATAATCCGTAGCATCGGTTGTGTTATCTGTAGATTGAAGGCTCTAATTCTATAATCCGTGGCATCGGTTGGGTTAGCTGTAGATTGAAGGCGCTGGTTTGGAGTCCGCGGAATTGGTAGGAATAGCTATAAATTGAAGGCTCTAATTCTATAATCCATGGCATCGATTGGGTTAACTGTAGATTGAAGGCGCTGGTTTGGAGTCCGCGGAATTGGTAGGAATAGCTATAAATTGAAGGCTCTAATTCTATAATCCGTGGCATCGGTTGGGTTAGCTGTAGATTGAAGGCTCTAATTCTATATCCTTAGCATCGGTTGGATTAGCTGTAGATTGAAGGCTCTAATTCTATAATCCGTTGCATCGGTTGGGTTTGCTGTAGATTGAAGGCTCTAATTCTATAATCCGTGGCATTGGTTGGATAAGCTGTAGAATGAAGGCTCTAGTTCTATAATCCGTTGCATCGGTTGGGTTTGCTGTAGATTGAAGGCTCTAATTCTATAATCCGTGGCATTGGTTGGATAAGCTGTAGAATGAAGGCTCTAGTTCTATAATCCGTTGCATCGGTTGGGTTTGCTGTAGATTGAAGGCTCTAATTCTATAATCCGTGGCATCGGTTGGGTTAGCTGTAGATTGAAGGCGCTGGTTTGGAGTCCGCGGAATTGGTAGGAATAGCTATAAATTGAAGGCTCTAATTCTATAATCCATGGCATCGATTGGGTTAACTGTAGATTGAAGGCGCTGGTTTGGAGTCCGCGGAATTGGTAGGAATAGCTATAAATTGAAGGCTCTAATTCTATAATCCGTGGCATCGGTTGGGTTAGCTGTAGATTGAAGGCTCTAATTCTATATCCTTAGCATCGGTTGGATTAGCTGTAGATTGAAGGCTCTAATTCTATAATCCGTTGCATCGGTTGGGTTTGCTGTAGATTGAAGGCTCTAATTCTATAATCCGTGGCATTGGTTGGATAAGCTGTAGAATGAAGGCTCTAGTTCTATAATCCGTTGCATCGGTTGGGTTTGCTGTAGATTGAAGGCTCTAATTCTATAATCCGTGGCATTGGTTGGATAAGCTGTAGAATGAAGGCTCTAGTTCTATAATCCGTTGCATCGGTTGGGTTTGCTGTAGATTGAAGGCTCTAATTCTATAATCCGTGGCATCAGTTGGGTTAGCTGTAGATTGAAGGCTCTGGTACTGCAGTCCGCTGAATCGGTAGGAATAGCTATAGGTTGAGGCTCTAATTCTATAATCCGTGGCATCGGTTGGGTAAACTGTAGATTGAAGGCTCTAATTCTATAATCCGTGGCATCGTTTGGATTAGCTGTAGATTGAAGGCTCTAATTCTATAATCCGTAGCATCGGTTGGATTAGCTGTAGATTGAAGGCTCTAATTCTATAATCCGTAGCATCGGTTGGGTTAGCTGTAGATTGAAGGCTCTGGTTCTATAATCCGTGGCATCGATTAGGTTAGCTGTAGATTGAAGGCTCTGGTTCTATAAACCGTAGCATCGGTTGGGTTAGTTGTAGATTGAAGGCTCTGGATCTATAATCCGTAGCATCGGTTGTGTTAGCTGTAGATTGAAGGCTCTGGATCTATAATCCGTGGCATCGGTTGAGTTAGCTGTAGATTGAAGGTTATGGTTCTATAATCCGTTTGCATCAATTGGGTTAGCTGTAAATTGAAGGCTCTGGGTCTATAATCCGTGGAATCGGCTGGATTAGCTGTAGATTGAAGGCTCTAGTTCTATAATCCGTAGCATCGGTTGTGTTATCTGTAGATTGAAGGCTCTAATTCTATAATCCGTGGCATCGGTTGGGTTAGCTGTAGATTGAAGGCGCTGGTTTGGAGTCCGCGGAATTGGTAGGAATAGCTATAAATTGAAGGCTCTAATTCTATAATCCATGGCATCGATTGGGTTAACTGTAGATTGAAGGCGCTGGTTTGGAGTCCGCGGAATTGGTAGGAATAGCTATAAATTGAAGGCTCTAATTCTATAATCCGTGGCATCGGTTGGGTTAGCTGTAGATTGAAGGCTCTAATTCTATATCCTTAGCATCGGTTGGATTAGCTGTAGATTGAAGGCTCTAATTCTATAATCCGTAGCATCGGTTGGGTTAGCTGTATATTGAAGGCTCTAATTCTATAATCCGTGGCATTGGTTGGATAAGCTGTAGAATGAAGGCTCTAGTTCTATAATCCGTTGCATCGGTTGGGTTTGCTGTAGATTGAAGGCTCTAATTCTATAATCCGTGGCATTGGTTGGATAAGCTGTAGAATGAAGGCTCTAGTTCTATAATCCGTTGCATCGGTTGGGTTTGCTGTAGATTGAAGGCTCTAATTCTATAATCCGTGGCATCAGTTGGGTTAGCTGTAGATTGAAGGCTCTGGTACTGCAGTCCGCTGAATCGGTAGGAATAGCTATAGGTTGAGGCTCTAATTCTATAATCCGTGGCATCGGTTGGGTAAACTGTAGATTGAAGGCTCTAATTCTATAATCCGTGGCATCGTTTGGATTAGCTGTAGATTGAAGGCTCTAATTCTATAATCCGTAGCATCGGTTGGATTAGCTGTAGATTGAAGGCTCTAATTCTATAATCCGTAGCATCGGTTGGGTTAGCTGTAGATTGAAGGCTCTGGTTCTATAATCCGTGGCATCGATTAGGTTAGCTGTAGATTGAAGGCTCTGGTTCTATAATCCGTGGCATCGGTTAGGTTAGCTGTAGATTGAAGGCTCTGGATCTATAATCCGTAGCATCGGTTGGGTTAGTTGTAGATTGAAGGCTCTGGATCTATAATCCGTAGCATCGGTTGTGTTAGCTGTAGATTGAAGGCTCTGGTTCTATAATCCGTGGCATCGGTTGAGTTAGCTGTAGATTGAAGGTTATGGTTCTATAATCCGTTTGCATCAATTGGGTTAGCTGTAAATTGAAGGCTCTGGGTCTATAATCCGTGGAATCGGCTGGATTAACTGTAGATTTAAGGCTCTAGTTCTGCAATCAGCAGAATGGGTTGGATTAGCTGTAGATTGAAGGCTCTGGGTCTATAATCCGTGGAATCGGCTGGATTAACTGTAGATTTAAGGCTCTAGTTCTGCAATCCGCAGAATGGGTTAGATTAGCTGTAGATTTTATACTCTGGTTCTACAATACGTGGTTCCATTTTTGGCGGGCTGCCGTGATTCTATAGTCGGTTGAAGCGGTTGCTTTAAGGGTTGAAAGGCGGTCCAGGATTCACCTGTCGCGTCCTACCTAAACCAACTGTAAACAATTCCATCGATCGGAGATCCGAAGACACCATCCTCTACGGTAAGGAAGGTCTAAATGGCAAACTGCCGTGTTCTATCTGAGCTAACTATAGTGAGACCACCGGCCTGGGAGCCGAAGACACCATCCTCTATGGTAAGGAAGCTGTAAACGGCGAAACGCTGTGTTCTAACTGGGCCAAATGTAGTGATACCACCGGCCTGGGAGCCGAAGACACCATCCTCTACGGTTAGGAAACTCTAAAAGGCGAACTTCCATGTTCTAGCTCGGCCAACTGTAGTGAGACCACCGGCCTTGGAGCCGAAGACACCATTCTCTACGGTTAGGAAACTCTAAACGTCGAACTGCCGTGTTCTAGCTCGGCCAACTGTAGTGAGACCACCGGCCTGGGAGCCGAAGACACCATCCTCTACGGTTAGGAAACTCCAAACGTCGAACTGCCGTGTTCTAGCTCGGCCAACTGTAGTAAGACCACCGGCCTGGGAGCCGAAGACACCATCCTCTACGGTTAGGAAACTCCAAACGTCGAACTGCCGTGTTCTAGCTCGGCCAACTGTAGTGAAACCATCGGCCTGGGAGCCGAAGACACCATCCTCTACGGTTAGGAAACTCTAAACGTCGAACTGCCGTGTTCTAGCTCGGCCAACTGTAGTGAGACCACCGGCCTGGGAGCCGAAGACACCATCCTCTATGGGTAGGAAGGTCTAAATGACGATCTGCCGTGTGGAGACTGCCGATCAATAGACCAATGAAATACTCTAACGGAACACGAAAATCTGCAAACTGTAGAACACATCACTTCTGGGGAGGAAGTCATTATCGAATTATGTTTGTTGTTTAGTTTGTTTATCAGGTTGTATCAAAAGTTGTTCCCAAAGCGGTAAAAAAGAACCCAATATAAAAACTCATAAAATATTTAAATATATACTAATATAAATAAAGTGTCGGTTCCACATGGTCAATGAGCGTGCCCACGGGATTGAAATAACGTATTAGGGTTTAGAATAACATGTCAGTATTTTAGTAGAGAGCTAAAGAATTGCAATCAAAGAATAATGATCCGAGTACTATTGTGCTTCTTTTGGAAAAAAAAAGAGCTAAATGCAAATAAGGCGGCAAAATAAATATGTGAAGTGGAATGGAAAAGAATAGTCAATAGAAGAACAGTTTCAAAATGGTTCAAGAGATTTAGAGAAGGAAACATCAGCCTTGAGGACAAGCCTCGAATGGGACGACCACATGTGATGGATATTGAGACCCTACGATTTCTGGTGATGGATAACCCATTACAATCTACGCGTGAAATGTCAGCCAGACTTGGGCCATCCAAAGATACGATCAACCGAACTCTGCACAAACTGTACTTTGTTAGCAAACGCCCAAGACCAGTTTCCAATGACCTAACTATAGCCCAGTTCCATGAGGCGAGTCGATATCTGCAAATGATTGTTAGAAAATCCGCAAGATTTTCGGATTTGGAAGTGGATTGTAAATGAGGAAGAAAAGAGGATCTATCTTCATAACCCCGACACAAGAAGACAATGGGTACCCTGTGATCAAGTGGCTATACCTGTAGTTAAACAGGACTGCTTTGGCCATGAAGTGGCGTTGTCTGTAAGGTAGCTCATTGATGTTATTGTACACTACGAACTTGATGGTCGTGCAGTTAATGCCGATCTCTACCTAGAACAACTCAGCCGAGTATATGAAGTTTTGAAAACTCGATACCCTGCTTTGATCAACCGAATGAGAGTACTCCTGCGACACGACAACGCTACAGCTCATCGAAATAGGTTAACAATGAATGGAATAAAGGATTTGAAGGGTATTGAAGTTATACCTTACCCGCTTATAGCCTGGACATTGCGCCATTTGATTATGCATTGTTTCGGCCCATGGCTAAATTTCTAAGAGGTAGAAACTTTGAAACATTCCAAGACGTCGAAATTGCCTGTCGTGACTTTTTCGACTCCAAACCCCGAGAATGGTATCGTCAGCAAATCGAAAACCTGGTAAAAGGATGGCTGGCTTTTATTGAAAATGACGATCTCTACTTTAATGAATGCATTTTTTTGTTTATATAGTATATAATATGTATTAAAATCTTATTTATGGGAACGAACCTTTGATACAGTCTGGTAGTTTTAGAAAGGGGGCTATTCAATTGCTATATTAAATGTCCAATGTACTCTCACTATACGAGGTGTGCTCAAAAAGTATCGCGACTTTTGAATTTTCGCGGGTTACGTATATTCGAATTTCGATCTTTTTGTGGCTTTATGTTGGTACTCATGTCTCACACTTATGCCGACAAGCTCGGCCATTTTGAATGTTCACTTAATTGTTGACAGCTGCTTTGCTTGCAGGTGTTTTGGATCGTCTTCGATTTTTACCTATTAAAAAAAATGGATCAAAGAACCTGTATCAAATTTTGTGTAAAAAACGAAATTAAGTGCGCGGATGCATTCCGAATGTTGACTGTGGCATACGGAGAAGCTACCTTGGACCAAAGCAACGTTTATCGGTGGTACAAAATGTTCTCAGAAGGCCGAGAAGATGTGAACGACGAAGGGCGTGCCGGACGCCCGAGCACTTCAACAACAGACGAAAAAATTAATGAAGTGGAGAAAATGATATTGGCCAATCGTCGAATCACCGTTAGAGAAGTTGCTGAGGACCTAAACATATCGATTGGCTCGTGCCATTCGATTTTTATCAATGATTTGGGCATGAGACGGGTCGCCGCGAAATTCGTACCAAAATTGCTCAATTGCGACCAAAAACAGCATCGCATGAACATTGCTAATGAGATGTTGGACTCTGTCCGCGACGACCCAAATTCGCTCCAGAGTGTCATAACTGGTGACGAAGCGTGGGTTTATGGTTATGACGTGAATACCAAAGTTCAATCATCTCATTGGAAGCTGCCGCACGAACCAAGACCGAAAAAAGCGCGCCAAGTTCGGTCGAATGTGAAAGTTTTGCTGACAGTTTTCTTCGATTGCAGGGGCGTGGTGCATCATGAGTTCTTGCCACAGGGTAGAACGGTCAATAAGGAATATTACCTGCAAGTTGTGCGCAATTTGCGCGAAGCAATCCGCCAGAAATGCCCGGATTTGTGGAAGAACAAAAATTGGCTTTTGCACCACGATAACGCCCCTGCTCACACATCGTTGCTTGTGCGCGACTTTTTGGCCAAAAACAACACACTAATGATGCCGCAGCCACCGTATTCCCAAGATCTGCCCCCTGTGACTTTTTCTTGTTCCCTAAACTGAAGAGGCCCATGAAAGGACGACGTTACGCTACGCTTGACGAGATAAAGACGGCATCGAAGGAGGAGCTGAAAAAGATTTTTAAAAAATGATTTTTTGAAGTGCTTCGAAGATTGGAAAACCCGTTGGCACAAGTGTATAATATCTCATGGGGATTACTTTGAAGGGGACAAAATAGGTATTCATGAATAAATAAACAATTTTTGAGAAAAAACACAAAAGTCGCGATACTTTTTGAACACACCTCGTATGTATCAATCTTACTCTTTACATTTGATTTGTTTGCTTTCCCTAGAATCGCTTCGTTTGCTGAAGCATTTAGAAGCTAACATCAGATTTGCTAAGAAGAAAGAGAGAGTTTTATAAACTATCAGTAGGTTAAAGTAACAAAAGTAAATGACCACTTACATCAAAGAATCTCTGAAAAAACTCTTTACAACAAGTTCTCCATAAATAATCTAATAATTCCCATAAAAATAATATAAATTAATTCTACCTTTCAATATATCTATTCTTTCTATATCGATATCTTCACCTTTCAATAGTCCCGGTTGATGAACCTATGGCATATTATTTTTTAAATAAACATATTAGAAAATTATATTTAAAATATGCATATACAATATTTCATTCTAAATCCTTGATGTATTTTTTCTTATATTTAGCGTGTACATTTTTTAAAGGAAGGAATCAATATATAGATGAGAAGCGGGGAAGTAGGGCAATACAAGAACAGCCCGTGTACTAGATAGAGTTGCTCTCTCCAAAAGAGAATCTATTGATAGTTTAAGGCCGCAGCTATGAATTGAATCCAGGAGAAAAGGGCCCAGAAAAAGACACAATCTGACCCAGCCGACCCTAGAGACCAACCATCCAATCACACAGCTCCAAATTACGTGTCAGAAGAGACCTGGAACTTTTCCATCGATTACCTGGTTCCAGGCAGTCTTGCGACGTCCTTGTTGGGCCGAAACCTTCAATTTTGGCTTCAAGACACTTCTATATTACTTTTTCATCATATTCCAGAGATATTAAGTTTTAAATTTGAATATTTTGACACGAATTGATAGTTTCTATAATAATTAGGGTGAAATTAAAACACCATCTACTATAGTATCGGCCTTAAAACCGACTATATGTACAGATCTGTATTTTTCTTAAATTTAAAGATACTTCGGCCAGTAAATCTTTTTATTATCTCGACGTTTCGACAAAAAAAATTGTCTCAGTTTTTGTTTGCTCCTGACGAGGACAAAAGATTTTTGTAGATACGTCGAGATAATAAAAAATATTTACTGGCCGAAGTATCTTGAATTTTAAGAACTATGAATGCCGGCCACGCTGCCTCTATCTTTACAAAGATCTGTATTTGTGCATAATGTGTGGTAGGTGTCCAATTTATTCGCCCGCTAATTAGTTCTCTACTATCACGTGATATCAATTAGCTAACACGTGTTGAGTTCCTTAGCCAATCAGCGTACAATGTTTTTTTAGCTCAATGTTTGCATCGACCAACAGAGTTCTATATTAAATATAATGCGCGGGTTCGATTATCGGGAGTTATTTTTTTACTTTTTAGTATTTTAAAAATATTTTAACTTTTTATATTATTCTGCCTTTACTTTTGAAAACCGAAGGTATTAGAGACTTGGTTATTCCTTGTATTTGAGAGGGTAATGATGTTTGATAAGGTAGATTTCACTTCTATCTGTTCCAAGAATAATAAAAATAGTGGCCCGACCCCCATCTACTTCAGCTGATGACAAATCAATCAGGGAAAAATTCAAAGTTTTAGTTTGGATTGTATGATCGGCTAACGCAGACTCAGTTTTTAAAAGACTCAGTAACTAAAAATAATTTAAAGGTTGAAGGGGGATATTTTCTATTAGATTTATAAATTCAATTGCCATCTATAGATAAAATGTGTGATCATATATTTTTTGGCAATGTGTTTCTTTACAACAATTGCATCAAATATTATCTCTACGGACCTTACTGCAATGATGAAAGTTATTGAATGAGAGGACTTGGCTTATCAGTGGTGAACCCTCTCAGCGGTTTGGCCAAATTAATCTCCAGACCGCTCTACTATTGTATTGGATTGGTTTAGTACTTACTAAACACCCCAAAGATGCATTCCATAGAAAAAAACAGGGTATGTACCAAACCAATCCAATACAATAGTAGAGCGAGCGGTCTGTAGATTAATTTGGCCAAACCGCTGAGAGGATTCACCACTGATAAGCCAAGTCCTCTCATCCAATAACTTTTATCATTGCAGTAAGGGTCTGTAGATTTAATATTTGATGAAAAGAGACACATTGCCAGTAAATTTGTTACAAATATTTTCAAATGTGACTGAAACTGATGCTTCATGTGAGTAGGAGCTAAAGTTGGTCATTGCTGAGAAACATACTTATGTTTTCGGCCTCTCACAAAAAGAACAACAAATGAGAATTATTTGGATGGAGATATACTTTGTCCAAATAAATATTTTTTTCATAAATGTTTTATTTTTATTTAATAAAGCGTTTTGGGATATTTTTCTGAGACACGCCTTGTATAGATGCATTCTGCACTAAATATATATTTAATATATAAATTAATTTTACTTATAATTCATGTTATATGAGAACTTTTAATTGGCATTTTAATAAACATATTCACAAAGTACTGAAATTTTAATTTATGTCACTAATTTATATCGATGCTACCACTATCAATTTAAAAAATATATTTTTTTCTCTCTAAAATGAAACATACAATAACAATGATTTTTACTAAGGAACGTGTGGCCACTGGACAAGCGTCGGACCTGTAGGCTGTTGTTGGGTTCTGTGCAGACTGGAGTACAGGAACTCCATCTATGCTTCCTTTCTTCCTGTGGTGAATCTGTATAAGACCGGTGGTCTTAATAAATCTGTGTGACTGACTGAATCATTTTCACTAGCCGAGTGACCGGGTTGATCCGAAGGGCCTGTGAATACACATTAAGAGTATAGATAGTGGCTTAAAATTGCAAAAGGTATATTCTGATTTATTAGAAACAAACTTTCTAAGTAAAGTATATACATTCGGGCAGATACGCACACGGTTAAATCCTGTGCATCCAGACTAGATCCTCAAGGAAAACTTCTACAGAGAAGTAATTCTGATTGAATTCTAAACACGAAATATCTACCATTAGAAATTAATATATAATCAAAAATGCAAACGCACTTATTTTATAAACACACATACACATTAAACAATTCAGCATTAACAAATATATAGAGTAAAATTTGAAGCAAATAATCTACGAATAGAAAATTGAATAAATTTGAAAAATAAATGTAACTACTAATATTTGGGGGATAAGAATAGGTGTAACACATGGAGATAAAATTAACGAGAATTTTGGTAAATAGATCGCCATGTATAGTTCAGTATCTTTGGAGGAGATTGCTTAAAACTTTACAACTAAAACCTCTGTTAGTCTAATATCTATATGGATATTTTGGGGAATCTAACCTTCGTTGAACAACCTTGGTGGCGTGCAGCACCTTGGTACTTTGCTACAGTGCATTGCGGCTTGCCTGCTTGCTACATCCTTTTTTGGGCTAAAAATCATACTTTGGTTAGTAGCCCGTAAAATCATATTCTCTATCTGGATAAGATCCATTCTAATATTTTTTTAAACATCATCTCTTGGCTAAAATGTGACAAAATTTGTAAATGAGAGGCAGAAATAACTGTACCTGAATGTGTATCTCACCCAACAAACTGCAGGTATAGCGACATTCCATCAACGAGAGCCTTTACAATTCTATCTTTCTTGAAGGGTTACTACAAATTTAGTCTTTTGGATTATATATATAATCGAATTTCTCTGTTCCATGTGAGAAGGGCCAATGTTATAGAGCGTATATAGTTATTATGAAAGTCAGATAAAACCAATTTATTTATTTTAATTTTGAAAAATTTGAAAAAAAAATTACAAAACATATACATGACATAATAAAAATCATATTTTTATTATTCATTAATATAATTATAATTTAAATAATCATAGAATTAACACAGAGTTAATTTTTTAAAATCCTTAACAAAAGGAGTACAACGCAATATTGTTTTTTGTTTCATACTTAGAATATCATATAGAATTGTATGTATGAAAACTGTTTGTTCTTAAAAATATAATCATTAAAATAAATTTAATTTTGGATATAAAGTTATCATTTTCAATTCAATCCACGACTGCATGAATGAATTGGTAACGTACCTAAAATACATCTTTTTTTACGACATACATATAATTATAAGAATTTTGGGCATGAAGGGGGCGAGGGGCCCGTACACGGCCGGGCCACTGTGACCAGCCGGTGGGGGTGGCCGGAGATACAATCCAAGGAGTCCACGGACAGTGGGGCGGGAGGCGGATGACGGACTGCGGTGGAGGACTGGCGGCGAGGGGAGGTCCGAGGACGGAGCTGGACGGGGCGACGGGCGGGGTGGCCGGCAAGGAGCGCCGCACCGTGGGGCGGGTCCACGGTGTCCTGCAGATGGTCGCCGGGGGCAGCTCCTGTGGATACGCCACGTTTTTCTACAGATTATATTATCTACCAAGAAGATTTCTCACCTCGCTGCCACCCGAGGCTCACGCCTCGCCCTCGAGCTGGCGGAACTCGAGGGCGGACGAAGCCATCTTGGCCCGTCGCTGGCGTTTCGTCCTGGCTTTCTCCGCCCTCTCCTGGGCCTCCTGCTGCAGATGCTGGTGGAGTATGCGCTGCAGCTTCCTCGCCGCCGTCTTGAGGTGTTCTTGTGCCCTCAACCGCAGCGTGTCCTGGGGAGTTGAGAGGGACAGGGTGGTGGTGGCTTGTGTTCCTCCCCAGGACTGAAGTCTTCTGCCATCCGTCTCCACGGCCGGGATGTTAGATTGTTTGGTGCCTCCGCTGCCGAGAACTCCCTGAACTGCAGCTCACGGCCGAACTTGATGGTATACTTCCCCACCGGGCCCCGAGTAGGTTGGTGTTTTCGGGGAATTTCCTGGCCACAATGGCCCATAGCTTCAGAGGCATTGGCACTCTTCGCCGTGCACGAGCCCGATGTTATACAGCCCCCTTCATGCATTGGCGCCAATGGTGAAATTTGTTTATTTTCCACCATTGTTGTACCAGATTTCTCTTATAGAACCATTTTCTCGGACCATTTACTGTCTAAATTTGCTCGTGTTTCATACGAAAACATGTAATAACCTTCCGATCTATATTCTCTCTTTCTTTTTTAACATTTCGCCAAGAAATCACAATTTCAAGGAAGTGCTCAAACAACGTTCTCAACTCCAGGAATCAATGGGTTCAATAATACTTCAAGAAGAATCAGTTTTCAAAGCTTTATAATAATTTAGAAAATGTGTAACACCATAAGCACTTTGGAATACTAAAAAATCAAAGCATTTTGCTAATTTTAGCTATTATCTTAAATACTATAATTATATACAAGATCGAGACATTTTGGAAATTATCCCTTATGATTTCTATTGCACAACAGCAGGACATTCGCTATGATATTGGCTATCATCTTGAATATTTTATTCATCTACAAGTTCGAGAATTTGGCTAATCTCGGCTATGAATGAGATAACGATATACACACACAACAGCAAGACATTTTGCTGTGATATTGGTTATGATCTTGAAAATTTTAATAATCTGCATGGACAAATGATCCGCTGATCTTGCGATTGCTGTTAGAAACTATACTAGTGAAAAATCTACTGACATATATATATGAAGGTCGCCTCTTCCGTCAAAATAGCCGCTAAAACTCAGCACCATCTATTGACAGTCTCCAAAAACTAGCGGATTTAGGTCGGTGACAAAGCCACAATACCAGCTTCGGCAAACTGAGAAGCGTCCACCTGGAGAGCATGGTTTCGGTCTAATGACCCTCGTCAGTCTAGGCTGGATTTTAATTACATGAGTTCCACAAGGGATATTCGCAATCTGCCAAAGAGGTGTTTAGCTGGTAAAGTGACTAGGCTAAATATGGGCCAAAATATAGATGGAAATTTTGCTGGGAGGATATTGATCTATAAACATAAAGGTCGCCTCTCCCGGCAAAATAGACATTTGAGAGAAAGGACATTTTTTAAAAATCGCAATAATTCGCGGTAGTAAAGACTTACCATTTCTAGGTCACTGAGAGCATTATTTTTGTTAAACACAGGAAACCTTTTAGAAATAGTTGAGCTAATATTACACTACACGACATATAAGAGCATTATGTTAGAATCAAACACCGTGCACCAGGAAAAACAGGATTTTATATCTCTTCCCTATAAAATTCAGAGAGACTTAATGTGTCTTTGGGGAGATAGTGTGAAATATAAAATCCGTGAAAACATAGAAAGAACAAAATTTTGCTCTTCATTGGAAAATGGGTGCGATTGCCACGTTAGTTACTTTGGAAAAGGACCAGATAATTAGACGAATATTCATAGAATCCAAATGATATTACGTTAGAATAACCTTTGATGATACATCCAATGTATCTTACCAGGATTAAATGTGCGAGATGATTATATATAGGTCTCCCCACATTGAAAACGTAGAGGTTATAAAATCGCTTTTAGGATCTTTTACTCATGCTTGAAAGAATATTTTTGAAGTCGCTCATGAAAATTTGAATGCCATTACTGAAAAGGGATTGGATAAGGTTATGATAACACTCATACTATGGCAAGTACATGCACTGGAGTACAAGCTAGGAAAGTTGATAAAATATATGTACCTTAAAATAATCATTCACTTGACTCTTAATCGGGGTCAATGCATTTGGAATCGTTCCAAGATATGTAACATTTTTGAAACACTAGGAATCATTATTTACAACTTCTTTTTAATATATAAACATTAGTATAAAAATTAAGATCTAGTGTTTTAGATAATCCTCTCAACACTATAAAGTGTTAAAATATAAATAAATTAAGGAAGATGAATATATATGAAGTATAATATGAAATAAATTTCATTAAGAAAATTACTAATTATGTAACTATTTACGTGTATATATATATTATCTCCAAGTTTCTTGGATAATAGCCTGTTGAAGGACGTCATAGTCCGAAAGCTTGCCGATTATACAGCACAAATAAAAGAAACACGTCGCCGAAAACTTTGATTCCTTCTTCAAGATGATGTCTGGCGATTCCGTCTCTTTTAATTTGAAGTATAAATGATAGAAATTTAAAAATATTAAAATTTTAATAACAATAAAAACTATAACAAGGTTCACGCAAAAGCTTTGACAGTTACGTGTCATATAAGAGGAACATAAAAAGAAAGAAAAAAAAAACAAGGGGGGGGGGGGAAGAGGTGAAGATAGAGTAGAAAAAGAGATAAAGATAGAACCATGATAATATTCATTCAAACAAATAAAGGATAAAGAAAGTTTAGAATATTTTTAGAAATATTTTTGTATATTTTCTATTTTTAAATATAATTTTTAGATTATAAGAATTCCTAAAGAGAGAGAAAATTGAGGATAACATAATTCCAATGTATTTTTATAGTTTAAAATAGAAACCACACAATAATAGTTCAACCGGGGTGGAAAGAGATTGTTACAAGGCAGGTGTTGTCAAAAGTTAACCTAGCCGTTAACTTGATTAATCTGCTAAAAATTTCAGGAGCCTGAGTTTATAAAACACACACAGCTTCATCCCTTATTTCATTATTAGAAAGTGGGTCGCAAATATTTTATTGGCCATCAAGAATGCAACTTTTTAAATGATGTACAATAATTTGTAAATTAAATTCACTGTGCAATAAATTGATAAAGAGGGAGCAATCTCTCGAAATATTTTAAGAAAAAAATTGTTTTTTTTTTCTTTACAGATCCAGGTACGCCCTTTTATATAATTTTTAAAAAATGTTTGTCTAGTGTACATTTTTTAAGTCCTAGGATTTTTGGTTTTCAAATAATTTAACGAAAGAAATATTATTCATATATTTATTTTGATTATATATATTTTTTATTTCATGGTGATCATCCTAATAAAAGGGCCTCAGGGAAATTTCCACCCCTGGACATGTACTCAAGGCTCTTTGTGGTGTGTCTGAAAATATTTTTTATGTTTTGATTTATTATAATATATGTTCTTTTCTAGATTTAATTATATTTTTAGACAAAATGATAAAAAGAAGTTTTATCAAATAAGAACGACTCAAAAAAAATTGCGAAGAGTTCAAATTTTAAAATAGTTATAGAAAGAGGCGATAGATGGCAGGATAGGTCAGGAAAGTGATAATTTTGTTTGGCAGCTTGACAAAAACAGCTCCCGTGGAATTATTGCTCAAGTTTGTAAGATGGAGCTGTTCGTTTCATCACGGCATGTAAAGCGATGATTCAAGGGAATTTTTGTTGGACTTTGTCATCAAATTGGCTACTTGGCGCCAAGCTGTTCTTGAGAAATCTACACAACTCTTTCATTACCACGCGTCTTCTGGTAATAAAAAAAAAAACATCTACAGAGCCGTTTTGTTCACGAGAACAGCTCATAGTACCTAAACTAAAATAATATCCCAGACTCCTCCATGTCTTTACAACGATGGAATGAAATTGCTGAAAAAAAATTATCTAAACTTTAAAATTATTACAAGGACTAGCAGGGAGTATCTTGTATGGTGCCATGTAGCCGGGGCCTATCGGTAAAAAGGCTCTTCCACCGGCCTAAATCACAAATATGAGACCCTAAAGAAGCATATTAATTTATGTACACTTTATTATCAATTGGACACATGGATAATCTGCCTTTTTAGTATTTCATATCTGTGGTATGCCCCGTCGAAGATACTTTTCCTTCGAAGGCCAGCCGGCTACATGGCTCAATATAAGAAACATAGTGCTAGTCCTTATACAATAAATTTGAGGTTTAGATGAAATTACTTCATGTTTTCATATATAAAGGAACGTGATCAGGGCTACTACCAAATTGTTGAAAGTCTGGGTTCAATAGGAACAGATTTCTATATTTTAGATCAATAAAATCAAAGATCTCTCTATAATGGTACTTTCTCCGGTATTTTCACACCATTACCAATAAATAAAACTAGCTGAACAAAGTTCAGAAATTCTAGTTGCATTTGTGTTTCATTAAGAGGCAACATCAATCCATATTTACTCATTCAGAATTTTGATCGCTCGAAAGAGAATTATGAGATCTTACTCGTAGATTAGAGAAGAATACTCAAATCTCTCCTTCTGAGTTATTTCGAAAGGTATTGGTATTGTAATAAATACAATCTTTAGAGTGATGAAGCCCCGGTGGTTAATTTTAGTTGAGACTACACCTACGTTCTTATTGAAAAGTATGTGCCTACGTGTCGCCGTGCATATAAGCTATGTCCCTTCCCCCCTCCCCTAAGAAACACATTTCAACAAAAATTATCAATTATATATTTTAGCAAAATATTATATCGATATACCAGGTCTATTAGTATGAAACGCGAAAATGGCTGCCAGAAGGCGCTGTGCAACTTTATTTGAGCCGACGGTGGCGCTGTTGAAGGTATTTTGTTTTTTGACTCACGTGGCATCAGCATGCGTGGAGTTTTAGAAAAATTCAAATCGTCGAAAATTTCTGGAGCCCGTGGAAAATGGTGATTTCCGAGCCAAAAAGTGCCCATTTGCGGGAAGTTTTGTTGTTCGCCTTCAACTGGAAGAAAAGTGCCACTGAAGCCCACCGAATGCTCGAGGAAGTTCACGGCGACCACGCTCTGAGCAAATCACAGTGTTACAGGTGGTTTAAAAAATTCCAAAGTGGCGATTTCGAACTTGATAATGAACCACGTGGAAAACCGCACCAAAAGTTCGAGGACGCTGAACTGCAAGCTTTGTTGGATGACGACAGTACCCAAACGCAGGAGAAACTCGCGAAACAGTTCCAGGTGTCTCAAGATTCTGTTTCCCTACGTTAGGAATTCGAAAATTGCCTGAAAGGTGGTCCGAGTGTATAGCTAATCAGGGCAATTACTTTGAATAAAAAATCTTTTGTTGTATGGAATTGGTGAAATTTTGAATTCATTGAAAATTTTCGCGTTTCATACTAATAGACCTGGTAGATGGCATTTGAATTGCTAAAGAGATATTCAAGCAAATATACATTTACGAAGGAAAAGTCTATATGTGAATGATCATGAAAAGGTCACATTATGGAATTGAACGTGGACACATGTGAAATATAAATGATATAAGATTAGATTGATATAGTGAAGATAGAAAGTAATTTAAACTCCTAGATATAAATAGCTCTATATCACTTGAAAATATCCCTTTCATTAATGATTTCACATGACTTGTGCGCTAACGGATGTTTCCATCACTCCAACAACTATTGTTTATCTGCAATATGAGATCCAGCTCCGGTTTCAGAGAGTATTTCCCCTCTTGTAGCACCATTGAGGATAGGCGTTTACGTAATGTACGTAAAGATTGTAGGAGAAATATATATGCTTACCTATAAAAGGAATGTAAATAAAATAGATCAGGTAAAATGGTCTCCGCGTCTTACACTTTGATAGATTCTCTTGAATATAAACAGCCCACATTGGTTAGTAAAGCTTATCAAAATGTCTCATTCCCATAAGCGATCATTATTCCAGGGCGATCGACATCTAAACATATCGTTAAATTTGATATTAAATCAACTTTTTCCCAAACGGCCACCTCTTTAACGCGATAGCGGCCGTAAACATTGACCCCTCACATTCCACATGGCACTTCCTTTTCCACAGCGTCTATTTTAATAGATATATGTTTAATTACACACATTACAATTAAACACATTAATATGTTATAATACATCGATAAAGGTTGGCGTTCAGCCAACTGAAATATTGGTAAAATAAATTATTTTTGATCCAATATAAGCCTTTTTATATATGTGTGTGTACCTAAAGTGAGGCTTCTCTCTTTAATTATGCATCAAAACGATGTCTGTTTTATTATCCTAGTAAAAAATGTACTGGTTATAATAAAGAATGAGCGACAATAACAGTTTGACAAATTCAGGCACAAATCCAACCTATATACAGGTGTTGTGGTTATAAAATAAGACGCTGCAACTCTTTTTTATTAATTGTATAAAGTAGCTTTCGGGCAAGTCCTTCCTCATCTGGTGTGTGACTCATTCTTTGTCATCCTTCTGATGCCTAATTAAAGGGAGAGGTGCCTCTTTAGGTACATGAGTGTGATCCATCTGTAACTTCATGTGGTTTATATATGTTTATTTATCTCGACCAATTATCATGAAATAAAGAACAAGCACTAGCGTCTGGTACTGCAAACTTTTCTTGCTAAGAAACTCAAAGGAATCAATGGATTCTTAGATTTGCCCTACATTTATATCATTGTATAATTCCTCCTACCTAAATAATCTCCGGCTTCCCAATTTGTTACTTTTTAAAATCATATAACCTAAATAGAGCATTAACATTAACTAATAATCCATAGTTTTTTTATTTTTAACTATATTATGTTAATCAGTATTTGCATATCTATCTCATATTCCTACTTCATTGTATATAT
Source organism: Cordylochernes scorpioides (assembly GCA_030710605.1). Lineage (NCBI taxonomy): Eukaryota > Metazoa > Arthropoda > Arachnida > Pseudoscorpiones > Chernetidae > Cordylochernes > Cordylochernes scorpioides. Next base: position 38,904,879 of record CP092881.1, on the reverse strand, counting down.
ATATATATATATGTTATATAAAAATGTTTTTCTCTCTCTCTCTCAAATATATTTCGTAGATACAAATACTATGTTTAATTGACCGCCAGAGGTCACGCTTACCCTATAAAAACTCATTGTTGTTGTATCCCGATGGCCGGCTCAAACCTTTTGTACATTATGTAAATAAGCTTTTCATTTTTTTATTCTTAAGCCAGGCAGTACTTTTACTTTTATTATGTTTTTATATATCCCATAAGCTTAATTAAAGCTATTTTTGATAACTAATTTTATAATCTTTCCACAACTGCATACCAAAATCAAGCAACAACTAATAATTATATATAAATAACAATGAAATTACAACAGAAAATCTCTTTTTTCTATATATATAATATTTATATGGATTTGTTTAATTTCAAAAAACCTCAGTAGTGTAGTTATATCTGTCGAAGGGCTGTAGAGCCCGAAAGCTTGTATTGCCGTTATATATAAAAAGAAACTCTCTCCCTTCGGTGAATTGTCTTTTATTTATATATAATAAATATGTATTTTTCAAAAACTTAACCAAAATATATTTAAATAGAAGTTTCTATTTTCCGATATCAAGATAGACTCCCCTAAAAGATACCCTCTATGGTAAGAAATCAGTGGTTTTTGGCATCCTGATATTTGTTGAGAGGTTGGACTGTATCAAGTTTATCATTTTGTATTCGTATATGGAAGCTTCTAGGTGATTATAAGACTGTTTGATATACAGTTATATTTTTTCTATATATAATTCAGTAAGAGAGGCATTCTTTTGTAGTTAGTTACACATTCGAAATCGCAAAGTCTCGCCAAAACCATGAAGGAATTGGATAAGTTACTCAGACAGAGTCTATGGATCTATATGCCCAGAGAATTGTTGGAGTCAAAAAGAAGAAGAAGAAACACCTGCTGTCCTTGAATACACAACATGTTGCAACTTTTAATTTTCAAAAAATGGCCGATTCAGGATATGAAATATTCTCTAATTTCACATATTTTCTTTCCCAAACAGTTATAGGTTATCTTTAACGTAGGTTTGAAGCTTTTATTTTTTCTAAATAGACAGGTGTGGATAGCATTGAAAAAAGAATAGCCGAAGGTAATTCAAGCACAAGGATGGTGTTCTTCACACAAAAATAAATTATTTATTTACCATCAAATTGTGTGTATAGTTGTTTATTTTCTTGGGAATTTAATATCTATAAGCTAATGTTTTCCCTTTGTGTCAAACCTGTTCTAATAGGTTCCTTACATATCCTTGATTCGTAATTAAATTCATAAAAATAAGAGATACTTCGGCCAAAAAAAAAGCTGTAATTTTTTCCGGACGAGTATAAAATATTTTTGTTGAAATGTCGATAAAATAAAACCTTTTCTGGCCAAAGTGTCTCTTATTTTTAAGAACTATAAATGCTGTCAGCAGGCAATCTTTATCTTCAACACAATTATTTGTTTATAAATTCAATTGGCATCTACCAATAAAATTTGTAACAAATAAATTTACAGGCAATATGTTTCTTTTCAAAATTGCATCAAATATTATCTCTACAGATCTTACTGCAATGCTATAAGTTATTGAATGAGAGGGCTCATCAGTGGTTAACTCTGTAATCTGGTGCAACCGGGTATGGTGGCCCTTCTACAGGAGCAACGCGAATGGTGGTGAATCGTCAGCAGCTGTTATATATTTACCTAATATATTTACATCTTTACAATTTTTTTATAAAAGAACTATTAATTTCTTGATATATGCTAAGTATTGAAATATTATTAATGTTTATCCAGAATATTTATATATTTCTAAACTAAGGTAAAAACTATTATATAATAATTTAACTTATAAGATTTGAATTGGCTATGGAAAAGTGTTATGAAATAGGAGTTATTGTATTAAATATGGGGAAGTGTACATTTTTTTAATTGCTATTTATGAGTTCTGTATATGATTCTGGAATTTCAATGTGCCTATTGATGCTTGCGTGTTTTAATGATAAAAAAGCTTCTAAATACAGTCATTTCTGTTTGTTGTTTATGTTGGTATAGAAAGTTTTTGGGTTATTTAGGTTGAAGGTGTGACCTGTATTTTGTGTGTGTTGGAATAAAAGGGATTTTTTATCTTTTCTATTTATGGATCTGGTGTGCTCATTTATCCTATCTACAGGGTGATCCAAAAGTCCCGCACAACTTTAAAAATTAATAACTCCGCGAATATTTGCGCTAGAGCAATGCGGTAAACACCATTGTGTTCAGGATGCAATGGGATTTTTTATGGCAAATAATGAAAAATTCGAAATTGATTTTAGTTACAACTTTATTCGCTAGATGGCGCCCTACCAGAATCAGCTATTCAGCGGCCAAATTGTTTGATAAATTGAAAAATATAACTGAACGAAACGTATTTTTACTTTTTGAATACCAGGAAAGAACCCTAATAATATCAAATGATAAATTAATAAAACACCATTTCGCCAAAAGTTAGAAGAAATGGTTAACGATTTTTAAATACAATCTGAGATATGTAAAATAGGATATGCAAATTTAAACTTGTAGCCAAAAAAAAAACAAAAAAAGATATTTTAGATGCGGTTTGCTGGAATCCTCTCAGCTTTTTAAATTTCGAAAATAATAATTTTCTATTTTTTTTTAATTCAACTTTCTCTCAGTATCGATTATATTTATTTTAATTCACTTGAAAAATATTTATCTATCTCTGATGATTTATTTTACTCTGGAATGCCGTTGTTGTATTTGTCCTGTCCAATAAAGAGCCTCAGATTCTTTTCGTTTGGCCAACAAAAAATGTCCAATTTATATACACATATATTCTTACATAATGAGACTTTAAAGAATGCAAATAATCTTCATCTATTTACATACACAACACATCTCCCCTCTTAATAATACTCCAGTCGGTCTAGGGGTTTCCTGGCTCTCTGAGGTCTAGGACTGCGGATGGGCACTTGCACAGCGGCAGCCTCCGGTTTAGGAGTGCAAGAGGGCACGTGCACAGCAAAAGGCCCTGGTATAGGAGTGCAAGAGGGTACGTGCACAGAAGCTGACTCCTCCTTGTTTCCTGATGTAACCTCTGGAACCTCCTCTTCACTTTATTTCTGACTTCCACCTACAGGCTTCTCTCCTGATGTTCGAGGAAGTATCAAATTTCTTGTCTCCACTTGTTTCTTTCTCACAGGTCGCAATTGATTGATATGCCTCTTATACACGACGCCCTCGCAACTTATAAGGTAGTGACGGTAGCTCAATAATTCCAAAATGGTACATTTTTACCGTTTAGGTCCAGTTGCATAGTTGCGGAAATAAACCTCGCAACCTGTAGTAAACTGCTCCTGCCTTCTTACGGCCTCATAAAATACCTCTCGCGGATTTCTCATATTGGTATTAAAGTCGAGAATCTTGATCTTAAACTTTTCTACATTAGCAGTTCCGCCGGGGAATTCCTTTATTACAGTTTGGGGGAATGCTCTATGAGCAAATAGGAAACTTTGTAGATTCGTCTCTAAATCATCCTTCCTATTATTCTTTCTCAAAAGGATTTTAAACTCTCTTACATATCTCTCAGCTAAACCATTTGTAACTAGGATTATACGGACTGGTCTTAGTGTGCCGTATACCATTCATTTTGGTAAATTGCTCGAATTCACCGGAGACAAACTGTCTTCCGTTATCTGTAACAAAATATTAGGGAATTCCAATTCTGGCGAGAATTTCTCTAAGATGACTTATAATCGTTTTTCTGGTAATATCTTTGATGATAAAAATTTCTATCCACTTTGAGTATACGTCCACGAGAACCAAAAACATTCTTCCCATGAACGAACCCGCTAGATCAAGATGAAGTCGATGCCACGGTTTTTCGGGCCAAGTCCATTCTGAGATGGTAGCCGGGGGCATGCTTGCCGATTCTTGGCATACTCTACATTCTCTAGTTAACTCCTCGATGTTACTGTCTATGCCTGGCCACCAGAAAATACCGTCTGGCAATCATCTTCATTTTAACAATCCCCATGTGTATTTCATGCAAGTCATTTAAAATTAAATATCTTAATTTTTGGGGAATTACCACTCTTTCACGCCATTGAAAACAATCAAACTCCAAACTTAATTCCTCATTGATCTTATAATAAGGAGCTAGTGGGTTTTCCCTCAGTACCCTTGTGAATTTCCACACACACAGTTGCCTTCTCTAACATTCCTTAATACTATAGACAGTATTTTATCTCGGGACGTCTTATATGCCACCTCCCTGAAAGAGAACGGTACCTCTATCAACTTCCTGAGAAGAAGTACCTGGTCTTCATCAAGAAACTCCCTGACACTCGAATCTAAAGGAAGACGTGACAATGCGTCAACTTTGGAATTATCACTAGTTTTTTGGAAATTCCACAGTATAATTAAATGCAGCTAATTTCAAGGACCATCTTTTAATTCTGGATGATGCACATATGGGAATTGGTTTCTGAGGTGAAAATATATGAATTAAGGGTCGGTTGTCTGTGACCAATACAAATTTTCGTTCCAGTAAGTATTGTCTGAATTTCTCAACGCAATAAGTTATGCTCACGTTTTCTTTTCTAGTTGAGAGAAACGTTTTTTCGCTTCAGTTAATGTTCTAGAAGCAAAAGCTATAGGGCATTTTTCCTTTCTATCATTTCTATGACTCAGTATTACGCCTAGTCCATAATAGTCCATAGTCCATTAATAATGATTTACATTTTTTAAATAACATACGATATTCTTTCGTCCAATTCAATCTACAATTTTTATTCAAAAGTTGATAGAATAGCGCTAAAATGTTTGCTATATTCTTTATGAATCTATAATAATAAATTAAGAGTCCTATGAAAGATCTCAATTGCGAAACATTCATTAGGTTCAGGCGCCTCTATCACTGCTTTAATTTTATTCTATAAGGGATGCAGTCCATATTTATCCATTTTAAACCCTAAAAATTCCACCGATTACTTTTTAAATTTACATTTATATCTGTTTAACTTTAAACCTTTTTCTAGCAATCATCTAAACACTAAATCCAACTTTTGTTCATGATCTTCAAAATCTTTTCCTGCAACCAAAATATCATCTATGTAGCAGGCCACACCTGGCAAATCAGAAAATAGGCCTTCCATAATCCTCTGAAATTTATTTGGTGCTACCGCTACGTCATATGGTAGTCTTTTATAAGAAAACAACCTCTTTGTTGTGTTTATATCAACAACAGCTTTGGCTTCTTCCGCTAACATTACTTGTAAGTAAGCCTGTGATAGGTCTAGAGTCGAAAGTACGGTGCTTGTAGATAATTTTGAAAAGATATCATCGATCGATGGAATGGGATACCTATCTAATCTTATTGCTTTATTAGCTGTACATCTAGAATCACCACATATCCTTACACTACCATCCTTTTTTGATGCCGGTACTATTGGAGCGGTCCAATATGCATCAACTATAGGTTATAAAATGCAAGAATTCATTAAACGATCAATTTCATTCTCTACTTTGTTTTTTGGAGAGAAAGGTAAACTTCTGACCTTACAAAACACAGGAGTCACATCCTTTTTTAAATTAAAATTTATTCCAACGTCCTTTAGACAGCCCAAATCTTTGTTAAACAAATCTGCATACCTACCATCAAATTTTTATATATTTAAATATATTTCTATTATATTCATTATTTAAAATTTTAATGCTAAACAATATAGAATAATCAAGTTTCAACTGTTTAAGCCATTCTCTTCCTAATAAAATTACCTGGATTTTTTCATTTACAACTATTAATCGTAAATATTGGTTGGCTTCTTTTACAAAAACATTTCTTTGATCTATAATCTCTATTGATTTACCACAAAAGGATTTTAATCTTATATTTGTTGGAAATAATTTTTACCTTGCCAATAATTCTTATAAATATCTTTGGGTATTAACGTAACTGGACTTCCTGTATCTATTGTAAAGCACAAAGAATAATCATCTACTGTTAAATTTATTGTGGCATCAGTTTTGTCCTGTACAGAATATATAGAGTCCTCTTGTACAAATTTACATCCCCACATTCTTTTACTAGCTTTGCAGACCCTACTTAAATGACCCAGTTTATTACATTTTAAAACAAGTCTTTGTTCTATGAGGTAAAACAGATGCCACGTGTGAATGTCTTTCACCACATCTATAACACACTATTTTGCCTTTGCCACTTTGCCTGAAAGGCATATACTGCGCCGTACTATTATTGTACTCGCCCTTTTTATCCTTTCAATTCACAGGGGATATCTTGGCCACTAATTTATCTTGTAATTCTCTTGTATTTATCTCCGCCAATTCGAACGAGATCGCCACTGCAAAAAAACTTTATCCGGGGTGACATCGTCGTCCTCTTTTAGTAGCTTCTTTTGCGGGATTTCCGACTTGATTCCAGCCACAAAACGGTCTCGCATCATGGTTCCCAACATATCGACGAAATTACAATTTATTGCCAAATGTTTCAATTCTCTAAGATATTCCGAAATTGATTCTCCTTCCTGTTGAATTCTCTTTAAAAATCTGCATCGCTGTGGTATCACTTTCTTCTTTGGATCCAAATGCAGCTTAATTCTTTGAATGATAGTATCATAGGGTTGATCATTCATTGGACCAGGAAGAAAATGACGTTTCCCTGCTTCAAAGTTTCAGAATCTGGTAGCGAGATAAAAATCAGCACTTTAATCTCCTCCTTCAGATGCCAAAAAGAAAGCCTCAAATTTTTGTACAAAAAGATCGAAGTGTCCTCCACTGGGCTATAGCATCTAAAAGGTATTATTAACTTTGAACTTGTCATGCTGATCTTTTCTACTCCTTTATTTTCTTGATTCAGATAGTTAAAAAGATGTAATCTTAACCCATTTCCTATTTTTCCTCTCCATAATCCGAGAGTCAGATTTGTTTAAAAGATGTAGCTGTTATACTTGCATAGACACCGTTTACCTCAGCTTTTTACTGGCTCTGTAGATCGCGCATCCTCGTCGCCACTTTTGTTGTGTCGTAATTAGACATACAAGAGCTCAAACTTGACCATGGCCAACAACAAATGTCCAATTTATATACACATATATTTTTACATAATGAGGCTTTAAATAATACAAATAATATTCATCTATTTACATAAACAACAGTTAATATATAGCGAGAAGTGTAGAGGACTGAGCACAGATCCCTGAGGTACACCAGCCCATGTTCTTCGGTCCTTGGAAAATGTTCTATTGACCCGAACCTTTATCCTTCTTCCCCTTAAGAAGTCTGCAATCCAGATTAAGGTTTTTCCTCTTACTCCGATGTTGTGAAGCCTTTCAAATAATTTCTACACTCGAACAAAAGCTGAGGTCATATCCAGGAATACGGCCGTTGTCTTCTTTGGCGGTTTTTCCTAGAAATCTATTATTGATTGACAGAAGTAGAACAGTTTATCAGTTGTACATTGTCTGGATCTTTAGGCAGTTTGGTAGAAGTTTATTTTATTATTGTTAGTGAGCCAGACTATGAGCCTAGAGTGGATAATTCATTCTGTTATTTTACAAAGTATGCTGGTAAGAGCAATTGGCCGATAGTTCTTGCATTCCTTAGCATATTTGTTTGGTTTCAGTATTGGCACTACAATTTATATCTTCCAATTCTTTGGTAGTTTACCAGTTTGCGATGAAATGTTCAGTATTCGTAGGAGTTGATTTTTAGCTTCGTCTCCAAAGTGTTTAATCATTTGACCAAAGATTAGAGCATCTCCAGGTGACATCTTGGATTTAACTTTCCTATTGATGAATTTAGCTCATTCAGTGTGAAGTCTCTCGAGTAAATATCTTGTTGATGGTAATTTCTTGCTTGTTAACTAACTTGTTTATATTATTTTTTAGAGTCCTGCCTTCATTCGTATTGCTGAGTCTGGAAGTGCTTAAAGATATTCAGAAATTATGTCAGCCATCTGTTTGTTCGTTCTCGCTATTCATAACGGTTAGAGTATTGAAGGATTAGTTTTGGTTTTGAGTTTAATAACACTAATTATATTCCAGTGATGGCTTTCTTTTTTTGGATCCATTTTCTTCGCAGAATTCTGCCCATTTATCTTGTTTGAATATCCAAATTTCTTGTTCTATTTTGTGACAAATTCAATGAGTTCTTTATGATTTCTTCTGTTTTATTTGTTTTAAGAAGTTCATTTTTATTGTCTCTCTCTGCAATCAATGCCTCGATATTGTGGTCCTTCCAGTAAAGTATTCACAGGTCTTTACGTCTACCTCTAGGTATCGATACTTTTGCAGCTTTGGATATGTTCAAAGATAATTTTTCCAAGTTTTTGTCAATCGTTCTGTGATTTAATTCATCGTTGCACAGTTCTTCAAGCTTTTCTGTGAATTTTTTCCAGTGTTCTTTTATTCTGTTGGAAATTCTCAATTTTGAATTTTAGGGTTGTTAAAATTGGTCTGTGGTCACTGATTGCACTTTTCAGAATTTTCCATTGTGTTGTGGGTGCGATGTTGTAATTTATCGCTGTGATGTCTATTGCGGATTCTGTGCCTGTGGACTTGAAGAGATAGGTGTTCTTTTCGTTATTTAACGGTGTAAGGTCGAGGTCGGTTAGCATGTCCTCAACCTGCTGACCTTTGTTATCCTGGACAGGTGATCCCCAAGTTGGTCTTTCGGCGTTAAAATCACCAAGTATGATTGCGATATCCGAAGACGCTTCACTTAATGTCTCTATCAGGCCTGTATTGATGCTAGTATTATCGTGGTGATAAACATTTATGATTGGAAATGTTTATCTGTAATATAGATTTCTATTGCCTGAGCTTCTGTCGTGCTTTCTCTAGGCTTACACTGATTATAGGCGATTTCCTTAATTTCCTTATCAAAACGGCAAGTCCTCCTCCGAATTTTCCCGGTCTGTCCATTCGTAGTTTTGTATAATCTTTGATATTGAATCTCAGATTCTGATTCAATTTTGTCTCCTGAGGACAATTAATATGTACATTTTTGTCACAGAGAAGACAAGTCAGCTCTTTATTTTCCTCTGGGTACCATTTATATTGAGTTGTAGTAGATTGAAATGTGTCCTCGTAGTAGATTTCTCATCATGAGCTCGAGCTGCAGCTCCTGACGCGGCGGTTACCCCGGACGCGGTAGCATTACTGGAGATATCAGTTTTGTTCTTCATTTGAAAATGGGTGCCGTTGCAACGTTAGTCATCTTGGAAACGAACCAGAATTTGGTCAAATATTCCAAGGGTCCAGGGGGGACCGCAAGGAGGTGTGGTCGAACTTCTCCCCTTCCCCCTGGAATGCCGTCACTACAGGATAAAGCACTCTTGGTGAATTTTTTAAATTGTGATTCAGAATCTGCCACTGAAGCTTTACGAGCATTTCGTTCCTTTAAAGATATTCGAAGTGGTAAAGGACCAATGAGTTGCTACTCTCTAAAGCGATTGATTAAAAGTTTTGAGGAAACTGGATCTCTGGAAGCAAAACCTCGGAGTGGAAGACCATCGACATGCAAGTCAGTGGCTGTTACGGTTTTGCAGAATGCTGAAGCTATTGAAACGTTATCCACGTATGGAGAAGTAAGTGCTAAACAAGTTTCTCGACAAACGGGGATTTCGTATGGAACAGTTTGGAGAGAACACACATTTAGAATTTTTCTATAAAAATATTCTAACAAAATTCAAAGTTTTCACGAGTTGAAAGTCAGCGATTTTGAGAAGCGTCAAGAATTCGCTGCATGGGTTTTCCGGCAAATTGATATTGATGAAAACTGGCTGTCAAATGTTCTAAGAACAGATGATGCTCACTTTTATCTAAAGGAGGAATTTAACATTCAAAACTGCCTTATTTTGGTAACAGAAAACCCTAGGATTTTTACAGAAATACCACTTCATCAGCACAGAGTTACAGTTTTGTGTGGGTTCACTTCTTCTTTTATTATTGGGCCATTTTTCTTTTAAAAATCAATGGAAGAACTTTCAAAACCGTTTTTGTAACTGGTGAACGTTATGTTCAGCTTTTGAGAGAAAAGGTTATTCCCATATTGCAGGACAGACAAGCACTAAGCGAAATAACACTCATGCAAGATGGAGGACCTCCTCATATCTCCCGCGGTGGGAAACAATTGCTGAAGGATACGTTCGGTGGAATTCGTTGATAAGTCGCCACTTTATATACCAGTGGCCCCCAATATCACCAGATTTGACGCCTTCCAATTTCAGTTATGGGGGTACATTAACTCGCGTTTTTATCGATGCTGGCCTACCACATTGGCCATGTTGAAGGCTTCTATCAGATGGCACGTTTTTATAAATTTCAACTATTTAATTGTGACCATTCTGTCATCTATCGTCTGCAGGCGGTGTTTGAGAATGAAGGGCGCCACATTGAGCAAGGATTGTGACCTAATACAAGAGAGAAGGCAGTTACCTCATGTGTTATATTTTGCAGCTCTTTGTTTTGGGTTATGGGAATAATAAATGCTGTCCTCACAACTTGACTCTTTTTTTCTGTACACAGTAATTTTTTTGTTTGTCATTTGCCCACATCTTATATTATGTCGTGCAGGCCAAAGTGTTATAACTTCTCGAATAACACTGGTATACACAATTTTACCCCTTATGTTTAGTTTATCGCTTTTTGCTCATTAGAAGAAATAGCATAAGGAATAATCTCTGTATCTCCCCCCCAAATTTAGATGTTTTGCGCAAAAAATATTACAAAATGATTTTACTACCACGTTTTTCAACGCAAAAGGTCGATTTAAAAATGATTTTTTTTAGGGGATACATTTTCAAAATTATGTGCAGTATAATAAACAATGATAACATTGACAAACCCATAGGATATTTGGAATAAAGTACGACAAATATATTTTGTCACTCCCCTCTATATTTCATTTGTTGGATCATGACAAATATCCAGTTAAATAGTCAAGTGTCGACAATTAGTCAAGAAACTATACATTCCTTATAGCACGAAATCCTATTAGTAGTGCCATCATAATTATTGGTACTATATTAACATTTCAAAAATCGTGTATTAATATCAGTAGTTATTTTCAAACATTCAATTTATTTCACAAAACTCCATCTAAATATTTTATAAATATTTTTTGCTACATGTTTTAATTTGCATATACCTATTTTACATATCTCAGATTGTATTTAAAAATCGTCAACCAATTCTTCTAACTTTTGGCGAAATGGTGTTTTATTAATTTATCATTTGATATTATTAGGGTTCTTTCCTGGTATTCAAAAAGGAAAAATACGTGTCGTTCAGTTATATTTTTCAATTTATCAAACAATTTGGCCGCTGAATATCTGATTCTGGTAGAGCGCCATCTAGCGAATAAAGTTGTAACTAAAATCAATTTCGAATTTTTCATTATTTGCCATAAAAAATCCCATTGCAACCTGAACACAATGGTGTTTACCGCATTGCTCTAGCGCAAATATTCGCGGAGTTATTAATTTTTAAAGTTGTGCGGGACTTTTGGATCACCCTGTATTACTTGTCTGCTGGTTTCGCCTATGTACATACTATTGCATTGGTTGCATTCTATTGAGTATATTGCTTGACTGTTGTATATTGGTGAGTTATGGCTATTGTTTTTTGTTTTGGGATTTCTGACTATTGCGCCTATGTTGGGTGTGTTTTCGTAATATGTTTTTATACCATATTTTCTAATTTCTCGGGCTATTGTTACGCTATTAGGGGAGTACGGTATGATGCAAATAGATTTATATGTTTGACTATTGTTTGTGTTATTGGGGTTATAAAAATGCCTTAATATGAAATTTTTTGGGTATCCGGCTGCGGTAAGTTTTTACCTTAGTTTAGAAAGATTGTAAATATTCTGGATAAACATTAATAATATTTCAATACTTAGCATATATCAAGAAATTAATAGTTCTTTTATAAAAAATTTGTAAAGATGTAAATATATTAGGTAAATATATAACAGCTGCTGACGATTCACCACCATTCGCGTTGCTCCTGTAGAAGGGCCACCATACCCGAAAGCTTGAGCGTTATTAAATGTTTTAAAAAAAGAAACACAACCTCGGAGGCTTTATTAATTTGTCCTAAAAATAAATTTGAAACCCTCTCGGAAGCTTTCTTTATTTGTTGCGTTTTGTCAACTTTGATAATTCGATTAAGGATGAATCCCTTAATAATAAAATAATCGGTGGAAACTTGGTCGTGAGTGGATATTGATCTGTAGAAATGGTGGTTACATCTCTTTTAGCACCAACCTGAGTTTGCGGAGATGGTCGATAGATGGCGCTGAATTTTAATGACTATTTTCCATATTTGTCTTACGCAATTCGGCTAGTTATCTCCTAATACAGAGGGTGTTCACACTTATAGGGGAAACAAGTTTTATTATAAAATATTAAAAATTAACACCCTATTTGAAATTTTTCAAATGTTCTATTTGAAAGCCTTTTTGTTTATTTACAGAACGGCACCTGATTTTACACGATAGCAGACACTTTCTGATCATGGTCATACTCAAAAGATCCCATTCTTCCTTTACCACTTTCCAGAGACCTTCAATTGTCCTAGGGTGTCTCTTTTCAAGTGTTCTTTTAAGGCATCCAAAAATGCAAAAATCCATCGGGGCTAAATCAGGAGATTTTACAGGGGTTCTGTTCTTTGGAATAGTGTTGATTCCTGTTCTCTGCCTTAGATCTTCCAAATAAGCTTGGGTTGAAGATGAAGTATGACTTGTGGCGTTATCATTAGAAACCAGACTTTGTTGCTCTGTTTTCCATAGATAGAGGGAATATCATTTAAAAATATAGGTTCTAAAATGTTGTTTTGATAGCACTCCGAGTTTATTTTGGCATTTCTTTCAACTTTTCTTATTTTTAATTTTCCTTCATATGATATACCGCATGCCACCATAAATCCTTTGGGGTAACTTTCGGCACATTCCTTCACCCAAATTGGCCTAGATTTTTCCACCCTTTTTTGATAGTATATAGCTCTTTTTCTGTCGCAATCGGTTAAATATACCCATGCTTCGTCATATGTAACAATAAATTTCCATCTATCAGCAGCCAAGAAATTTTCATAAAAATATCTGCTGATAGTGTGTCGCTGACGAATATGGCTCTGAAACAATTTTTGAACAGCATTTTTTTTGTAGCTTTAAGGCCTAAATTTTTATTTATTATTTTATTTATTGTTGACACTGATGTTCCTATTAATTTGGCTATATCTCTTTGTGGCATAGGATTTTCTTTTGTAATATATTTTTTCACTTTTTGACAGTTGCAGGAGTTCTCACAGATATATGGTGATAATCTTTTGTCCATTTCTCCGTAGGTGCTTTGAATAAAAACTTGATATTTTTGTCGTGAATAATATTATAAATACCTTTTTTAGAAATGTTGATATCATCTTGTTTGCATATTTTAATTATGTCCAAATAGGTAAGATTAGCTCTGGAAAGTGGTAAAGGAAGAATGGGATCTTTTGAGTATGACCATGATAAGAAAGTGTCTGCTATCGTGAAAAATCAGGTGCCGTTCTGTAAATAAACAAAAAGGCTTTCAAATAGAACATTTGAAAATTTTCAAATATGGTGTTAATTTTTAATATTTTTTAATAAAACTTGTTTCCTATAAGTGTGAACACCCTCTGTAATTCTGGAATTTTTATAAATTTGGACAAAGGTTATAAGCCTATTATGATCAAATGGGCTGATGGCAGGGGCTGGACACTCAGTATCTAACACCGAATTGATGAGAGTTTGATTATTCTTTTTAATAATAAATTGCTTCAATGACCCCCGCTTTTCACAGTTCCATCGCTACAAGTAAGTACAAGTAATCAGACGAAGTTCTGTCACTCTGTAAGTTTAAAGTCGAACTGTTTACTAGATATCTAAAGTACTTAATGTAAAAACAAGCTCAAATCTAGCACGATCACCAATGTTTATTTAAGTTAAGGAACAGAAACAAATGAAACGTCCTATTAAAATGCTAAACTTTTTAAAAATCATTATAATTTACATATTACTGTTTCTAAAATATGTAAATAGGGCAAATATGGTACCAGCTGTTGTCACAGTGTCACCCGGGGCAGGTTTGTTTATTGTTACAGCGTCACCTCTACTCACAGTGTAGGACAACCAGCTTCATCGAACTGCTTCTAATACACAATGTAATTGGGATTCTAATAAAGAACAAAGTGAAACTAAAATAGCTTGAACTGCTAGTTTCCATTGCAATAATATCGTTTCTAACTCTTATTGTAACTTAATAAAAAGAGAAATGTATTTTGTACTATTTTTCTTATTTGAACTTTTTTTTTTCTTTCGTTTTTATTCGCATTTAGGTCTGACACCAGACTTGACCAATGGCAAATAGTGAAATAAACTGCATGCCTCCATTCGTACTTTATTACCTTCTCTAATTTATATTTAAGGATTTGACACCAGACTCCATTGCCACCATATATAGGGTAAGGACATTGATGTTAACACTCCATAAGAACTTTTTAGTTAGTATCAAACGGCATTCATTATTGTGTTTTTTTTTTTCTTATCCCTAGTACACGTGGTACAGGCCATAATAATCATGGTGGGTAGAAGTAGGCGACTGCTTTTACTGTAAGTGCACCACATGTCTACACATGTGAAAAGCAGCTCGACTTTGCACTTACAAATGTGCCAGAGCCCCGTTTAGTTACTTGCACTCGCTGGTAAGGGTTGAACTTTTGCAAGAATCAGGGGTCATTGGAGAATTTTTTTTAATCATAAAAAAAAGTCCCCAATGCGAGAATCGAACCCGGCTCGTAGCAGTCGAAAACCAACGGTTTAGACCATCTTTCCACCGACCCCCCCATATTCATTATTGTTCATTTTGTACTCCTGTAGAAGGGCGGAAATGTCCGTGAGCCTGAGAATGCAATAATAAAATGAAAAATAAAACTCATCTCCATAAACCTCTTGTATTATTTAATTGGATAATATTTATTATATAACTCCATATTTATGATAATTTGCTTTCAAGTACGACCTCCACACACCAGACTCCCTTACAACCTCACATGGCAAGAACAATTATGCTAATCCCATAAGATTTTTTCCTTTCTGGAAATTTACATTCAGGTCCGACACCAGAGTCCATTATCCCCACATTAATCATTTTATTACTTAATCAAATTATTACTTTCGATTTTTTTAACTCTAATTTTAAGAATCTAGATTGTGTTTGTTTCACGTTCTTGATGACTCATTAGCCTGATGAGGCGAGACCACACAAAGGTTTTCTCTTTTAAATAAAAGCTTTTTTTTACAAGGTTGTCCCCAAAAGTTCGTAAACACTTGCAAAAGGAAAATTGAAATTCCAATATTATTCGTCATAATATTATTCACCGTTATGTATAATGTCTTTTTTTATGTATAAAGTAATTGTATTAATGTATTCGCCGTAATAATATTATTCACAAAATAATAAGAAAACAACGTTTTAAGATAAACACGAACTTTTGGGATAACTTTATAGTTTCGTTTATTTAAAAGGTGTATTGCAGTCAATAGAGTTTATTTTAATGGGGATAATATGAGAATTTTAATGATACAATTTGTTTAAGTAAAATTTCGCTCTAATGTTCCTGATATTCAGTCATCACCAGAACGTTTTAAGAAACACCATGTAAATTGTTTGATACGTCTTTTTTCATTTTTTTTATTTGAAAGGTCGTCACTCGATAAGGTTGTTCTTTATAATACAGAGGTAATTTTCATTGGTAAGACATAAACCATAGAAATCTGAATAGAACTTTATCAAACTCTTTATCGTTTTGGGGGGAAAGAACAGGACGAAAAATAAATGGTTACTTGCAAGAACATACAAGTAAGTAAATTCAAGAAGATTTTTACAAAAAGTCCATCACCAAGAAATATCAGCCTCAGGACCTGTCACTTCTCTCTCTCTCTCTCTCTCTTTCTCTCTCTCGGATTTCTTGACTTTTGAAGAAAGAAAGTGCACACAGCCTGTCGTAGATGACTTGAAAATTTACAAAAGAAGACTCAACGATCAAAAGAATTAAGACCGCCACCATCACTGAACTTATTCGCCAAAAGACTTTTAAAGTTGGAAACTCACCTTCTTTGTGATTACGATCTTCCCTGAAGAGAAGGATTTGAACTCTTTTTTTCCCCCCATATATAACCTATTAATAACGAATTCTCTCTCTGTACACATAGGGGGGGGGGGGTATATCATACTTAGAATTCAAAAACATAATCCCTAGTATCAATATTAAGATGAAATCATCAGGCTTATAGAGAAAAGAAAACAGAGCCTCTCCTTATCCTGCAACTGAAAGTTGCTGATGACTTGCGCCATCTATCGGAATAAATATTAACTATTCGTTGATTTTTAATTATTCCATTGATATTTATTCCGATAGATGACGCAAGTCAATCAGCAACTTTCATTTGCACGATAAGAAAATGCTCTTTTTTATTTTCTTAACTTATGAACCTTATCTCAGCACAAAATCACATTTGTACTATTTTACACATTCTAAAGATAAGTTTGTATTTATTTTTTTCTTTTATTTATATATTTTTAGCCTAAATAGAAACTTATCCCTGGAAAGCCTGATAATTTGACTTTAAATCCTCTTACATAGTTCCATGTGTCGAACCATGGAATCTCAACTATGATGCAATAAGAACTAAAAGAAGAATGCACGTGACAAGAATGAAGATGACATAGATAATGGAGGGCATAAGTCGTTTTAAAGAAAGGGAGCAATATGTTAGTAGAGAGAACTGCATTGACAGAACAATTACCTTTTGTTTTAGATGGCATTGTTCAATGCTTATTTCCTTTTAACCTTTTTAGATCACAATTCTGAATACATTTTATCGCATTCTTATTATAAATAATAATGTCGAGTGTGCTTAATTTTAGTAAGTAAAGGAACTTCACGATTTTGCGTGTCATCCTTGCGCAGGGGCCATGCTAATCTTCTCTGTATCGTTCCAATTTTAGTATATGTACCAAGCTCTGTTCAGTGATTCGCTAACCATGACGTATACACAAAGAAACGTGTGGCCATTGGACATGCGTCGGACCAGGAGGCTGTTGTTGGGTGCTGCGCTGCCTGGAGTATAGGAGCTCCATCTATTATTTCTTCCTGTGGTGAATCTGTATAAGACCGCTGGTCTTAATAAAGCTTTGTGTGTAAAGGAACTTATGGTTTAATGAAATCCCAGAGGTGAAATGAGAATACACACTTGCTGCCATCCTGGATGTCTGTATCACATTCAAACTTCATTAACATCTTGTAGTTTATATACTATTAAATTAATGCGCGCTACAACATTTTTAATTATTTAATTCTACGTTTTAGTGAACAGCTGTCATCTTCTTCATAGAAAACAAACCTTACAATACAGAAAATGAAAACATTAAGACGCGAATGATTCTTTCACCCGCAAATCAAGCTCCCAATATGTTTCCATCGCAGTAAGGACAGTAGAAGTTTGATTTGTGTGTGAAAGAAACATTCACGTCTTTTTTTTTTCTTTTGCTGTATGATGTCGTTTTATTGTTTTATATTAAACCTTGCAATGTTGAAATTGGCTGGTTTTTGAAGATATTTACATATACACAGGTAGAACGTGCAGAACGTCGATATTTCAAATACGTTGAACTGGAAACATAAAAATAAATTTAATAAATATTTTGTTGCGTAATATTTGCAAAAAGATAAAAAGGAAGTGAATGTTTTCAAATACCATATTGAAAGCTTCGTAATCCACTTTCTTTATTGTAATTTATTACTCTATATGAAATATGCATGGTAAAGGTTATGGAAATCATAGTGAGTAGGAGTGATCGCTGTATAAACAATAAATAAACCGTTGTATAAACAATAAGTAAACCGTTGTATAAACAATAGGTAAACATTTATCTTATTTTGAGAGCTCTTGACTCTTCCTAGACTAGTTTTTATTACAGTTCAGACAATCACGGTGGCAATGGTAGACCCATATATTAAAACTAGACTAACCATTCATTTTAGAACCTAAGTCTGAGTAATTACATATGGTTTAAGATAGTTTAAAGAAAATAAGAATAATTGAATTTTTATGAAAGAAGTTGAAGTAAAGGTCTAATTGTAGAGTCAACGTGTCCTTTACAGAGAGAAGTCCTCTTACCGTAGAGTTGCTAAATAGTAAAAATGGCAATTTGTCAAATGAAAATTGTCCTTTATAAAGAAGTGGCTTCTAACATGTCTGTCCTCTCATGTATTAGGTCCATGTAATAGGTTCTACTGTTTAAACATAGAAACTTTCTCCTTGGAATATAAATACTATAAAATAACGCCAGGAGAAAATGTTTTTTTTATTAATCGACTACACGAGCTTTCGGGCAGTCACGCCCTTCAACTGGTAATGATACATGATGGCAATAGGCCTTAAATAGGATTCCGTTTTTAAAGAGATATTTTTACATATGAGAAAAATAATATAGGACGGCTAAAAAACAATTTAGTTAAAAGACATTTGCAAATCTAAGCTATTATATAATATATTTATGTAACTATGCTAATCCTGTAATTCCGGTTGACAAATAAATGGTAGGTTTGTAATTGGCTAAAAAATGTGACTATATAATGAAGATAGACTAGTATTAGGATATCGACTGTTCAACCCGCCATCAGCGGCCATATTGGAACTATACTGGGGGAGGGGGGGGGGGGGTTTAAAGGTTATTTAAGTTACTACATATATCCTGATATTGTGCAGGTAAATCTATATGTCGGTTAATGCTATTTTTTGATATGGATACTATGGCTTCTATGATCAGTCTTTGGTATTTATTGGAGATGTTATTGTATAATGTGGTGGGTGAAGTTAAATCGAAAGAGTGGCCTGTGTCAAGAATATGGTTGTAGATGAGGGACCTGTTGTCTTTGTTATTGACGCACCTGCCATGCTCAGTCATCCTGATGGCCACGGACCTACCAGTCTCACCTATATAGGTTGCACTACAATCTCATGCAACGATTGTAGTGCAACCTATATAGGTGAGACTGGTAGGTCCGTGGCCATCAGGATGACTGAGCATGGCAGGTGCGTCAATAACAAAGACAACAGGTCCCTCATCTACAACCATATTCTTGACACAGGCCACTCTTTCGATTTAACTTCACCCACCACATTATACAATAACATCTCCAATAAATACCAAAGACTGATCATAGAAGCCATAGTATCCATATCAAAAAATAGCATTAACCGACATATAGATTTACCTGCACAATATCAGGATATATGTAGTAACTTGAATAACCTTTAAACCCCCCCCCCCCCCCCCCTCCCCCAGTATAGTTCCAATATGGCCGCTGATGGCGGGTTGAACAGTCGATATCCTAATACTAGTCTCTCTTCATTATATAGTCACATGTTTTAGCCAATTACAAACCTACCATTTATTTGTCAACCGGCATTACAGGATTAGCATAGTTACATAAATATATTATATAATAGCTTAGATTTGCAAATGTCTTTTAACTAAATTGTTTTTTAGCCGTCCTATATTATTTTTCTCATATGTAAAAATATATCTTTAAAAACGGAATCCTATTTAAGGCCTATTGCCATCATGTATCATTACCAGTTGAAGGGCGTGACTGCCCGAAAGCTCGTGTAGTCGATTAATAAAAAATCATTTTCTCCTGGCGTTATTTTATAGTATAGGTTCTACTGTGCTATGAAGAAATAAAAAAGAAAAAAAAACGAATTTTTAAAAGAAAAAAGAGAATAATATATAGAAATAATAAGGGGATAATAAACATATAAACTACAGATATTCACATAAAGGTATATAGGTTACAATGAATGAGGAGAAAATGGGATTAGGAACGTACAATTCATTGGCCAAAACCTGTTGCAGTCTGTTGTTGTCGTTGTTACTTTTCCTTTTGATAGAATCCAGATGATCTCCAACAGGAGTCAACAACAACAACAAAAAAGCCTTTATTTAGGGTCACTGACCCTATACAGGATTCTCCAGAGGTATGCATAAGAACAAAGCAGTGAGACAAAGGAAATAACGATATATACAGAGTAAAAAGAGAAAGAAAAAAAAACAAGAAAAAGAAAAAAAATAATAAGAAGAAGAAAGAGGAAAGCAAGAAATCAACACAAAAAGAGTAGCAGTAAGAAAGTGGGGAGTGAGTATCACTTGGCCTTTTTCTGAGATATGGACTTGTGGAAACCATAAAACGCCGTAGCAATATACTTATTCTGGGTCATATTGTAAATTATTGATGGAAGTGAAGCACAGAGTTGCCCAGTTTTGAGCATAAGGGTTCTTCTTTCTTCTTTCAGAGCAGAGCAATCAAAAATATAGTGAGTGATTTCATTTTTTAGTTTTGAATTACAGAAGGTACAAGTTGGGTCCTCACCGCAGAGCATCTTGGTGTGGTTTTCTCTAAAAAAACTTGAAAGTATTCTAACTTGTGCGAGTAGTCTTACAACCGGGAAAGGAAAATCCCCTAAAAGGTATCCCTCCGTCATGAAAGATATGTGAATGTCTTTGTAGTGAGAGTATAGCTTAGATTTATCCATTCTTGTAAGGTCGTTTTGTATAGATTGGTCTGCCGCTGTTTTTAAGAGCCCTGTAATCGCGCTCCTCAGCGTTTCAGGGTCATCACAGGAAACAAGTGCAGGGGATCCATTATTGTTAAGCAGATTGGTGAGCTTTTTAATGAAACCGATGGGTGTGCCCGAAGCATTAGACAGTTCCCGTGTTCTATTAAAACATATACGTGGCAATCTGTCACTGCTCATATTCAACACCCGCAGCCAATACTTCAGAGTTAATTTTAAGGCTGTTACACTCAATGAGGTACGACCGGTTTCTAATCTGATTAGGTAACCTGGAGTGTATCTGGGCAGATTCAGGAACCTACGGATAAATATGTCTTGTGTATTGTCCAGTAAGTCTTTATGCTCTGTTGCCCACAATGGAGCGGCATACATCAGGACAGCTCTCACTATTGTATCAAAGAGTTTGATTGATACATTTATTGACTTTGCTTTTGATTTTATTAATATTGGATGTGTGGCGTTAATTGCTGTAAGTGCTTTTCCTTTAAAGTAATTTGCCGGGTGAGTAGTTGTTATTGTTGGTGTCAGAGGGAATCCTAAGTATGTATATCTTGAAGTTATTGTTATGGGTTTATCATTCCAGAACCATCTATCCTTATTTGAGGGTTTACCTCCATTACGGAACACCATAATCTTTGACTTGGACTCATTTAGTGTCATTAAGTTCTCATCGAGATATTCTTTCAGTATTTTGATCTTCTTTTGGAGGTTCATCCTGGACTCACCTATAATTGCTATGTCGTCGGCGTACAGCAATACATGGATATCTCCAAATTCTGGCAAATTTACACTCGGCAGGTCTGAGTTATTATAAATTTCGATTAAGTCCGTGATAAATAATATAAATAGCAGTGGGGAAAGTGGTTCTCCCTGGAGGACTCCCGAGTTTATCTTAATACTTTCCGTAAATGATCCCTTCCATCTGATAGCTATAGTTGCTTGTTCGTAGTAACTTCTGATCGTACTTATGAATTGGTAACTTATGCCTAGGTTGTAAAGTTTTTTCCAAAGTATTGAGTGAGGTACAGTATCGATTGCCTTCCTTAGATCGACAAAAAAAGACATATAGTTTTCCCCTCTTTTTCCTTAATGATAGTTGGATTAAAGTAGTTAGTGTAAATATGTGGTCAATACATGATCTTCCTTTTATAAATCCCGCTTGGTTTTCGGGTATAACCCTTCTTCCTTCGACCCATTCCTCCAGTCGTGATCTTAGGATTGATGTGAAAAGCTTTGATACATTGCTAATCAGTGCAATACCTCGGTAGTTGGAGGGGCTGTTCTTACAACCATTTTTAAAGATTGGGTGTATAGTGGAATTAGTCCAAATTGCTGGGTATTTTCCAGTCGTCATAACACTATTGTAGAGTTGTTTCAACAGCAGTATGTACGAATCAGGGAGTGTTTTTAATACTTCATTGGGGATGCCATCGGGCCCGCATGCCTTGTTACTCCTCAAACCAGCTATCTCCTTGTATATGTCTGCATTGGTTATCTCTGAGTCCAATATAGGATCGTTCTGAGAAATCACATTATGTAAATTACAAATTCTCAAATTTTTCTCTGTAGTCATTAGTTCGCGGTAAAAGTCCAGCCAGTCCTGTATAGATATTTCTCCTTGGATTATAGATGTGCTTTTGTAGAGCGCAATAGTTTTCCAGAAGGTCTTTGAGTCTTTAGCATTTCTGAGTATTTCCTGTTTTTCATTATCAAAGCCTTTCCTTTTTAGATCCAATAAAGCGAGATATTTCTTTCTGGAAGAAGCATAACATTCTCTGTCTTCCAATCTATTTGTTTTACGATATTTTTTCAGACTTTCTTTTGCCAGTTTTTTCATATCATAGCAGTCCTTATCGAACCACGGCTTAGATTTCCTGGGGGCGCCCTTAATTGAGTAGGTTATTTTTGCAGATGACATTGCTTCCAAAATTCGCTGATTGAAAGTGTATACAAGATCATCGGAGGCTGGTATGTTTTTTTCCCGCAATTCTTCCAGTTTCATTTTAAACATTGCGAGTCCATCGGCTGACCATCTATATCTCGTAATATTATAATCTTCCCGTTTGGTTTTTTTCTCATTGAAGTTTTGGCCTTTTATTGTTAAAACCAAAGGGTGGTGGTCAGAGTACAGTTGGTCATCGACTTTGAAGTCCAGTAAAATTTGTAGTGAACCCTGTGAGAGTATGCAATAGTCAATAGTTGAAGAGCCTCTTTCAGATATGTATGTAAAATCTCCATCTTTATCACCTCTAGATCTTCCATTAACTATTGTCAAAGAATTATCTTCCTGGAAATCAAGAAGTTTATTAGACAGAGATGATATTATATGATCTTTGGCTCTTCTTTCCGATGTTAGGGGGAGCTGGAAATTAAGTGGATTGTGTAGTCCTCCCAACTTCCCAGTTCTGATGTTTAAATCTCCAAGTAAAATAATTTATTTTCCATCTGCTATTTGCTTTTGAATGCATGTAAACAGTTTATCTAAGTTATGCAGCTGTATTTGGTTTGGAGGAAGGTATACAAATATTAAACAGATAAAATGTTGGGGGGCTCTTGTGTTTGTTGATAAGAAAATAGATAACCAAGTGACATCCTTTTCTGAGCTCTCTACTCTATATTTCCCGCCTTCCCTAAAACCGACAATTATACCCCCTGACCCTCTTCCCCTTCCAGATTCTTTGGTGGCAGGTAATTCGATAATTTGATAATCTTTTAGTGTTATGTTAGTCCTGTTCAGGCACCATGTTTCGAGTAGAGCAAAATTTTCGTAGTTCTTTATGTGCTCGAGGAGTGGAAATATCGAAAGAATCCTATAGAAACCATTTATATTCCAACATATTAATTTTTCCGCGATGTCTCGCGAATTTTCAGAAAAATTTGCATTGTCAGCGTCTTGAAAATCAAATTTACATGTATTTGTGTCGAAGTAACTTTCCGTTATTTGATTGTTGGGTGGAGAATTAATTTGTGATTTTGATGTCGTATTTCTTCTATTTACACAATTGTTTCTACGAGGTTGTTGCTATATAGCAACTCCTGTGCTATCAACAACTTGGCCATTCATCACTTTACAGACTTTATCATTTACAAAAAGCTTGTTATCTCTCAACTTCGATTTTATTCCCCTTTCACCCAATTCTTTCCTTTTTGCAATTAGGATGCGCCGTTGCTCTCTAACATTTTTACTATAATCTTTACTTATCGAAATTTTAGTATCTCTGAGTTTGTAGGCATTTTAAAATATTTTTGCTCTATCAGCATAATCAGGCACCACAACAAGAACTGGTGCATTGGATCCGCGTGAAAGTCGGTGACATTTTGTTATTTTTAAATCATCTCCGATTTCCATTTTATCTCTAATTATGTTTTGAATCTTTAAGTTACAATCTGCCTGATTTTCGTCACCCTCCCTCTCAATACCATAGAACACTAGATTGGGCTCACGCAGTCTCGTCTAAAAAAATTCGACTCTAGCCTCCAGTTCATTTACCTTTAACGAATTACATGAAGCCAGTTTTTCGGTAGCCTGTTGAGACTCTATACATTTAGTTAGCTTCTCCTCTATATTGCAGAATCGCTTATCCCAATCGTCTATTCGAGTCTCTATTTTGGTAAGTCTGATGTCAATTCTCTCTCCTAGACTCTTTATTTCCGTCGCCATGTTTAAGATTAGCATTTTTAGCTCGCCATCTATTGATTCTCTCTCTCCTGAGTGTACTGGCGCAGTCAATGTAGTTTGCTTTTTGGTTGGGGGGCCTGGGTTTTGTTCAATGCCTGAGATAAATAATAGAGCCAGAATGATACATAGCAGTCTTTTTTGGTTACCAGTTATATTCCCAGATGGTAAGTTTATATTTAGGCCACATTGTCCATCATTACCCCTTCGTACTGTGTTTTTTGCATGGTGCGTTACCTTGAGTAAATTTGCATATTTATTGTTGCATACCACGAGTACTAAGAGTGACAGTATTATCCCTTTCATAGTATAAGGCAAATATACACTGAAATATTAGTAATATAAACTATATTTACCGGAGCGGTGCTGCACGTGTTGTTTATTGTCCGGCCACCTAGCGGCGAATCCCCTCCAACAGGAGTCTTATTTTTTTCCATTGTCAATTTGATGTTTTCTCAGAGGTCATCTTCTTAGTGGACTGTATGTGGGACAGCAGGCGTGGGCAGGCGGGTTGGGGGCACATTTTGGGAAATTCTTGGTGTTTCCTGAAATTTTTAAGTCTTTAGCTGTCCTGTTCGTAATCCAGAGATTGCTGTTTCGTATTGCAGTCTTCGGTAAAATTATATAAGGTCGGAAGACCAATTTTTTTGTAACTTTTAAGAACTTGAGCGCCATCGAAACCATTGAACTTGCTTTCATGTCTGTCGGTCTGTCCGGCTGTTCAGATATCTTGTGATCGGATTTTTATTATACTCCCAGACCACGGTGGAAGTCTGAAATTGTATACACTCGCTCAATATTGATAATGATTGAATTTTACTTAATTTCTGACTTCTATATGGTCGGATATAGAAGATAGAATAGAATCATTATATATTCCTTTCAAATGGAAGCAATAGATGCAGCCGTTTTTGTCCCGTAATTGGCGTCTGGCATTCCGTAAAAAGAAGTCGGCAGTATGAAACGAGTAATAAATAATTGTAATAATATACCCAGCAATATATAAACATTTTTGAAAACCTAGAATAAAATTCAAAGAAAAAAACAACTTTATTTAATAGTATATACACTCATGGACAAAAAAACTACTTAAGGAAGTTTCATATTTTAAACATAAACCATTCCTTATTTGCTTATATATATAACCGCGGATTTCCCATTCATTTAAATTCGAACGTTTCCCTCAAAAACTAATATAATAAAATATAATATTAAAAATAAAAATAAAATATATACATGCTAAAAGGTACAACTATCATAAGTTTTGTCCATGAGTGTATGTGAAGAATAGTACAAAAGTGATTTAATTAATTTGTAAATATAATATTTTTTAAAAGAACATATCTCCCTCTGCAAGCCTGATAATTATTTCGAATTAAAAACTGTTATAATAATAGTTTAAAAGCGCTTTATTTAATAATATTGGGTTGGATATAAGGATATGTATATTCGAATATGTTTTTGTTTTTTCTCTCGACTTTTGATTCTGTATTATAAATTTAGAAATTATTTGAAATGGTAAATTTGTAAATTTAGAATTCGTGAATAAAAAATTAATTAAATTAATAATTATTATGAAATATATATATTAATATTAAAAATAAAAAAGGCATATCCTGACCAGGAGCACATGTGCTTTACAGTTGGCAGAGCGCCATCTGGTGGAACATAAATCAACTAAACATTGATTTAGCCTGTTCCCTGATATTTAGCCAACCCATATATTAATATATTTTAAATGTATCAAAAGAGGGAGGAAATATCTTTGCTACCACCATTGAACAAATAGATTTATATGAGGAAAAATAAAAGGCAACGGAGGGGTGGGAGGTGATTATAATATATTGAGTGAAGAGGTCAAATATATATATTACACTTAGTTATCTCGTGTGTCTCCTAAAAAGGTCACTGTATATAAAATATCTTTCGGAGTATTTATCTGAATCCTGATGTACATGCTAAAAGGTGCAAATTCCTTAAGTTTTGTCTATGAGTGTAGTCTTAAATGTTTGCTCACAGGGGGGGGGAGTCTCTTTTGAGGATATTGATAATATCCAACGAAATGTGGTAACGGAACTATACATATTTTCTCAGAAAAGGAATTTTTATGACTGTTTCGTTGAATATCAGTTATTTTTATTAAAACTCAAATTGTTACGACTTTTTCACTTTTTTTAGTACATTTTGAATAGAAGCTTTTCTAAAAAAAAAATTGTATGAATTAAAACTTGATAAATTCTAATAAACTCGCTAGATATTTGTTCTCACATCTTGAGGCGTCAATTTGAATCATTTACGCTGCATCGATTTAACAGAAATTTTGCAGTCGCACATCTAATCCCTATGACAAAACATAACATCTAATCTCTATGACAAAACATACATAGGAGTGTGAGGGTAATAGTTTCGCCACTTATGTACCAAGTCCTCTTAATTCTCTTTTCTATTATGTTTTTTTTTTCTTTTCATTATCATTATTATAATAAAGATTCTTCCCTGATTTTTTACATTTTGACTAAATCAATAAGGAATCTAGGGCTTGGTTTCTTTTTACAATTCTTTTATTTCTAGAGATTTCGGGATAACATGCCCTTTAACACGGAGATCCAGAAGTACTACTTCTATATCCATAGTACATACCAGGCCATGATGATCATGTTGGGTAGTAGTTGGCGACTGCTTTTACTGTAAATGCACCACATGCCTATACATGTGGAAAGCGCAGTTCGAATTTTGTACTTACAAGTATACCAGAGCAATGTTTGGTTACTTGCACTCACTGGTGAGTTTGAACTTATGCAAGAATCGGGCACCTTTAGAACTTTTTTTATATTTTTATTAAAAAAAGGTTCCAATCCCGGGTTCGTTCTCGGGTCGTGGGTGTTGAAAACCAACGGGTTTATATCACTCGTCCACCAACCCAAGGTTATTAATGGTTAATTGTTGTTATTATAGTTTCTATCAGTTTATTGTAATGCCAGAGAGAGTCAGTCGTTTATAACATAACGTTGATTGATTTCACTCTTGTATCAGATAGATGTGATATCCATATTTTGAAACTTTGAAAGCTAATTAATAAGTTTTTTTAAAGGCATCTCCTGATCATGCAACTAAAAGTTGCTGATGGCTTGCGCCATCTATAGGAATAATTAAAAATCATCAATTAATTGATATTTATCCCGATATATCGCGCAAGCCATCAGCAACTTTTAGTCGCACAATCAGGAGATGCCTTTTTCTCTTAATTTTTCCACCTTATACAAGTACAATTTCACTTTCATACTATTTTTATAATTACTAAGAGTAGCTCAGTTCCCTCTCTAGAATGCTGTCAACGAGTATTGTTTCAAATGCACTAGACCCCGCACTCTGGCTTCTCAGTCCTCCGGAACCTGTCATTGTTTGTGTTGGAAGAACTGGCTTTCCAACAGCGGCCAAACCCCCCTCAAACAACATAAATAAGGGAAAGTCAAACACCCCGCCATAAATTGTGGAGCCACAAAGGAGGAACGAAAGTCCAGTCTGAATTTGCATACCATATCAGGGGTCGATTCTCCACCCCCCAATGGGACCCCAACTGGGCTTAAATTATTTTTTATTCAAGAGAGAGGTCGTAAATTAAACGGGCGGATGAAATGTAGAGAAATTTGTTCTTGCCATCTCTGTTTAATAACAGCTGTGGAAATATTCATGTGAAACTTTTTTACGATTTGAATTGATATATTTATTGTATTTGGGAGTGTGGAGTTTTTGGATATAGAGCTATATACGAGAAATGAAACTATCTGGCACGATATTTTTCCTAGAAATAATCTACCACTGTTCTCTCTTGCTACAATTTCAAAATATTGGGAAGGCCTGGCTCATCGGTGTTGAACTCTCCCAGCGGTGTCTCCAGTTTAATCAACCATATAGTTATAATTTTGTATTGGAATATTCTTCTTGTATGCCCGGCACTTGAAAGAAATTTTGGTTAAGGTATTTAACGAATCTATAGACACAAGCTTGGAGAACAGTAGAAATACAAACACTCATGGACAAAACTTAAGGAAGTGGTATGTCTTTAATGTCGCCAGTCCGTTTTTTTTTTTTTTTTTTTTAAGGAGACCGAGGCATTTTGGTCATACTTGGATATCTCGTGTATTTTTAATAAAGAGGTCACTGTATATCAAATATATTTTATAGTTATTGTTTGAATTCCGATATACATGCTAAGTTTTATCCGCGTGTGTATATATATATACATGTATAAGGGAAAAAGTAGCGCTTAAAATATTTCTAATTTTCAATGATATTTCTTGTTGACTCTCTATATACTTTTTAATTTTGCTTGCCTATAACTAACTGCCTACGTGCATATAAGTAAACAAACAAATTATATATGAAAATATATACAAGAGGATGAGAGTTATTTACATTTTTCCTCATCGAGGGAGGATCCCTAACTTTACATAGCCTCCTTTTGACAGGAAGGGGGGGGGGGGGGGATTTCTTTCACTACCCTTATTTCTGCGCTGACGTCAGGATGGCTAAGAGATCGTTATCCAGTCCTCATCCGAAGACCCAGAATACAGGGCCGCTGACTCTCTGGTTGGCAGGCCTGACACAGCGGCAGGACCAACGTCGGTGTGCCAGCGACAGGTCGTTGAACTCACGGGACGGTCAGGCCGGGTGGGCAAGGTGTGTATTGTAGGCCTTACGTCTGCGTTGTTTTCAGAGATGGCGTAGTACCGATATGATGACCAACCGATGATAGGGTGTCTAGATGAGTCCTAACCTTCTCAAGAGCTGGGTGATGGGGAGGCACGAACGGCATACCACGGTTTGTGCGAGTGTTCGTGGCCGTCCCGTATAGCCTCGTCGATGGGGTTCACTTGGACAATGTATATGACAATACATGTCTGATGCACCACCATACACTACATCGATATCTTCACAGATGATCATCTAGAGCTCTGGAGCAGCAGAAATACATTGGTCCACCAACTCTTGTCATCAATTCACAATAGATATCAGTCAACCTCTTCTAAGCCCTTCAGCTCTTCTCACTTCAAGATTCCATCACTGACTGCCTTAGAAATATATGGCCTTGTCCTCGCATCAATGTCCTCTTTTTTATATAGGAGAAATGGGTCGCTTTATTTTGTCCTAAACGTTGATACCAATCCAATCAACTCATTCAATTTTGATTGTCTATCTTGGCCACTTAGAGGAATCATTATGTAAGATTGAAGAATTCCTTGCCCAACCCCGTTTATTACTGGCCTTTCCATGGCTCACATCGTACAGGTACATCATCGTCACAGTTCACGTAATTGTAAAAATGATGAAATATTGCCTCGATAAATATCCCTGTGCACATGCAAGTTTCCTAATAGAATTTCTGACTAGGAGAATATGAATTCTATAAAGAGGAATATCAGGAATATTTGGCATAGACCTCTAGATTCTATGACGAAGACAATCTAGAATCTCTACAGAGGACCATATGAAAATTCTGACGATAACCATCTGTAATCTATTGGGAATAAATCATCGAAAAGAGAAATCAAGGTCTATTGGGAATTCCTGGTTATTCCAACAGTAAATTCTAGTGCGTACTATCTAGACTGCCAGGTGAAAACTATTGAAACTCCGACGTGGACTATCTCTGTCAGGAAATACCAGTATATCTGACGAGATAAAAATGTTGGCTAGAGAACTCTTTAAAATCCTTTAATAGGACCTTCTTGTGAGAACTACCAGTATGGTCTGGTGGAGAGGCTATCTTAAAACTATGGTAAAAAAGTGGGTGGAAGCCTATCCTAAATCTCTTACAGAGCCTAAACTATATAATTTTACAGTCTTTAGCTAAATATCAAAAATACATATCGCATAATTTTCAAAGCGGTACTCTCTCAAACTCTCTCTATTTAAAAATGAAAAATATCAAAATCTTTAGAATATTTGTTTATTAGACGGGTTAAAATTGTGAGATCAAAATAAACTATTCTGGACTATTGGAATATGGACAATTTATTGGTTGTGTTGCGTATTATAAGATTGTCGAGGAGGATTTATGTTCTGTTGAATATTGTGAAGATTGTCCCATTGTGCGGACAGGATTGATGACATATTGAAGACCCCCTTCACGGACACAGTGGCACACAGTGAGCCTTACGTTACCTACCTTCTTTAACAGAGTCACACTCAAAGAGTTGAAGCTATTTCAATACACATGTGGGAGTTAGGGGTTCTCTTAATAATTTTATTCTAAAGTCATGCCATGTTATAGGAACTTGCAGACAATTTTATTTTAAAACATTTAGGGGTTCTGCAAAAAGTTGTTATATTTACGTTCTAAAAACAACTAATTAAACGCAAGCTTTAGAGTTTTTGATAATTTACTACGGGCGTATTTTTGAAAACTTCAAAAAAAGATATATATCGCAATAACCTTATCAATATTTTAAAATTAAATTCTTAAGCGCGAATTTTTTTCAGTTAAAAACACTTTTTACTGTCCTTATTGTGAAGATAAAATTTTGGAAGGCTTGTCTCAGTGGTTAACACCTCAGCCCTTTAGCCAATTTAACTCACTAGTTCGCTTTTCATAGCTTTAATACTATATTGGACGATTATGCTTATATATATGCTACACTAAAGTGTGGAATCTTAATTATGGTATTTAAGCACACTGTGGACATAAGCTTACAGTAGAATTATAAGTATTTATACATATGTGTATAGATCGTCTTCAGATTGTGCACATATAAGGAAGTAAAAACATTACATTTTGAACAGAGTTCCCGTCAAACAAACAGATTCCATCTTGTTTTAAGACAATGCATATCTCCCTTTAATGTTTTCCTGTACGCCCATAGAGAAGAGTTATCCAGATCAAAAGCTTGAATTTTATTAGTTATTCGAATAGAAAGAAAAGAGAGAGAAAATGTTTGAATAAATATTTTGAGATATTTATACAACTTGTACAATCCATACCAGCCGTGCATAGTTATTGCTCATTTTTGGAATGATCGTAGCTTTTCATCATTGCTACATATTTCTTGATTTACAGAATTATCTAATTTTAGGATAATCTTTGTTTGTAGGATAAGGTTGCTCAATTAAAACATTACATTTTCACTAATATTGTTGGGGAAAAATATAAATTCCGGGAAGAAAGAACGCTGATAATCACGATGATACTTTATTACTTGAAGGGGGTTTCGGAAACAATAAGAAAGGGGATAAGAGATTAATTAAAAAACTATATACAATTATATACACACTAGCAACTCACGCCTATTAGTGGCCTGACCATGACCAAACAAAGCTTCACCATGTATAAAGGCACAGATGCAAAGTAGCATATAAAACAATGGTCAAAAACAAATTATAAGAGTATTAAATCGTAGAAGTATTCTAGAAATTTCCACTTTCAACAAAATAATTTGAAAAAAATGATCAAATAAACAAGGAGTATTACACCTCCGGTAAAAACGAAGAAAAGGGTATTTCTACAGACGCCGCGCTAGACCTCTTGCGAATATGAGCGGCATGGCACAGTCGGCTTCCGGCCATCTTTGTGGGGCGGTACTGCCGGAAGATAATCCAGATGGGTCCGAAAGATCAATATTTGGTGGAACATCTTCAAGAGAGAGAGAACCTACTCTAGCAATAAACCTGATAATGAATTATAAATGACTGATTCTGCAAAGTTCAACAAGTTCTTCCTAACTTTGTAAGTGAAGAGAATCATCGAAGACCCTTTCATCATTCAACTCGAACTCAAGAGAGTCTCCTAGAATGTCTATAGATGTTAATAATCTGTACATTTAAATTTATATCTTTTTGAATGTAAATATAATGTATGTTGGTTTGTATATTTATTTGCATATTACTCTTTCCTTATTATCGAATAGACCTATTAATTGACATTCGATTACTTTGTGATTTTATACGTGTATTGAGAAATATTTAAAGTCTAATATTTCTAGTTACATATAGCTCTTAGAAACAGTGGTGTAGATGACTCACGCACACACAAAAGCCTTTATTAAGACATATAGTCTTATACGTGTATTTACCATGGAGTCTGCAAATAAAACTAATTTTTAAAAAGTAAAAGGTAAACACATTAAATGGTAATATTGAAATTTATACACAGGAAAACTTAATAAGTATAATTATTCTCATATACAGATTGGTCTATAAAATCCGAGGAAAAGAAATTTCTTGGATTTACCACGGAATCTGCAAATGAAGAAAATAGTGAAAGATAATCATGGTATTAATGGTAACCATGGGTTACCATTAATATTAATGGTAATAATGAAATTTGTATGAATGAAAACTTAACAAGGACAATTAAGCTCATATATAGATTGGTCTGAATGTAGAGTTATCTCTCTCGGCTTGGGAAAAGATGTTTAAAACTGTATAAGAATGGCGAAAATTGTTACTCTGTAATGAATGCTGCTTAAACTATGTACATAGGCCATGTGATTCATAGTGTGTAGGGAACTGTGACTGCACTCATACAATATATGATAAGTAAAATGAGCATCATACATATAAACCTCCATACATATTGTATGTTACATAGAACTAATTTTATTTCAATTTAAAGCGCTATGTCTCCCTAGGGACACTTGCGCTGTCATACATGTATGCCCATACATTTGTCTATACATATTTAATTACAATAATTTTAGGCCTTGAATAGAATAGTCATATGATGTTAACAATGAGTAAGAGAGGGAAAAACGAGAAGAAAAGAAAGAAGTGTATGGCAATATTTACAATAAGCATAATATAAATTATCAGTTTCTTAAAATATATTTATGTATGTTACATAGAACTTCGTTTCATTATGACTGGGCCGGCTGGGTCAATCAGCATTCCAGTGGCCGGCCATCAATGGTTGGTAGGCGGAAGGCCCTGACCACTCTATTGTTCTTCTGCTTTGTGTACATACGTTTTTATAATTAATTCATCTGTAGTATTGTTTAATGATTTATTTTACTCTCCCCATAATCTCCGTGTAAATATATTTGTCAATTTGTTACATACCTGGAATTATCTTGCAGCTCCACTCTTTTACGATTCTTCATATTTAATATTCACTTTAGAATTCGGGGGGTCGGTGGAAGGCTGGTTAAACCGATTGGTTTTCGACCACTACGACCCGGGTTCGATTCCCGCATTGGAGACTTTTTTCTGTTTTAAAATTTAATTTAAAAAAATGGTCCAATGGCCCCCGATTCTTGCAAAAGTCCAGCCCCACCAGCGAGTGCAAGTAACCAAACGGGGCTCTGGCACATTTGTAAGTGCAAAGTCGAACTGCTTTTCACATGTGTAGACATGTGGTGCGCTTACAGTAAAAAAAAAAGCAGTCGCTAACTACCCACCATGATTATCATGGCCTGTACCACGTGTACTAGGGATAAGCAAAAAAAAAAAACTTTAGAATTCAAATGTTTCAGGTTCTTCGAAATACTGAATTTAGAAATAAAAGTAACAGTTGTATTTTTAATGTAAACAGTATTTTTCTACCAGAGAGGGTAAAAATTCTTAAAATTATATAATTTGGGACAGATAAATTGATCGATAGATGGCAATTGAATTTATAAATAGAATTTGGGGTAAATATTTACTTTGAAATATAGAAAATAGTGAATTAATTAAGAAAAAAGGCATCTGATCGTGCAACTAAAAGTTGCTGATGACCTGCGCCAACTGTCGGAATAAATATTAACTAATAATTGATTTTTAATTATTCTAGAATTGGCCAAATACCGTTTCTTGATTAATCAAGATTTCTGCCTTTGGAATATTTTATCAAGATTCTCTCCGTAATTTTGTTTTCTGATGACTTTTCAATTTTTGATTTGATCTTTAGTTGATGTAGAATCGACCGGGTTTATTTTTAATCTTTTGATCTTCAATATTCGATTTCAAATTAATTGCAAATTCTTATATCGTTTAGAAAATATAAATCCATAAATAAATCTTTATGTAATAAAAATATATATTATACCTAAAAAAAGGTTTATTCACCAATACACTCATGGACAAAACTTAAGAAAGTTATACTTTTAGCATGTATATCGGGATACAGACAATAACTCTGAAAGATATTTGATATACAGTGACCTTTATTGAAAACACACGAAATAACCAAGTGTGAACAAAATCACCTCTGTCTCCTTAAAAAAAAAAAATATATATATATATATATAGTGTAAAAACTATATAATAAAAATATAATAGTGATTCTATATTTAAAATTTAAAGAGTAAACTGATAAATAATAATAATTATATGATAATAATAATAATTCAAATTATAAAATTTGTAAATTGTTATTATTTAATAGAGAGAGAGAGAGAAAAAAAAATCCTTTACTTCTTACACATCATCCATATATATTTATAATTAATAACAATAAAATTTAACAACGTAACGTCTTTTGCAGTCGGCTTTTACACGTCATTTAGACATACTCTAATTTGTGTATAGAATAATAGAAGTTAGAATATATTTAATAGTATACATTTTAGTAGTTAGAGAGAAAAGAGAGAAAGACAGAACCATGCACTTTTATTCAAACTAATACAGTAGAACTTGGATAATTCGAACTTCTTTAATTCGAAAACCTCTTTAATTCGAATATTTATCTTGGTCCCTAGAATTTCCTATATAAATAATTTAACATCTTTAATTCGAATTTTTGGATAATTCGAATTTTTTTATGGTCCCTTGGGGTTCGAATTATGCAAGTTCGACTGTAATAAGAAAAAAAAAATTGTAAAGAAGGTAGATAAGATTGTTAGTATATATATATATTTTTTTTTATAATTTTATATTTTATCCTTTTTTTAATGATTTTTTAACTTTTTTATTTTATAATATGAATATATCTAGTTGTATTTAGTAATAAATCTATAATATGAATTAACTTTTGTTATAAGTTTGGTTATTATGTTTTGAAACCCTAATGGTAGACCAGACATATACAAAAAAAATTAAAATGAATTAATAAATGGAGAGAGAGATCTGTTGGACCGGAGATTTTCAAATAGAAATCCAACGACATTTCACTCCTGCTCTATTATGTCATAGATCTCTCTTATACCGGATTTTATGTGTTAATATTAAGTTGTTTTAGTGAAACCTTTATATGCACAGATTTAACAAATATAAGTGTTAAGAAATTCTAACTGTAACCTACCTTGTCTGTGACGCCTTCCTCTGTAAACAGCTATTTCTGGCTGACATCTGTTCTGGTACGAAAGAGAATACTTTCTACAAAATAATGTTAATTGGCAAATGTTCCGTTTTGTAGATGACATTATTATATTTAATAACCCGCAGTTTAAAAACATAATACCTGAAATATATCCTAAATACTTGAAACTTAAAAACAATGAAAAAATTAATAGAAACAAAAAGGTTAACTTTTTAGACCTAAATATAAACCTTACAAATAATGCTATTAAAATTTATAATAAAAAAAGTAATTATAATTTCAATATTATAAAATACTGTAATATAAATTCTAATATATCATTAAAAATTGCTGTAAAGGTATATATTTTGGTCAGTTTCTAAGATTTTATAGAATAAATAATATATTAAAAAATTTCATAGAAGATGTTAAAAATTTAAACATGGAATTTATTAAAAACAAATTTAGTATTAGACAAGTAAAATATTTCAACAGTATATCAATTATAAAATACTTTTAAAAAAATAAATGGAAGTATCCATTTATTAAATCAACTTTTTATAATTTCTCTCAATAATAACTAATACAAAATTATAATCTTTAACAGTTAATTAAACTTAAATAATATAACTAATTTGAAGATTTTTCACAAGATTTTTAAAGTAATATTGTATAGAATTCATTTTATTTAATCTCCAATTTCTGGGGAGGAAAATGGAAATTAAATAAAAATGAATTTTCAAAATTAATAGCTTTATTAATCATCTAATAATTTGCCTTTTTAAAGGAATATTGAAAGATAAATAATGATTGAATCAGTTATATTAATACAACTAACTGTAAAGATTATAAAGTTTGGCTTTCTTCCCTTAACTATATTCTTACTTCTTTAGTTGTCTTATTGTTCTGGAATTTCTGAGAAAGCATTCTAATTTTGAAGGGACGAGCATGTGTCCCCCCCCCAACAGATGTCAGCCAGAAATAGCTGTTTAC
This sequence comes from Cordylochernes scorpioides, assembly GCA_030710605.1. NCBI lineage: Eukaryota > Metazoa > Arthropoda > Arachnida > Pseudoscorpiones > Chernetidae > Cordylochernes > Cordylochernes scorpioides. The sequence continues at coordinate 38,868,316 of CP092881.1, read as the reverse complement.
AGAGGAAGGCGTCACAGACAAGGTAGGTTACAGTTAGAATTTCTTAACACTTATATTTGTTAAATCTGTGCATATAAAGGTTTCACTAAAACAACTTAATATTAACACATAAAATCCGGTCTAAGAGAGATCTATGACATAATAGAGCAGGAGTGAAATGTCGTTGGATTTCTATTTGAAAATCTCCGGTCCAACAGATCTCTCTCTCCATTTATTAATTCATTTTAATTTTTTTTGTATATGTCTGGTCTACCATTAGGGTTTCAAAACATAATAACCAAACTTATAACAAAAGTTAATTCATATTATAGATTTATTACTAAATACAACTAGATATATTCATATTATAAAATAAAAAAATTTAAAAAATCATATAAACATTTTTTGGTCCCATACATAACAAAATAGCTGTAGTGAAATCCCTTTCTAAAAGAATAGAAACACACCACTCAAATAGAAATAGTGCAACAGAAGAAAGAAATAGAATTTTCAAAGAATTAATAAATAATAATTATCCAAAAAATTTATAGAAAAACATTTTTATAAACAAAGAGCTATACCTTCAAATAATAGTCGTGATCAGTCTCAAAAAAGATATTGCTCTATTCCATATAGCTACGGCTCAGAGAGAATTGCCCGAATTTTAAAGAGATATAATATAATTACAACATATCAATCTGCACAAAATCTACGACAAATCCTACGCCACTCAGATACAAAAAATATTTCAAACCAAGAAAATACAACCAATGTAATTTACAAAATTCCCTGCCAGACATGTCAAGCTACATACATTGGAGAAACAGGTAAATCACTTAAAGATCGTATCAATCAACATAAAGCAGCTTTAAAAAACTACAAACCATTATCCCTACTAGTAGACCACTCCCTTAACAATAGCCATATACCAGATTTCAAACAGACCACAATTATATACAAAAATATAACAGAAAAGCATAGTAGACTGTTTTTAGAAAGTTGGGCTTCTGCCGAAGATAAACAGAGTATAAACAGAAAAATTGATTTTCCTGAAATTTATAAAGAATTCATATCTTAATTATTTATAAATAACTATGTATATATATATACTTTTAATTTACTCATTTATTTTTACTTTCAATATTTTTAAATTTAGAATTAATATGTAAACACACTATTTTTTACAATTACACTGTTGTATATAAATCTCTATATCTTTCATAGATAAAATAATAATATATAATGTTAAATATAATTATTTGCTGTATATAAACTGAATACAATAGTTAAATCAAAGATACAATTCTTTCATTGGCCTTGTAGAACGAGAGTGGTGTACGCGCGCGCGCGCATGTTCTAGTGAAAAACAAAAACATCCTCGTAAAAGAGAGGCGAGTTGCCCCTCGAAATATTGGAACAATAAAATAATTAGAAATCCAATATATGCATCTTTTATAAATATAATTTTAATTATGGATTGCCAAATCTTCAAAATATATATATATATATATAGATGACCGACGACATTACAACTTCCACTTCCTTAAGTTTTGTCCACGAGTGTATTTCGCCTGGCTGAACGCCAACCTTTATCAAGGTAAAAGAACGCTGAATTTACATATACAAAACAAATATATTATTGTACCGTTATAAAGGTTGGGGTTTAGCCAATCGAAATATTGGTAAATAATTTCATTTTTAATCCAATATATGATTTTTGTTATATAAAATTCTTATATGTATGCACTATTTATATATCTATTTCATAATTCAAAATATGTTAAAGTAACATAGTTTATTCAAATTAATTTATGCAAACCCTACAATAAAATAATGGTTTGAGAGAATGATATCCTTTATATTATAGTCCATATACTTCCCAGTTTGAAGGGTTGGAAGGAATGGTTTCTGAAGAACATGAGAAGGTTATCTTTTTGGACTTCAACAAGGATCTAAGGTTGAAGGTGTTTGAGCAACGCAACGGAGAGGTAGAGAGTATAGTGTCCTCCGTACAACGTGGCGAGAACCAGCAATGAAACGATAGCGTTGAAATCTAGATAATTCTAGAAGCATTGATCCGACCAATGTTGATAAATGGGGAAACTGGGGAATCGAGAGATTGAGATTGAAACTACTTTTATTATATCGTTCTCACGCCCATATATGAGATTATATAAGGTTTAAATATATAAATAAATGATACACTAGCGCGCCATCTGTTATCAAAATTCGAAACTATTTTAAATAAATAAATAAGAATATATAGATAAATATAAAATAGTGTTAAAATACCTATATATGAAATATATACAAAGTTTCCATAGGTGGCGCCCACCGCGGAAAAGACTCTGCCACTGAGAGAGAGAAGGAAAAAAGATAATCTACATTTTTATGTGTATTTTACATGACTATTCAAAAATTCGCTAGACTTGGAAAATATGAGGGAAAAAAGGTTTATCTGTTTATCTCATGGTTTTGTGATAATACCCCAACCTGAGGAAAGAAGTAATGCATTTCTTTAAAAAGGCAATTTGTTCATTAAAATCATCATCCGGTACATCGTTAATGTCGGATCGCGCTGAGCCACTGTAGCACAAATAAGTTAAATTGAAACTATGCAAATTGTGCTACAAAACAAAGAAAAATTATGCAAAGAGTAAATATGCAAAGACAGCAATTTATTCATTCCTTTCCAAAGGCCTCATGCTTCTACTGAATGATCCGTATAGTGTTTATTTATGCATCTATTGGTACACTATTGCCAGGTTGGTCTGAAGCTGGGCTACCGAGAGCTTTCGGGAGACAACGGAGGTAGATATGTAAATAAATAGTAGCGCCATTGAGTTGGTTGGAATACTTTATTAATTTTAAAACAACGATAATCTAACTATTGCTATAGAAGAAAAAACGCAAGTCAGGGAGAAGAGTTTCTTTATATAAAAAACGATCGAACAGGCTTTCGGGCAAGACGTCCTTCAACATACCCGACCTGTGTTTCTTATCAATTTTCTTAAATTTCGGAAAGGTTTGTTTTAACTGCCACTTCAGCCCCTCCAGGATTAAGTAACTGTGGGTGGGCTGGGGGAGGAATTACGACAATATTTGTTTTATTTAATCCAAGGTCCTCTCAAATTCCTTTTCTAATTCCTCGGTTTACCTTCCGTTTCACCTTTACACGGGGTATTTTATTATAAGTTTTAGTCTATATGGACATTTAGACTAGTGTCTAGTGACTAGTTAGACATAATACTAATGTGTATATACATAAAAGTGAAGTTCCCCATCAAATAAGTGAAGTATTTTTTGGATAAGCATTTTGTGCTGATTAAATTGATGTTTATGATTTTTTTTTTCGACACACACTAAATTTCTTAAGTTATGGATATATAGAATTTCATCCATTCTTTTCATCTATTGGGCAAAGTGATAAAATATTACTTATTGTTATTATATAATATATAAAAAGGCATATACACTTATAGACGATAATTTAAGGAAGTTGTACCGTTTACTCGATATATCGGGGTTCAGACAATAACTCTGAAAAATATTTGATACACAGTGAACTTTATTGAAGACATACCAGATAACCAAGTGTGAACAAAATTGTCTCTGCCTCCTTAAAAAAAAATCGACGACCGGTGACATCAAGGACTTTCACTTAAAATATGACACTTCCTCAAGTTTTGTCTATGAGTGTATATTGTGGATAATAATTAAAGTATGTATTTCTCTATTTACAAACCTCATAATTCCATAAATAAATAAACTGGAAAAATGGTGCAAATGTGAAAAGTATTTTCTAAAATAAATTTATTATTAACATTTTCTTTATATTGTAGCAAAGTATTTATTATTTTATTAACAGAGTATCCTTTTATATGTTTATATTTTTCTACTCTGTAAACTTCCTTCATTGCTTAGCTTTTGTTTATCATTCATAGTTTGTTCTTGCTTTAAATAAATTGTTGTGTCATCCTGAAGTTTGTCTTTCCTAATTTTCCACGTGGCAATATAGAATTGTAATGGCATCTATTTTATCTATAAAATGAGAGAGCGAGATTAATTTTATATTTATAGAGTTAACATCTTTAATTTTGTTAACATCAATAAATCAGTTTTTTTTTAATTGTTAATACTTTTGAGAAATATAGAGGTAATTTCAGAAAAAAAAAGTTATATTTGGGATATACTTATTGGAAATTACCAGAAACAAATTTAGAATAATAATGAGGAAAATGTGTTAGTCCTTATGTAATTATTTTAATTAATAGATTGAAAATATTAAGACGTGAATGTTTCTTTTCACATAATAAATCACACTTCTCCTGTCCTTACTGCGATGAAAAATATATTTAAAAGTGTATGTCTGTTATGAATATTTTGTTGTTGTTGTTAGATAAAGGGTTGGTAAGACAAAGGATCGATAAGATAAAGGGTTGGTGCAGTCGTGATGAAAAAAAAAGATAATTATTTACCGTCAAGTAGCTTTTATTTTCAATTACTTGAGGAAAGATTACACATTAGTTATTTTCACATTATATAGAATTTATAAAGTTAATCCTATATTAGTGATTTAAAAGGATAGATATGTTAACTACGCATATTTACAACAAAACTATACAACAAAACTGAAAGTCTTTTTAAAAACGTTGATAACAAAAAGTAAAATTACCAAAGAATAAAATAAAATATATATATTTTTAAATATAGAAATATTTGAGTTTTTAGATTATATAATATGTCCATAGTTTGCTTAAATACCATTTCCAAGATTCTACCTTTCAGTGTAGCATATAAAAGCAGAATGATCCAATTCAGTATTAGAGCTCTAAAGAAGCGGTCTGGTAGATTAAAAATTGACGAAACCGCTGGGAGAGTTCACCACTGATCAGCCACAAACCTTCCCAATATTTTTTCATCGCAGTAAGGAGAGTAGAATTTTGATTTATTTGTGAAAAGAAACATTTGCGTCTTAATGTTTTCATCTGTTGTTTATAGATGACGCGTTATTGCTTTGTATTAATTAATAGATTAACTATTCAAAATGTTCTAACTTGTTATTTAACATTTTCTCGGGAACAAATAGCAGCAGATAAAACTAGCATTTATGTTTCTGCTAAATATTAGTGGAGATAGAAGTTTCCTTTTCATTTTCTTTCTTTTTCAATCAAATTTAATAACCTGGGCTGTGTTCTCTATAAACCGTTTATAAGAAAAAATTGGGTTTCTTGTTTTTTAATTATTTTTCATCAAATAGATATTTCGGAACAACTTTAACACTATTATTAGAAGCTCGATTGATTAAAGAGAGTCAGGTTTTGATTAGAAAAGATATACATATGATGTTTAAATAAAAAGGCATATATTTTGATCCAATGTATGCCTTTTTATTTAAAGATTTATTTATGGATTGCTATATTTTTAAAAAATGCATATAATGATATTTTGACTTTATAGAACACATGAACCAGATTTTTCTCTCTCTAGATTTGAAACTAACTCACCAGCACATTTGCCGACTTTTGTAATAATGTAAATTGAAGAAAAAAGGTTTGTGCAGGTATTTCTTTTTTTTTTCTTTTGTTTCCACATCTTTTTAATACATATAAATATATTATTAATTATTAAGCATATTTAGGATCGAAAATAAAATAATAAAAAAATTATTTATATCAAAAATCCAATATTTCGCTAGGCTGTACGTGAATCTTTGTCAGGGTTTTTCCTTATTTTGAAATGTTTTGGTTAACCACGCGATACTTTAACGCGACAGAATATAAAATATTTACAAAATGCACTCTGTGGCTTTTCGATCCAAAATATGCTCATCAGTGGTGAACCTTCCCAGCGGTTTTGTCAATTTAATTCCCTTTATTTAAACTACAGTCTAAAAAAAGGGCAAGATACTCTCAATAAAATATATATTATTTTTAAATTACAGTTAGTCATTTTATAATTTTTATAAACAAAGTACATATACCGAGACATTTCTGAAATGTCATCTATACAAGCATGCATCGTGACGCAGATATATATTCGACATTTATATATGTTTTAAAACTTTCACTCAGAGTAGAACAGATTTCCTTCATACCTTGAAAGGGTATTTAATGATTCAATTTATCCTGAAACTCTTCCGGGGAGTTAAGACAAAATTTAGCAGCTTCACATGCCTATAACCGGCACAAGACAAAAAAATTGTACAAGCTTCTCTCTGAGCCATTGAACAATGAAATCTCTGTATACCTACACCACTAATTCTACAGTCCGACAGATAAGTTGAGAATATCGTTAGAAGATGTAAAAGAAGATTACTAGGAGACACGCAGGTTTGTTGTCTCTCCACCAAGATTGTGTGTCTGGTGGTCTTTTTTTTTTTATTATTGTTAATACCTTTTTTCCCCTCATTATTGGACTCCGGGACTAATCTATGTCATACAAAATGTGTCAATAAAAATGTTTTGGAAAATATAAACCTGAATCTCAACCAGTTTGTTATTTAGTTGCCGTGACTTGCTGCACTCTCCTCAGGGGAATCATTCTCCCGAAGAGTCACTGAAACGTCGGGAACTAAATAACAAACTGGTGGATGTAGCTATACTAGCCGAATGACCCGGGGAACGCCCGTGTTTTACCCGATTGAATGTTTTGATTCAAATACTATTTGTTACAATTATAAATTGGCGCCTTAAATAATTGCATATGTTAGTTAATAACTATAGCCTATGTGCTTTATCTGTCTATGTACTGTTGGCTTCCGTAGGCGTCTCTTACTGGGAAAAAGAAAGAGAGGATTCCATTTGGTTATTTTCTAATATATGCATTTATTTAGGGAGCAACCCGCTCCAACACAATAGTTACAAAGACGAAATAGCGAGGGGGGGGGGCATGATGGGGGGGAGGCAAAGGTGGCGTGACCGTAGCCAACCAATAGGAGGGCGCCATTCCAAAAAAAAGCAAACGGTGACAGAGATGAAAACTGATGACTGATTAAGAGATGAAGAATGACGCTCGTAACTGTATATAGAATATTTTCCAAACAAACTTCTAACCAACAAATGATTTTAAAAGTTTTTATTTTTGTTATGATAACATAACAAGTTTGCTCTCTTGCATCTTCAGATAGTTTCTATCTCTACAAATTCCTACTAGTTATCTTACATTCTCGTCGTCTGTGTGCGTCAATTTTACTTTCTGTAGTTCCTTTAGATGGTTTTCTATTGAAGAGAGACTATGAAATGTTGATGGCCAAACAAAGTGTTAATGAAGAATACTGCTTTGCCTGTCTCAGTTTTAAGAAAATCTTAAGAATAGTAATCTGTCACACCTCTTCACCTTGCAGAAGTTTCCTGCTGTTGCAATGTCCAGAATTGTGTCGAGGACCCACTTTGGAACGGCGCGTGTTATTCTAGGGAGATACTTCTGGGTAGTCCGCAATACTTCTGTCTGTCTGTCTCATATGTTTGTGTTGAAAATGTAACAAAATATCTCAGGAAACACCTCCGCTAATACTCATAAAGAGACAGCTTCAATATTCTTTTTTTTCATTCTCCCTATCTTTCACTAATTCCTTATTATAAATTTGAATTGTAAATTCCTAGTAATTTTCTTTTATGGGTTGTTTAATTATCACATCATATGTCTTTCACAAAGTTCTTAAAATATTATATTTCGTTTTAAATTATATTTTAAATAAACAAAGAAATCTCAATTAGCGCCTCCCATGGGCGGTTCACCTCTCTGAACAACTGGCTATCCTCGCAAATCAAAGACTTGACATAATTCGGTCAAATTTCTGCAGTAAATTAACTACGGTATTCATTTGTCTCAGTGTTTTTTCACATTTTTTAACTTACCTTTGATATACTGATGAATAATATTAAGTATTAATTGTGTGACCTGAGATATGAGAAACCACTTATAGGAGAGACGACACAGTTCTTTCAATTACATATTTACAGGTAGAAAATTGAATCCCCAATGTTTCTTGGGGATCCTCTTCTGGGATCTCTATGTGGGGGCATTCTTCAGCCTCCATCTTGTCAGGAGTTGTCCCCTGCAGTAGCAGCCATAGGATGGCCGCGGCTAGAACGACCACAATCAGAGCCAGCTCTGGGAGCATTGGAGCCTCCCAGACCATGTCTATTATGTCTTCTTCTTCCTTGTGGGAACATATTTGAGCGAATGCTTTCGAAAGCAGGAGAGCCAGACAAATAATCATTTTACCTTCCATATTTGCAGTATTTATATCCATTTTTATCGTAATTTGAACACTCGGTAACCATTGTAGAACTCTACACCAAAAGATACAATGTAGATAGGAACAGATCAGGGTAAGAAGGGATTGCGACTATAGATAATCCTATTGAAAGTTAGCGCGCATTGAAGTTTTGAGCAGCTATCCAATAAAAAAAAAAGAAAGAATCTCTGTATTCTATCTGCGCCACAAGTAGATCTTCGTGTACTGCGGGCTGCAGTGACATCCAGGTAGAGCATGCCATGGTAAAAATGGAAGACTTGCAATGGACCCGAAGACACACATAAACATGACATTCGAAATGTTAATTTAAGATTGGACATGGCTTCCTAGATTTGAATTTAGAAATGAATTGCAACATATTTTGGGGAACTCCGTCTAGAGAGGGAGGGAGAGAGTGGGGTTGGAGCTAGGGCATGGGGAGAGGTAGCCTGCGTGTTGTGTTTATACGGTCACTCACGGAGAGGGTCCAGCTAGATCCCTCTCTTCTTATATCTTAACATAAATATTATTAAATATGATGCATTAGCAAGTCATCTATATTTAAAGATGGAAACTATTTTAGCCAGAATCGTTCTTTTTCAAAAATAACAAATTTCTACTTGTGTATCTCGCTCCTTTATTGCAATGATAACACAGTGGTGAACCCTCCTATCGGTGTGGTTAGTTTAATCTTCCATACCGCTCTAACATTATATTGGGCTGTATGTATGTACACTCATGGATAAAACTCAAGGAAGTTGTACCTTTTAGTATGTATATCGGTATTATAAGACAATAACACTCTGAAAGATATTTGATACACAGTGACCTTTATTGAAGATTCACGAGATAACCAAGTTTGAACAAAATTGTCTCTGTTTCTTTAAAATAAACAGATTACCGAATATGTCAAAGACTTTCCATTTCCAAGTTTAGTCCATAAAATTGACAATTGAAACAAATTTTATTGACTTCTTGTCAATAATTTACATTAAAAATGAAAATAAAACTAAAATATAGATGATCATGCGGGGGATGTGCCCCGGCGAGTGAGCTTTTTTTCCCAGGCGATGAGCGGGTCTTCTGCTCCTCCGGTCAGCCCAACCTGTACGAAGAACCTGTAGATGATGGATTTGGTCGACGCCAGGATGGCCAGGTCGTCATCTTCGAGGCCAGACCCGAAAATCCAGGCCCGCAAGTCAGGGGGTCGCCCGAGGACACTGAAGGCTTCGATGATGAGGGGCCTGATACGACTGCAGCTCCAGTAGCGATGGTCAAGGGAGCGATCTACGGAACCGCAGGCCTGGCATGATGAACTGGTCGAGGCCGGATGGTTCGAGTGGGGAAGGACATGGAGGGCCAACCTAAGCGCAATGTCGGCGTCGTGGCCCGAGAAGGCGCAGCGCCGCAGTGAAGTCCAGTCGAGCCTGGCCGGCGCGTCAACCACAGATGTCCATCTGGAGAGAAGCCTGGTTATCAGCTGTGCCGCGAGGCGCGTGACAAAAGTTACTTTGTACGGGTTAACACACAAATACAATATACTAGGGCCTACAGTAAGAGTAACTTAAACACAGAAAAAATCGTGGACTCAAAAGTACAACACACAAAAAAAGTAAATAATAAACCACAATTCGTTAAATAAAATAAAAAAACAGTACTTAGCTTTATTGCTGCTTAGGTAGGGATCGGACCGGGGTTACACAGGTATGCGCCGAGATTGCCAGACAAGGATATAACACGCAGAGAACACTTTAAGTGTCTCCACACGAATCCACCACACTGGCCTCGACTCATACCATAGCCCCATTTATATACAAACATGGCCACATTCGTCCAATGAGAAGGCGGGAGAGATATGTTCACAATCAAACGAAAACACAAATTCTTTCCACTAAAACCTGAGATAAGATATGATAAGATTGCAAACATTTGTCAATATAATTTGACAAAAGGTGTCTTTCCAAAGAAAAAAAAAAGAAACTAACAAATCTCCCGAACATTCCCATTGTCCCGTAAGGAAAACCTCCCGCTGTCGGGAGGGAAAAAGCTCACGGGAGCCATGTTATAAAGATACAAAAAAAAAAAGAGAGGAGAAGTAGGCATCCGGGTCGTTCCATAAAGGTGCCTTCCATCTTGCTCCTCCCAAAAGAAACTTCAAAAAAAAATCTGCGCATACTACGTGAGTTACCATGAGTGATTACCAAACACACATATATAATATGCTTTAGCAGACAGAGTTTAATAGGGGACCAAATAAGCTCTCATCTGGGACCGGCTGGGTATGTTAGGTAGAGACCTTGGGTACTGACAGACGCTCACTTGATGAGAAACCGAACCATCCAAATCCATTCAGTTCTCTCAAGTCCAAGAGCTAAAAGCTCTTCTTAACGTCTGTTTCTAAACGCTTTCATCCTATCGACATGTACAACCTTCACATCGTGCATGGTGACCCCTCTTACTCTAAAGTTAACATCGGAGACCCTAGCTTCCACACGGAAAGGCCCATAGACGTTGGAGAAACCTTCAGTTTTAGGAACAGCTAGCATTACCAGATCTCCTCTGTCGAAACTTCTGGAATAAGGTGGCCTAGGATTCATACGCTTTTCAGCAGAATTACCTGACATAAACTGTCTGACAGTCTCCTTTGCTTTCCGCATCACCCTTAACCTCTCAGCCCAGGTAGGCTTTCTAAAACTATTAACAGACCCAGCACTACACTCACAGTTTCTGTTAAACTCAGTAGGTGGCAACTTTACAGCCCCGTTTTCAATGCGCTTCACTGATTTCTCCTTGAAGGAGCTTGAAACCATCGGTCTATGCACACTGGCAACGTAGCTAAGGTCTACATAATCTCGGTCTTCTGGTTTCAAGGAAATCATGTTGCAACGCTCCCGTATGGCAGGTAACGGGATATTGAATCTCCTTATATCATTGATTCCCAGAATCCCGTCGTAGGCCTTATCTCCGAGTGACATTAGCCAGAACCTTATCTCTCCCAGCTCAATGCCGTTTTCGTTACCAACTCTACAGGTTTTAACACGTGTAAGTGTCTGCTCTTGGCCTGTCACTGACACTATACGTAAAGTTTTAAGTGCATCGTCCCAATTCTCCTTCAAGACCTTGCACTTTTCAGAATCAATAATACTGACTTGGCTTCCTGTATCATATAACAGGTGCCACATATTGCCGTTAATATTAACCTTAACTATTGGCAGATTTCCATACGGATCTCCGCCATATGAACGTATGTTCACTATCTCGGCATTGTCAAGAGTATTGCGGTTGGCAAACATAGAAGACTGTCTTGAGCAACAATCACTAGCTATATGTCCTAATCTACACTCAGATGGACTCAGCCTGATTTCGCCCAACAATTTAGTCAGTTTTTCTATCTCACCTCTGAGATCTGAAATACACTGCTCATTATCGTGCTTCATCCTGTTTACACTGGAACTAAGCATCTTCATCTCACCCTTAATGCTATTTATTTCTTTAACCCCTTCTACTGAACATACCCCTTTCATAAAGCTGCAACGGTGTTCTACACTATCCTCCTTGGCCATGACACTGACTGCTTTGTCTATTGATTTAGCCTTACTGCGAACAATAGCCTCTCTATACTTATCGAGCACATTTTCGAACACTAGGCTATCGTCAAAACTGTACTCTACTTTATCTCTAATGGCCAGGAATCTTTCTTTAAAAACCATAGGACTTTCCCCAACTCTCTGCTTAAGACCTTCTATTAATTTAAGGCATTCCCTAATACCACGCGCTTTCTTAGGGTACAATATGTTCAGTTTACTAGCAATACTTTTGAAACTGCTATCGTTACGGATACCCATCTCCTCTAAGCTCAACCTAACTTCAGGGGATAAAGCCTCGAACATGAGCAATGCTTTGACCTCAGGATCCCATTTGCCTACTCGAGCTTTAAGCTCGACTTCCCGAATGAAAGAATCGAGATTAACCCCATTAAACACTGACAGGTTAAGCATAGAGTTCACAAACATGATGAAGTACAAAAATTAGTAATAAACCACACAATCAAAGAAAAAAAAAGCCGCACGTAAAATTACAGGAATTTACACGTGCAAAACACCAGTAATCCTGGCAGGGCTCGCCAATAACAAATGTTATTATTTACGGGTTAACACACAAATACAATATACTAGGGCCTACAGTAAGAGTAACTTAAACACAGAAAAAATCGTGGACTCAAAAGTACAACACACAAAAAAAGTAAATAATAAACCACAATTCGTTAAATAAAATAAAAAAACAGTACTTGGCTTTATTGCTGCTTAGGTAGGGATCGGACCGGGGTTACACAGGTATGCGCCGAGATTGCCAGACAAGGATATAACACGCAGAGAACACTTTAAGTGTCTCCACACGAATCCACCACACTGGCCTCGACTCATACCATAGCCCCATTTATATACAAACATGGCCACATTCGTCCAATGAGAAGGCGGGAGAGATTTGTTCACAATCAAACGAAAACACAAATTCTTTCCACTAAAACCTGAGATAAGATATGATAAGATTGCAAACATTTGTCAATATAATTTGACACGCGAACGCTCCAGGGCGCGACGGGCTGAGCGGGTGGTGAGCCTCGAGAAGGGCGCGTTCGTCCCGCGCAGGACCACAGCCTTAGCCAGGCAGGCAGCCCTGGTGCTCTCCCGGAGGTTCTCCTCTAACGTACTCCGGCAGAAGGCAACAAGGGCAGCGGCGCCCGCGAGAGAGGAGCGAGTAGGGCGGATGTCGGAGGCATCCCTCAGGTCCGCGACACGGACCCCGGACCAGCACGCAGGGGCCAGGAGGTTGGGAGAGCGAAGGAACCGGCAGCCACCAATGATGGGAAGCTCCAATAGCTGGGATGTGGGAACAGCCCGGTGGTCGAGGCCAAGGATCTTGGAGGCCTCCTCCCAGAGCCTTAGTAGCCGTAGGCGACGGGGCCAGAGCGGAGTACCGTCGGGAGGGGGACGGAGCCAGACGCCTCCCAACACCAGCCAGGAGAATGAGTGTATATAACTGGAACTGTAAAGTAATTCTTGGTTTACCTATCAGCAAGGCTCGAAGCATGTGTTTAAATGTATTTCTACTGTCCTCAAACCTTATGTCAATAGTCCACTTAAATACCTTTATAAAGAATTCCTCTACTGTACTTTATAAGCCAAACAGTTCCATACAATACTAGAGATATGAATGGTAGATTGAACTGGCAAAGCTGCTCGGAGGAGGATTCACCACTGGTGGCCGTCCCAATATTTTTCTATCCAGTAAGGGTAGTACAAAATTATTAATTAATTATAAAAATAGACATTCGAGCTAAAATAATTTATTTTCTAAAAAGTATTTATTATTTATAATTCAATTTATTTATTACCAGTTGCAAATAAGACACGCTATATCCTATCTGGATAATTGCGCGTGAAACTATTTACAATAATTCATATTGTAGTAGAGTAGGTAACAGAATTATCAAAAAGAAAATAAACAATTGAGAAAAATATCATTAAATAAACATATACATTAAACAAATAAGCAACAACATAAGCAGATAGAAGAAATCGCAAGGTAGTTATTTACAATATGTTGAGCAAAGATGGAAGTTGATTTAATGAAGTTATCTGTAATAATTAGTATCGTGGAGAGAGAAAGTTGATCAAGTTGAGCTATTTACAACGAGTTATATTCTAAAGTAATATATTAATTATTTACATTGATGTAAATCAAGTCGCATAGTAGTGTGGTTCCTCAAGCTGCCTATTTATGATAAAAAAAAGTCTGCAGAACCAATTAATTTATCATTCCATAATAAATAATATAGATAGTAATTATCTTTTAGGTAAAATGGTTCTTAAAAACTATATTACACTCGTGGATAAAATATAAGGAAGTTTCATATTTTGATGCCACTGTGTTCTTTTTTTTTTTTTTTAGGAGACGGCGGCAAATTTTGTTCACACTTGGTTATCTCGTGTCTTCAATAAAGGTCTCTGTAATATCTTTCAGAGTTATTTTCGGAATCTCGATATATATGCTAAAAGGTACAACTTCTTTAAGTTTTTCCATGAGTGTATGCCGGGAAATCTTTAATAAGAAATGATTCTCAAGATATATTCTCAGAGATATTTCATTAATAAACGCCTACTGGTATACTTTAAATTTTTATTTACCCTCCAGTTTATGTCAATATGCATATTTTACCTATAAATTTCTATAATTAGATTTATTAACATATATTCAAATCATCAGTAAAAATATTTTCAATACAAATACAAATTTCGTTCTTCAGTAATACTATCTATTATATTTTATTTCCTCTTGATATTACCTATAAGAGTGCTGCAAGAAAATTAATTATTTTAAAATTGATATCTTATTGTGAATATTCTATACATTTATAAATAAAAGACCAATGGTATTTTGTATATGTAAATAAATTTTTTGTCGATTAAAATATGATATATTAAGTGTTCTTATCAATTTTTATAGTCTACCTATAGAAATATTCTCGCACATAAAATAACTTAAAATGTCGTTTTTATATATAAATATAAATTTATATATAAACATATTTAAGAAATAAAATTACCTGTAGAATATTTAAAAAGTAGAAAACCCTTTCAAAATATTGAATATAAAAAAGGATTATTTAAATTCAGTCGATTACAAAAGGGTGAAAATATAAAGAGAAGGAGGGAGGAAAAAAAAAAGAGCAAAAGAAAGTTTCATTTCCCAGAAGTCACCGCGCGAGGGCGCCGACCAATCAGAAGCGGCTGAGAGATTTGAGGCCAGACGACGGCTGGCTTTCGGCGAAGATCTTTTCCTTGTTTCGCGGTGTTTGTTCTTCGCTGTTTCCCAAGTCGTGTGATGTGCCGGATCTAGCCGCTATGGTCCCCGGGTCGTGGCTAGGGTTTCTAGCTCTTCTGGCCAACATGGCCGTGCTCGCCGTGTGCTCCAGGGAAGAGAAAGGTAAGTTCTCCACGCTTCACCTCCCCCGCCGTCTTGAGGCGTCCCTGGCCCATCCATTCTTTCACCCTACGATATTACATAAATCATCGATCTTTTTGCCCCTTGCAAAGAGTAGAAAAATATACATTAATATGTCAGATACAATATAAACACACACTTCAAGAATTTTTAAAATTAACTCTAATTTTTGAAACAATATGAGAATTAAAAAAGGCATTATTTCAATATTCTATACATATAAATGCCTACAAATTTGCTTTAAATTGATAAATTTCTTTAGTATATTCTATACTAAACTGTTACACTTCTAATAGTATCATGCCCGAATCAGTATTAATGTTCTATTCACTCAGCTTGCATGTTTAAACAAACATTGAATAGAAAATTCCTACGCATAATTCCTGGTGAAAACAACCCATGGCATCGATACACGACGGTAAAGTGGAGAAACACCAGCAGGTCAAACTCCTTCCTCCAACCCACGCGTCCCAGATATCCCCGTTCCTACAAATGTTGATATTTCCCTCAAAGAGACGTTAAATACACCTATTACTGTGACACATAATTTATGTGACAATAAACTGAAGAAAAAAACTTCCTTTGAGATCTCGTGTTGTGAACACACATGTAAATATTAAATATTTATATAACTAGATAATATATATTAATGATTTTATATATAAAAATCTTTTCTCAACTCTATTTCTACCAGCTTAGAAAATCCGATGTCATATTTATAAACTTTCAGCTAAGTTCTCTTCATAATTGCCACCAAAGTATCTCCTGGCACCCAGTACCAGGCTGACAGCAACGTCGCATGCACTACATCACGTATCATAGACTTCATCATTTACTTTTAGTTTAGATATTACTTGTTAAAATATCTCACTGATGATATAATATAAATAGAAACATCGATGCACAATTGGATATCTGGATACGAAAAATAAAGAAGCAAAATAGTCGACGGAGAAAGAAGCGTTCACAACCCTCCTCTTCTTTCCATTGACCGACCACCCCATGTTAGGTGGAGAGTAGTTGAAGCGACCACCCCATGTTACGTGGGGAATTGTTGAACCGACCACCTCATGTTACGTGGGGAGTAGTTTAACCAACCACTTCATGTTACGTGGGGAATTGTTGAACCGACCACCCCATGTTACGTGGGGAGTAGTTGAACCAACCACCCCATGTTATGTGGGGAGTAGTTGAACCGACCACTCCATGTTACGTGGGGAGTAGTTGAACCAACCACCCCTTGTTACGTGGGGAGTAGTTGAACCGATCACCCCATGTTACGTGGGAAGTAGTTTAACCAACCACTTCATGTTGCATGGAAAGTAGTTGAACCAACCACTTCATGTTGCATGGAAAGTAGTTGAACCAACCACTTCATGTTGCATGGGGCATGGTTGAACCAACCACTTCATGTTGCATGGAAAGTAGTTGAACCAACCACTTCATGTTGCGTGGGGCACGGTTTAACCAACCACTTCATGTTGCATAGAAAGTAGTTGAACCAACCACTTCATGTTGCGTGGGGCATGGTTGAACCAATCACTTCATGTTGCATAGAAAGTAGTTGAACCAACCACTTCATGTTGCGTGGGGCATGGTTGAACCAACCACTTCATGTTGCATAGAAAGTAGTTTAACCAACCACTTCATGTTACTTGGGGCATGGTTGAACCAACCACCCCATGTTGCATGGAAAGTAATTGAACCAACCACTTCATGTTGCGTGGGGCATAGTTTAACCAACCACTTCATGTTACGTGGGGCATAGTTGAACCAACCACCCCATGTTGCATGGAAAGTAGTTGAACAAACCACTTTATGTTACGTGGGGCATGGTTGAACCAACCACTTCGTGTTTTATGGAAAGTAGTTGAACCAACCACTTCATGTTACGTGGGGTTGCGTGGGGCATGGTTGAACCAACCACTTCATGTTACGTGGGAAGTAGTTGAACCAACCACCCATGTTACGTGGGGAGTATTTGAACCAACCACTTCAAGTTACGTGGGGAGTAGTTGAACAATCACCACCATGTGCTAAAGAGAGTAATTGATTCAAGGTCTCCGGTGGACGGTAGAGGAGTTGATTCAAGGACCACGGTGGACGGTAGAGTAGTTGATTCAAGGACCACGGTGGACGGTAGAGTAGTTGATTCAAGGACAACGGTGGGCGGTAGAGGAGTTGATTCAAGGACCACGGTGGATGGTAGAGTAGGTGATTCAAGGACCACGGTGGACGGTAGAGGAGTTGATTCAAAGACCACGGGGGACGGTAGAATAGTTGATTCAAGGACCACGGTGGACGGTAGAGGAGTTGATTCAAGGACCACGGTGGACGGTAGAGGAGTTGATTCAAGGACCACGGTGGACGGTAGAGGAGTTGATTCAAAGACCACGGTGGACGGTAGAGGAGTTGATTCAAGGACCACGGTGAACGGTAGAGGAGTTGATTCAAGGACCACGGTGGACGGTAGAGTAGTTGATTCAAGGACCACGGTGGACGGTAGAGGAGTTGATTCAAGGACCACGGTGGACGGTAGAGGAGTTGATTCAAAGACCACGGTGGACGGTAGAGGAGTTGATTCAAGGACCAAGGTGGACGGTAGAGGAGTTGATTCAAGGACCACGGTGGATGGTAGAGTTGATTCAAGCACCACGGTGGACGGTAGAGGAGTTAATTAAAGATCTATTGTGAACTATATTGAGTAGTTAATTAAAGGACCACCGTGAACCGTAGAGTAGTTAATTAAAGGACCACGGTAGAATAGTTGATTCAAAGACCACTGTGGACTGTGGAGCAGTTGATCCAGAGATAATTAACCTGCCAGGAATGCCGCCCCACTCGAGGAAGCCACTGCACATCTCATTACAGCGACATAAAACACTCCCAGGACTGCGCGGAACTCCTACGGCCGCCAAATTACACCTTCCCAAATTCCAACAGTGTCTCGCGCCAAGTGCTCTGGAGATTTTTTAATGGCGCCTGGGGGATTTTGCCACAGCAGGTTGTCTGAAATATCAAATTACGCAGTTAGGAAATAAAGACATCGTTTCTACTGAACAGAGTCAGTGAGGCTCGATTCTCTGTCAGTAATGACAATACCTGGGAAGGCAAATATTTTCGTTGTAAACTACTCTACAAAACTCATCCATAAGACCTCAACAAATTTTTTAAATTTTATTTTCAAAACATTCTTATGGTCTCTTCAGAAAATGTCTCACTCATTCTTCTCAATGGAAGTAAATGGGTATTGCTTATGTACTCTTCACTTGCATTCAAATAGTTTTTCCTGGTTCTCAAAAAGATGGACTTTGTTGTATTTTAATAATATAAATAATGCTTCCAGGGCTGAGTTTCTTGTATAAATTTTTATTTTCTCAAGCTTTCAGAATTGTCATCCCTTCGACGGGAGTATCACATCAACTAACTAAATTTTAGTTAATGTCCTCAAATACTCCTCTCGAAGGGCTGATAAGTGCCCAATGCTTGAGAAAATAAAAAGTTTTAGAAGAAACTCAGCCCTGGAAGCTTTTTTTATTTTATTAAATTATAGATCAGAGAGAAGAACGTTTATTTTCGATGTATTTTGTATATTTCCTTTGACCAAACTTTATAGTTTAAAAGTGCAAGTGTGTAATCGTTTATATATATAGAGACACAAAAATGTTTAATTATTTTAAAATTAAGATAAAATATGTGCTTTCCTAAATCAAGTAAAGAAAAATGAAAAATATTTGGAAAAAGTGGCTCATCAGCACTTTCGCTTGTGTTTTTCCTACCAAAACCGTTACAGCTATTGCATCGTTTATTCTACTGAATAGCTAAAACATCGATTATGATGGTATAGATATTTTAGCTTTGTGTATTGCACTTCAGCATGGGAAACATTATAAGAGCAACAGATGCTTTGTAAATATTATTGGTAAGTTCCATACAGTACGCTCTTTAATAAAAATTCAAAAAATATTTGTTTCAATTAATTTAAGTTATTATAAAATATGAATTTCCACAAAATCATTGAAAGAAGCTGAAACACATTGTGGAGACTCACTTAACTCATCAAAAATAACTTTAACTGCTTACCTTTCAAGCACAATGATCAATTTTCTTTTTAAATATATTTAATTAAAACCTATATTTCTACAGACCTTATACTGCAATGATTAGAATTTGAGAGAAAATAGCATTACATTATAAGGGGTGTAGAAATAGGTTTTAGTTATATATACAGGGTGATCCAAAAGTCCCGCACAACTTTAAAAATTAATAACTCCGCGAATATTCGCGCTAGAGCAATGCGGTAAACACCATTGTGTTCAGGATGCAATGGGATTTTTTATGGCAAATAATGTAAAATTCGAAATTGATTTTAGTTACAATTTTATTCGCCAGATGGCGCTCTACCAGAATCAGATATTCAGCGGCCAAATTGTTTGATAAATTGAAAAATATAACTGATCGACACGTATTTTTCCTTTTTGAATACCAGGAAAGAACCCTAATAATATCAAATAACAAATTAATAAAACACCACTTCGCCAAAAGTATGAAGAATTGGTTAACGATTTTCAAATACAATCAGAGATATGTAAAATAGGTAAATGCAAATTAAAACATGTAGCAAAAAGAAAATTGATATTTTAGATACGGTTTGTTTCCGAAGATAATAAATTTCTAATATTTTTAATTCAACTCTCACTCAGTATCGATTATATTTATTTTAATTCATTTGAAAAATATGTATCTATCTCTGATAATTTATTTTACTCTGGAATGCCGGTGTTGTTGTCGTGTCCAATAAAGAGCCTCAGATGTACCATGCATCTCCATCACATCAGCAGCAATGTCCACTATCTTGGGTGTGTAAAGCTGCTGCTCTGGGTCTATGTCAAATTTCTGCAAGGCTGCGGCCATTGCTGGACATGAGAATATGTGGGTAGGTGTAAGTTCCACACCAGGACAATTGTTGCATGCCCTATAGGTTCTTGTGCTATCTGGATGTATTGTCATTCCTTTATAGTGTTTTGTTCTAAGTCTTGTTATAGTTTTTGTCATTTTTCTCTCAGAGTTTATTTCGTATTTTGATCTTTTCTTATTTTTTTGCTTAATTATCTTGTATTCTGACAAAGAATCAGCGTCAAATAATGACATTTGTTCTTTCCTTTGGCTCAACCTTCTGGCTTCCTTTGCCAATTCAAATGCCATTTCATTACCCCCGATCCCAGCATGGGCAGGGATCCAATGTAGAATGCAGTTATTCTCCAATGGTTCCAGTTGGGTAAGTAACGAGTGTATTTTCTGTGTGATTTTAGTATTGCCCTTCTGAATTGCTTCTAGAGCGGATATGGAGTCGCTGTATATTAAAATTCCTTCTGCTTGATGCAGGGATGGTTGGTTAAGGCATACATCAAGGGCTTTCCAGATAGCTGTCAGTTCACAAGTAAAGTTTGACGAAATCTGTCCTGCTCCTTCTTTGATTTTGATGTTTGTTCCATCTTGCAGTATTATGTTAATTCCGGCCCCTCCATTACTCAGGGTAAGGTCTGAAGATCCATCTGTATATGCTGTTAAAGGGCGTGGCCTAGCATTTTTAATCAATAATTTGTACTATGAGGACATAGCCGTTAAGGTATCAAAGGTTGATAGCCCAAGGTATCAAAGTCTACCTCAATCAAAACAAAGCCATCAACATATACAATATGTATCACCCTCCAAACAATACATTTATTGACGATGGAACAATGGCTCAATTTCTTACAGACAACACTATTATTGTAGGTGACCTTAATGCCAAACATCAACTATGGGGATGTTCTACGCCAAACCCAAGAGGCAAAATACTATCAAACATATTTGACGACAATGCCTTCATGTGCTTAAATGATGGGAATCCTACCCATCATTCCTACAGCTATAATACTGCACAAGCCCTTGATATAAGATTTTACTATCCTGACATTTTCCACAAATGCAAATAGCAAATATTAAAAGGTTTTGAAAGTGATCCTTTGCCTAATTTGATAGAAATTAGCACCAAGACCAAAACTAGCTCAATTAAGAAAAATTATGGAACTTCAAAAAGGCTAATATGATATCTTTCGAAAATACCATTATTGAAGCAGCCAAAGTTTCAATACCAAGAGGTTATATTAAGAAATGGATTCCAAATTATACACACCAGGCAAAAAATATTCAAACACTTATAACTAAAAGAAATGAACTTCAAAAAAAGTGCACCCAAAACCAAACAAATTGTAGAACTGAACTGAACATTGTGATTGCAAAAATAAAAAGATTATACGTAAATGTGAAAAGGGAAAAATGGAAACAAACTTGTGAAAACCTGAACCCAAGAAACCCAAATACAAAACCTTGGAATTTGGCAAAACAAATTGGCAGAGTCCAGCCACAAACTGAAAACACAAATATGATTGAGAATACAGATGGTACACCAGCAACTAATGACAAAATTGCTGCCAATCTTTTAGGTAATTCATATCAAATAAGTAGTAAATCAAGGTTGAAAAAAGGCCCGAAAGATTATTCATGACTGTAAAAATGTCACCAGCACTCATAATATTTTCCATGAAAAAAATCAATATGAAAGAGCTAGCTTATGCATTAGAAAACACTAACCTAAACAAGACTCCTGGGCCAGATGGAATCCATGGCCGAATGATATCAATCTTGGGCAAAATTGGCAAAGAAAGACTTCTTAATATTTTCAATAACTCCTGGAAAACTGGAAAATTGCCTCAAGACTGTAAAAATGCAACAATAATTCCCATTTAAAAACTTGACAAATCTGCTGATGACCCAAAAAACTACCGACCTATCTCCCTCACAAATATTTGCTGCAAATTAATGGAAAAAATTATATTCAGACGACTCACCTACCACCCCGACACAAGAAATCTCTTACCAGAAGAACAATATGGATTTAGGAAAGGACATGGGACAATAGTCCAACTCTTATTTTTCACACAAAAGGTAAAAGATGCACAAAACAAAAAGCCAACTAACCACACCATAGCTGCTTTTTAGACCTTACACAAGCTTTTGATAAGGTATGGAAAAACAAGTTAATTACAAAATTATACAAACATTTCAAAATTGATGGAAAAGCTATCACTTGGATAAATGATTCCCTTAAAAATAGATACATCAGGGTCAAATATAATGGCACCCTATCTAAAACCTTCAAATTGTACCAAGGATTACCACAAGGATCAGTCCTTAGCCCAACTCTCTTCACCCTATTTATTGCAGGCATAGAAGACAAATTTTCACATAAAACCAATAATGGACTTTTCGCTGATGACATTATTCTATGGAGCAGCAACACTAACTGGAAAAAAGCTGAAAGAGATTTGAACAAGACTATTCTCGACCTAGAAAAATTTGCTAATAAACATAAATTAGAATTTAACCCCCAAAAATCTGAAACCTGTCTTTTTACTACCGATAAGAAACTATACAAAATAAGACCAAATATTATTCTGAAAGAACAACAATTGCAATATAATAAACATCCTAAATATCTCGGCTACACCCTGGATCCAGAAATTAACTCCAGTAAACATATTGAAGGAGTTGTTAGAAAAGGAAGAGACCGACTAAAAATCTTGAAATATATTTCAGGAAGAGTGGAGAGCTGAAGCAACAACACTAAAATTAACTTACACATCTCTAATGAGACCTATCTTGGAATATGGATATCAAATCTATGGTACAGCATCTGAAACAAATCTAAAAACACTGGAAAGGATACAACTAAATGCACCTAGAATTATTACAGGTCTTCGAAATACCTGCCCTAATAATATTGTACTTTGCGAGGCAGACATTATGCCCTTAAAGGATAGAATAAGCTACAATCTGCCAAAATATATAAATAAAATCAAGAGTTATGAAAATAAACACAGAACTTTCAATTACATACTTATTTGGGAACCCAATATAAGACTCAAAAAAGAAGGCCCTCTCCACCTGGCCAAAAGAAATGGATTTTTAAAATATAAAGTGGAAAAATATTATTTAGCTGAAAAAATATCTCCATGCGAACCACTAACAAAATGTTATTTTTAATGCCACTTTAAACGAACCCACCAACAAACAATACCAAAATCCAGAATACTTAAAACAATTATCATTAGAAATAATTAATATAAAATTCCTAAAAATGCAATAACTATCTATACCGATGGTAGCAGAGACGAGTTGGGACACACTGGCAGTGGCTCTCTCATTAAACCCACAAATGGCAATGAGAAAATGAACAGAAGAAACCCAGATTTTTGCTCAATCTTCAGATCAGAACTTATAGCCATCTATGAAGTCTTAAAATCCATCAGAAATACTAAACATCGCGATATATGGATTCTTACTCATAGTAGAAGTGCCATACAACACTTGAGTCACACAGGGGAACTTAGAGACAAAGTAAGCAGGAACATAATTGGTTATCTCCAAAAACTCTCAATACCTCAAAAATCACCTTCAATGGATACCCTTACATGTTAGCATTGAAGGCAATGGAGCTGCTGATGCGCTAGCGAAAAAAGGCACAAAAGAACCCTTGCTACAGAAAAATAAACTTACTTTTAAAGAAATAGAAACAGTAGCCAAAATAAACAAGAACTGGAGGATCCCACCTAAGCACAGTTGGTACACCCTAGAAGCAGATGGCCACCCAGACCTTTCAGTCCACAAGCCGGCATGCGAAGCATGCCCTTCGCTGCTATTCTGTTCAACTCATAAGCCAAGTAACGGTAACCAAGCTAGAGCTTGGACATTGTACCTGGAAACACCACCTCCCAGACAACGTGTCTGGAAGGATTTCTATACCGGTGGCCTTTAATCACAGCAAAATAGGAAACTATCTACTGTGTCCAGCAGGGACCGCGGGGAGGCAGCCCCCGGTCGACTCTGTTCACTCACAGCTGAGGAAAAGCTCAGCTGCCACGTCGTGGGCTTTCTCAAGAAGCTTGCTGTGATTTCTCAGCAGCTTACTCTCGATCGCGCCCCTCGCCCTCCTTCTCTCTTCCTGCACACCCACTACCCTTGGACAATCCAAGACGTAGTGGCGTGCATTCACATCCCTTTCTCCATAGACGCAATCAGGGTTTCTCTTAATTTTAAATCTGTGGAGACTTGGGGAAGAGAGCCCATGTCCCTAACTACCCTAATGAGTTTGTGGGACATTACCTTACAGAGTTACTTGGGTGTTGTTACCCCATTGAATACCTCTCTCCCCTTCACACTGTTCCTCCATCTGTCCAACCATAAGTCCTGGACGTGACCCCTGATCCTCCTATAAACTTCTTTCTTGGTCACTGGGGTCCTCAGTGATCTACCTCTAAAGCATCCTGCCTTAGCGATCCTGTCTGCGAACTCATTACCTTCGATGAGGCTGTGTCTCCTAAACCAAGGGAGCTCCGGAGCCCGCGTCATCATCTCCAGCTCCTGGATTATTTGATGCGCGAGTTGCCCTTTCTCCAGATTGATAACGACGAGGGCCGACATACAATCTGAATAGAGGCGGTCCGGGCTGAAGTTCTTCTCGGCACACACTCTGAGGGCTACCCTGATCGCAACCAGCTCAGCTGAAAAGACCAATTCGTCCACTCTGAGTGTTAAGCTTTCTTGGAAGATCAGCTCTCCATTAGTGAAAATCACTACTTCAGCTCCAGTATTGGTTCCAGACTTACTACCATCAGTGAAAACCTCCGTGCCAATCCCTGTCGGCCCTCCAGGACTCCAATTCCACTTTGGCAACCACTGCGGAGGCTTCCTTGTGTCCCTCTTCTATTCCAGGGCCCCCGCTTAAAGTCTCAGGGCATCTTCCCTTTTCTCCCAGATCTTCTGTCTGATGGTCTCCTCCTCTAGTTTCAATCCCAGGGGAATAAGCCCAGCGAGGATCAAAAAGGCCTCACTGCTGGTAGTGCGATATCCCCCTGTGATTCTGAATGCCGCTGTCCTCTGCACTCTCTCTAGAGTTGTTGCCACCTTCTGATCCCTGTTTCGGCGCTACCAAGCCCCGAAAGCATATAGCAAGATTGGCTCGACACAGGAGAGGCAGAGGTTCCTAGAAATAGTACCCTCCTTCTCTCCCCCCCCCCCCCCTGTTGAGGGCCAACCAGGACAGGCCTGCACAACGCCTCCCTGCCTCTCGCCACCATCTCCTCCGCCTGGTATTGCCAACCCATCTTGTCATCAATGACCACCCCCAGGATGGTCATCCTATTGACCAACGCTACCCTCCGTCCTTCCATCTGGATAGCCGGCTTGTGTTTCTTTTAGTTCTTATGTCCCTAGGCTTAAAGCTGAGGGCTTTAGTTTTGGAGACATTGAACTTAAGGCCAGAGTCATGGGCCCAGATCGAGAAAATTTGGAGAGAAGTTTCAACAGACTTCTCAGCCTTCGCTCTCGAAGCAGTCTAAATGATGAGGAACTGGTCGTCAGCATAGAGAACCAGCCTGTCTCCCTCATGGAGCTCCTCCTGGAAAACGGTGTTTACCAGGATATTCCACAGAATAGGTCCGCAGCAAGAGCCCTGGGGGCAACCCCTAGCACAGTTTCTTTCCAACTTCCGCCCACCAAAACTGAGGCTAATCCGTCTATCCCTCAGGAAGTCACGAATCAAGCTGCACAAATTATCAGGACAACCCATGTCCATCAAATTTCTCATCAACTTGTTCCAGCTCATGGAGTTGAACGCGCCATCAATGTCCAGGGCCACGAAAAGAACCCAAGCACCCTTATTTAAGCCCATCTCAACCCCCTCTAACACCTCGTTTAGAGCTGTGGTTGTGGACTTCCCTTCCCTAAAACCATGTTGGAAAGAGGAAAGGAGCTCATTACTCTCTAGCCAGTGCTTCAGTCGCTGAGCTAGTAGGCTATCCAGGACCTTACCTAGACACACTAGTAAAGAAAGCGGACGATAATCATTAGGAGAATTACCCTTTCTACCAGACTTTTCGAGAAGCACTACTCGGGCAACCTTCCATGCCTCAGGAAATGTACCAGTGTCCAGGCACTTATTGAATAACCTGGAAAGAAGCGATGGGTGCATCCTTACCAGGGCTTTCACGACCGTGTTATCGATCCCTTCGGGACCAGAAGATTTCCTTTTCCCGAACTTGAAAGCCGTCAGTTTCACCTCATTCTCAGAAAAGGGCGGATCCACCAAACCACAAGTGGTCAGAGAGATCTCGTCCTCTGGTTCCTCGTTTCCGAAGTGCCGATCCAAGTTGTTTTTATTTTGTCTTCTGCTTTCGAGCGAGTAGGTCTAGAACACATTCTCTCTGAATTTTTTCATTGTTGGTGGATGAAACAGCACCAGTGATTATTTTGGCCGCTTTTGCTTGAACACTGTCTAGTCTTACTTTTAGTGATGAGCTTGAGGGAGCCCAGACCGGTGTTGCCTATTCCATTATCGGTTTTATTAAGGTGGTATATGTTGTTCTAAGAAATCTGGGTTTTGCTCCCCAATTTGTGCCACATAGCCTTCTCAGAATGTTTAGTTTTCTGATAGCTCTATTTGAGGTGCTAATTATGTGCTATGAAAATTAAAATTCCTCATAAATAATAATTAAAATAATTTTGTTGACATCTTGTCAATACATACACAGTCTGCACTATTAAAAAAAGATAATATGCATTATATACACTATGTACAATGAATATGGCGCCTCTGCCAGCGCTGCAGAGTTTGGTGGAGAATCGCCAGTGGGTCTCCAGCGACACCACGCATTTTGCGATCTACGATGAATACGTAGATCGCGTACTTCGCCGCTTAGGAGATGGTGATGGCGTGGTCCTCGAGACCAACTGGAAAGATCCAGGACTGCAGTATCACACCTAGGTATTATGGATTTCTAATTTTATCAATTATTTGTTTGTTTATGCTTATTTTGTGGTTATATTTATGCCTTTTTCCCTGGGAGTGGAGAAGACGCATAGGTTTGGTTTTATTGGGTTTATGGTCATTTGGAGTTCCATTGCCCACTTCTCCAGTCCTCTCATTGATGTCTTCAGTATCTTTTACGATTTTTCTATGCTGCTACTTGTGTGCCATATGGCTTTATCATCTGCATAACAGGCAACCTTTGTGTCTTCAGTGAGGTAAGGATGTATGTCGTTAATATATAGCAGATAGAGTAGAGGACTGAGCACAGATCCCTGAGGTACACCAGCCCATGTTCTTCCTTCCTTGGAAAATTCTCCATTGACCCGAACCTTTAACCTTCTTCCCCTTAAGAAGTCTGCATTCCAGATTAAGGTTTTTTCTCTTACTCCGATGTTGTGCAGCTTTTCACGTAATTTCTCCTTCCACACTCGATCAAAAGCTGAGGTCATATCAAGGAATATAGCCGTGGTCTTCTTTGGCGGTTTTTCCCGGAAAGAATCTATTATTGATTGACAGAAGTAGAACAGTTGATCAGTTGTACAATGCTGGGATCTATAGGCCGTTTGGTAGAGGTTTATTTTATTATTTTTTGTGAGCCAGACTATGAGCCTAGAGTGGATAATTCGTTCTGGTATTTTACAAAGTATGCTGGCGAGAGCAATTGGCCGATAGTTCTTGTATTCCTTGGCATCTTTGTTTGGCTTCAGTATTGGCACTATAATTGATATCTTCCAATTCTTTGGTAGTTTACCAGTTTGCCATGAAATGTTCAGTATTCGTAGGAGTTGATTATTAGCTTTGACTTCAAAGTGTTTAATCATTTGACCAAAGATTAGATTATCTCTTGGTGACCTCTTGGATTTTTTTATTGATGAGTTTAGCTCATTCAGTGTGAAGTCTCTCGAGAAAATATCTTGTTGATGGAAGTTTCTTGCTTGTTTAACTAACTGGTTTATATTATTTTTAGAGTCCTGTCTTCATTCGTATAGTTGAGTATGGAAGTGCTTGAAAGATATTCAGCAATTATGTCAGCCATCTGTTTGTTCTCGTTCTCGCTGTTCTATTCATATCGGTTAGAGTATTGGAGGATTGGTGTTGGTTTTGATTGTTCTCTAACACTCTAATTATATTCCAGTGCTGGCTGTCCTTTCTTGGATCCATTTTTTTCGCAGAATTCTGCCATTTTTCTTGTTTGAATATCCAAATTTCTTGTTATATTTTGTGAATAATTTCAATGAGTTCCTTTCTGTTTTATTTGTTTTAAGAAGTCCATTGATATTGTCTCTCTCTCTGAAATCATTGTCTCGATGTTGTGGTCCTTCCAGTAAGGTATCCACAGGTCTTTACGTCTACCTCTAGTTATCGATGCTCTTTTGCAGCTTTTTAAATGTTCGAAGAGAATTTTTCCAAGCTTTTGTCAAGCGTTCTGTAATTCAATTTTTCGTTGCACAGTTCTTCAAGCTTTTCTGTGAATTTTTTTCAAGTCGGCTTTACTAAAGTTCCATGTTCTTTTATTCTAATGGACATTCTCAATTTTGAAGTTTAGGGTTGTTAAAATTGGTCTGTGGTCACTGATTGCACCTCTCAGGATTTTCCATTGTGTTGTGGGTGCGATGTTGTAATTTATCGCTGTGATGTCTATTGCGGATTCTGTGCCTGTGGACTTAGATAGATAGGTGTTCTCTCCGTTATTTAACGGTGTAAGGTCGAGGTCGGTTAGCATGTCCTCAACCTACCGACTTTTGTTATCCTGGACAGGTGATCCCCGAATTGAACTTTTGGCGTTAAATTCGCCGAAGTATGATTGTGATATCCGAAGACGCATCACTTAATGTCTCTATTGTGTGTGCCCATACAAAATGCAAAGATTTCACGAGCTGAAAGTTGGCGATTTTGAGATGCGTCAAGAATTCGCTGCATGGGTTTTCCGGCAAATTGATATTGATGAAAACTGGCTGTCGAATGTTCTGTGGACAGATGATGCTCACTTTTCTCTAAACGGAGAATTTAACATTCAAAACAGCCGCATTTGGGCAACAGAAAACCCTAGGATTTTCACAGAAATGCCACTTTACCAGCCTAGAGTTAAAGTTTTGTGTGGGTTCACTTCTTTTATTATTGGGTCATTTTTCTTTGAAAAATCAATGGAAGAACTTTTAAAACCGTTTTTGTAACTGGTGAACGTTATGTTCAACTTTTGAGAGAAAAGGTATTTCCCATATTGCAGGGCAAAAGCACTGAACGAAATAACATTCATGAAAGATGGAGGACCTCCTCATATCTCCCGAGGTGCCAAACAATTGCTGAAGGATACGTTCGGTGAAAATCGTGTGATAAGTCGCCACTTTATATACCAGTGGCCTCCAAGATCACCAGACTTGACGCCTTGCGATTTTTGTCAATGGGGCTACATTAAATCGTGTGCTTATCGATGCTGACCTACCACATTGGCCATGTTGAAGGCTTCTATCAGATGGCACGTTTTATCAATTTCAACAGATATGTTATTTAATGCTGTCCATTCTGTGATTTATCGTCTGCAGGCGGTGATTGAGAATGAAGGGTGCCACATTGAGCAAGAATTGTGACCTAATACAAGAGAGAAGGCAGTTACCTCATGTGTTATATAAGCCGCCATGTATTATATATCTACCAATATTTTGCAGCTCTTTGTGTTGGGATATGGGGAAAATAAATGCTCCCCTCACATCTTGACTCTTTTTTTTGTGAACAGTAATATTTTGTTTGTCATTTGCTCACATATTATGTCGTGCAAACCAGAGTGTTATAACTTCTCGAATAACACTGGTACACACAATTTTACCCCTTATGTTTAGTTTTTCGCTTTTCGCTCATTAGAAGAAATACATAGATAATAGATAATAGATAACATAGAAATACATACATAAGAAATACATGTAGCATAAGGAATATTTTCTGTACACCAATAACTTTAGAAATTTTGTGAAAAAAATAATACAAAATGATTTTACTACCACGTTTTTCAACGCAAAAGGTCGATTTAAAATTTATTTTTATTTGAGGGGACACATTTTTAAAATTGTGTACAGTATAATAAACAATGATAACATTTGACAAGCCCATAGGATATTTGGAATAAAGTACGACAAATATATTTTGTCACTCCCCTCTATATTTCATTTGTTGGATCATGACAAATATCCAGTTAAATAGTCAAGGGTCGCCAATCAGTCAAGAAACTACACATTTCTTATAGCAAGAAATCCTATTAATAGTGCCATCATAATTTTTGGTACTATATTAACATTTCAAAAATTCGTGTATTGATATCAGCAGTGTTTTTCAAACATTCAATCTATTTCACAAAACCTCATATAAAAATAAATATTTTGCTACATGTTTTAATTTGCATTTACCTATTTTACATATCTCTGATTGTATTTAAAATCGTTAAACAATTCTTCATACTTTTGGCGAAGTGGTGTTTTATTAATTTGTTATTTGATATTATTAGGGTTCTTTCCTGGTATTCAAAAAGGAAAAATACGTGTCGATCAGTTATATTTTTCAATTTATGAAACAATTTGGCCGCTGAATCTCTGATTCTGGTAGAGCGCCATCTGGCGAATAAAATTGTAACTAAAATCAATTTCGAATTTTTCATTATTTGCCATAAAAAATCCCATTGCATCCTGAATACAATGGTGTTTACCGCATTGCTCTAGCGCAAATATTCGCGGAGTTATTAATTTTTAAAATAGTGCGGGACTTTTGGATCACCCTGTATTTAAAAAGAAAAGTGTTGCTTAAAATATAGTTCTTATTTTAAGCGATAGAGGACGCTGAGTTCATGATGATATTTTAGAATGAGAAATGCCTAGATATGATATATTAAACTGTAGAACCCTTTACGAAAATTTATATTATTGGTGAAAGATAAGATTTCAATTTTGAATGTAATTGGTTAGAAATTCTCTTCAAAATTCGGGTTTTCCATGGAATACCTGCTTGTTCGAACAAACAAAGAAATTCTTAAAATAAAGAGCCGAATAATTTACCTGTTTCTTCATAAATCTAAACAATTCAGAAAAACACAATCACGTTTTATTACTGAAATCCAAGAACTTTAAATGCACTTTGTACAATAGCGAATTTAGCCACCATTTTCTACACTACATGTTTTATTGTCCGGCACTGGAGGAGGAGAGGAATTCTCCGTCAAAATATTGGTTATAAAACAAGTCGCCATATGTTTTAAAGACAAAAGTAGTAAAAAACAAACCCAGTGTATTAGCTTTTCACAAATTGTGGAAAATAGCACAAACAATAGGCGCAACACAGATAATGGATCCAACTTAAAGAAAAGTCGATCTTAAGGTCACTTTCTGTAAATAAATATTATTTTACTTCTGTTTATACATTTGGGAGAATCCTGTATGGAACTATTGTTCTTAATAAAGGCTTTTTGTTGTTTTTGTTTCTTCTGAAATATCTTAAAATTCTAAAATCGTTATATTATTAATTAAAATTTTGAAAATATATCACACACACAACGGTAAATTTCTTTTTAAATGATAACTTCTCCTTCTACAGGTTTTATTGAAACCAGAGAGAAAAATAATAAAGAAAGTACTTTGCTCATCGGTGGTGAACCTTCTCAGCAGTTTCACCAGTCCCCAGATCGCTATACTAGTGTATTGGGGACTTTATGTCTTATATAATATGCACAAATTATAAAGCATGCAAATAAGGAGTATTTACATATTATAATAGTTCCTTATTTTATGGAAAAAAAAAGGAATATACTATGCAATAAAATAATTCCTTGTATCAATATTGAGATTAAATATCAGTTTCCAGGGATAATTTCTTTTTTGAAAAATTTTAATTCACAAATATCTCTAGCTTTCGGGCACGAAAGCCCTTCTACAGGGAACACGATACAATACATTGTCTCGTATTTTCTCCTGTAGAGATATTTGTGGATTACTTTTTTTTTCTAAAGAAACGTATCCCTGGAAGCCTGATACTTCACCTTAATAAGAATATATGTTTAGAGAACCTATAGACCAAGGCTTCTAGCACTACAGAAGTATATAATGGAAAATAAATGTATGGGTCAATGCTCTTGAAAAGGTTTACCTATATAATGTATTTAGAAATTTGAGTTTGGCCCTTTTTGAATTGAAGGTATACAATTTGAAAAGAAATAAACAGAGGCCAGATGTTTCAGGTTGAGATATAAAAATCTTGCTTATATATATCAATATTTGTGTTTCGCCTGAATTTATATGCATTAAAACATTATCACCTATAACTACTACTTTTTTACATTGCAAAACACTCTGATAAAACATTCAAGTAGTTCTCTACCCGTTTAAAATTTATATATAATCTATGAAATTCACTATTATTTCTTTCCTTCTTTCTGATATATTGGTGAGGCAAGCGAAACATGCAAGGATTGTATTTTTGCTACACAGGTTCAAATCTTACACAAATAAATTTACTGGCAATGCGTTTCTTTTTAAATCTCTACAGACCTTACTGCAATGATATGATTTAATGAATGAGAGGGCTTGGCTCATCAGTAGTGAACCCTCTCAGCGGTTTCGCCAAATTAATCTCTAGACCGCTCTACTATTGTATTGGACTGGTTTTGTTATATACCCTGCGTTTTCTATGGAAGGCAGCTAAATGGTGTTTAGTGAACTATGGACATAAGCTTATAGGTCTGTAGAGGTACATACATATAAATTTCAAGGTATTGCATCGAGCAAAGCTCTTCCGCGCAAAACATGTTTTCATAACCATTATATATTAGTAAATAATTTTTTTTTTTTTTATTGCCCTCTATCGTTAAAATTTTACACAAATAAATTTACTGGCAATGCGTTTCTTTCTTCTTTTAAGTTTTTTTCTACTTTATTATTTTCCTTATTCACATTCTCATTAGCATTTATTTTTTTATGATTTTATTGCATATTTCTCCTAATACTTGCTACTTCTAATCACAACGCCAAAACATTAATTATATAGACAACATTTAAAATTCTTTTGCAGTATTTATCAACCTATGCAATCCAAGAACAACAACACAAAGCTTTATTAAGACCTTTCAGTCTTATACAGATTCTCCAAGCAGAAATGTAGGATACATGCAGGAAAAAGGTAATAGTACCTTAATGGTAATATGATATTTATATACAGGAAAAATTATATAAAGACAATCAAGCTAATAGATTAGTCTGGGTAAATTGTCGGAAAAGAAATTCATTCTATATGGATTAACCGCGGATTCACCGAAAATGAAGGTAAAAAAGCAAAGGCTAATCACAATCAATATTGAGATAATGAAATTTATACATTGTAATTAAGACAATTAAAACCCATGCAATCCTTTTGGTTATCAAACAAATTTAGGATCCTCTCCTTCGAACCAATTCAGAAGAACTGTAGAACTTGTAGAGGACCACAAATGTAGCGATTTATTTATTGGGAATGGAGCTCATTTCCTCTGGGAATCCAGTAATTGGGGGCCAGCGAACTGGTTCTGTCAGCAGGGGTTATTCGTCCCTCCCTCCCGCGCCCCTTCTTCGTCCGCGTGAAATATGTCCGAGCTTCAATCTTTTTCGTCTCACCCTCTTCTTCATAATGGTCAAACTCATTTTTTCTCCATACACACATATATCGTAGAATTTTAGAGATACATTAATCTTAAATACTATTTATAATATATGAGTAATAGTTACCTAGAAATTATTTGAAAAAGAAGAATAAATAAAATTAAGGTAAATAGTTTCTTTTAATTTTGATTTTGCAAACTTTCGAGCAAACTTTCTGCTCTTCAACGGGCAAATACTTCTTTGTACAATATAAAGATGATATTTATACAATTTTATTTATTCTTTCTTAAAAAAAAAAAACATATTTATAATAATGATTTTTTTTTCATTTATCCTAAGTACATATATTAAAGGCCATGATCATTGTGATGAGTATGGATTTTTGTGACTGTTTCTATTGGAAGTGCATCACATATCTATATACACATGGAAAGCAATGCTGCCTGCAATTACAAGAAATCATAACCCCGCATACCTCACACTCAAGATTTCTTTGTTTTTATCATTGAATTAATATTTCTTTAAGCTAGACTTTCAAGCAATGTTGACACCCACTAGGCAGTCCTCACTTCCTGCTACAATATTCACTACAGCGGCCCTGGATGACCTGGTAATTGGACTCGGCCCCCTGGCCCGACTGCATATATGTAGACGTCTTGTTTTTATTTAATCTGGGTAGTTTATGTAAATATCTAATATGTGTTTCCCTACACACAATCATACAAAGACCGCGATAAAATGTAAAGGCTGCTAAAAGAGCAATTGACAACATGGTATTTATTGAGAACTTTCATAATATTTATAAAAGTTGTCCGGTTTCTGGTCAAGAAACGCTTCCAGTTTGAAAAAAAAAAAATTATGCAAGCCATTATATGTAAATTAGTAAATTAAATTTTATTGCCATCTATCGTTAAAAATTTACACAAATAAATTTACTGGCAATGCGTTTCTTTTAAATATTTGATGATATTTAAAAGAAAAGCATTGCCAGTAAATTTATTTGTGTAAAATTTCATTATATGTAAAGTTTATAATCTTGTAGCATCCTCTCATTAATTCTCTTAACTATGAATTTGGTGCGGTTGGTATATTTGATTGATAACTCAAGAAAAGGTATATTTGGCAAATTCTGGATGATAAAAAAAATCTACGATTAGTTGATATTTATTCCGAGAGATAGCGCAAGCCATGAGAAACTTTTAGTTGCACGATCAGGAGATGCCTTTCTGTTAAAATACGCTAGGCCTGGACGATATGTCCACAAGAACTGTGGACTACTGATAAATGACCAAATATGCTTTAAAAAACCCGAAAACACATGTTGCAATCCCTGTTTATAAGGAATAGCGAGAGTTGTGTAGTTTATACGTGAGATTGATTATCTACAAACTTAAGTGTAGTATGCTATCACTCTTTAATAATAAAACTATTTATTTTGAAACAAAGTAGTTTATCTACGGTTCCATTTTACCATATAGGTTTTGAAGAATATCTCAACTTTGGAGTACGATAACTCTTAGATTCCTCTTTAAACATAATCCAAACTCTTATCGATAAATAGTGCTAAGTTGGTAATCTTTGAAATATAAACTCTGTCGTTACCTTTCCAAGTACATAGGATACAGATTATGATAGTAATAATCAGGAGCTTATGAGAGGCTACTTATACTTTGAGTATGCCATAATTAAATGTGAGTATGCACTTAGGTTTTGTACTTATAATATACCAGAGCTGCATTTGGTCACTCGCACTCATTTGTGAGGTTGATATTGTGCAAGGAGCTTTTGAAACAATTTTATATTTTTTAAATTTTCCTCTAACAAAAGCTCAATAACAGGATTGTAGATTATAGACTATGCAAATCTAATTGTTCGTTTGAATGGTCAAAAAAAGCTTTTTATCAACATTTTTCTAACCTTATAAGGAGCAAATTAAAATTATTCGAAAACCATTTACTGAATACATTTTACACATTTTGACAATATGCTTCTTATAAATTATCGAAACAAACTCTGCCTTACTTACTGTGATATTAGATGAGAATGCTGGAAAAGTTTATTGCACCACCCTAAATATATTTGTTCCTTTATGCAACTATAGCTAGGTACGTAATCTATCTACCCCACTTGCCCAAAATGTAGCTTGACGCCTGCAGCTCCAGAACACATTTTGGCTTGTATTAGATGCACAAAACAGGACCTTTGGGAGAGGCCGCTGCCTATCATAAAACAGCTCGAGGAGCATGAACTCATGGAATTCGTGTAATCTTTACACAAGGGGATAAGAAACAACAACGTTATCTGTACGTGTTGTGAGGTTTGAAAACTACACAGGGAGATTTAAATAATACAACAGGTTTCTGGAGATTAGTTTCTTTTCATTTTTATTAATGTAATCTCAAGCTTTTGATTATATCTTCCCGAAGGTTTGAGATTACATTAATGTAAATTAAAAGATACTTATCTCCAGAAACCCACGTTGTATTATTTAAATGTTTATATCCATGAGATTCAAGTAAATACACAGAGAGAGATTGTTCGACAGGTGTACCTTGCTCTGTCTACTCCACAGGGCGGCCGATATGAATGGGTCGCCGTAATTAGGCAAGTATTTATAATTAGCAATTCATTAACCTTGGCCCTCCGACCTGGCCCACACGTTGTGGTAGCACAGCATCAACTTGTAGATTTATGTCGTCTGCCGCACACAGAGCACAAATCTCTTGCTGTCGGAGCATCTTGGAACGTAATCATTTCTTATAACGTGAATGCATTTGTGGAGGTTTGCTGATTTTATCTCAACTAGAATTTCTCTATTTATTTACACTCTTAGTTGGTGCATTTAGTTTTGCATTGATTTTGATAAAATTCATAAGCTTGTCAAATCTATTAGTGTTAATATTTTTCTTTTATAAATATTAGATAAAAACGAATTAGATGTCCTACCACTTTCAATCTATTGAGTGTAGAGTTAATTATGGCAAATTTATTCTCAGAAATTGTATTGGATTGTAATGCTGTGTGGTTGCTGCGAATTCCTAATGCTTATCCAATGTATTATTGTTTGCATTAAGAAGTTACGCTGGCAGTAAACCAATTGAGGCTTCATGATTGGTTAGCCTAGCCTATGCTTTAAAACGCTGATGCATTATTTTAATCTTGCATGAATTTGGTCCACGTATTCTATGCGAAGATTATTTCTTGTATCTAGGGCATATTACAGACAAAGGGGATGCATACATCCGGGGTTAATATAATCATCGGCCGACAAAGAGGATCACAATGCGGAACCCCGACGCCTCCCGCGAGAGGGGAGTTTTTTACCCCTTTATTTAGTGGGAAAAGTGTTAGGGTCTCATGGGGTGATCGCTCTATTACCTGATGGGTGCTACGTCACAGCCTCAGACCTTCCAGTCGAGGTTAGAACCTGGCGAACTTCTTGGACAGCCGCTAGAACGGCTCTTTCAGACGTCATTTAAGAATATGTTCACATTCGACTGCTTTCAGCTGAACAAGAATTCTTCTATTCATCAGACACTATAAGTCCCAGACGGTTCTCTTAACGACGCAACTTCTGTCATTGACGAATCGCCCACCAGCTTCTGCGCAGTAACAATCGTCCAGCTTCATCACACAACGCTCCCCATCGTTTAAAATCGAAGAACATTTTTACGCTAAGTTTTGATAATTAAAAACCTATTTCAACAGACCTTATACTGCAATCTTAAATATTGTAATATATAAGTGCAGGTGAGAACCCTTCTAGCGAGGTTGGCAGTTTAATCTCCTGAACACTCGAGTATTGCTTTAGGCTGATTGATTTGCTAATGGACACAGGGTACAATGCTTAAGGAAACGATGGACATAAACTTCTGAAAAAAAGGGAATATATATATATATATATAAAGCAAATAAGTATATCCAGGATAATGCTGTCTCACACACTTATTTTGTTTTCGCCTAAGGAAAAGCATGGCGCTCGTTATATCAATTTTAATTCGATATCTATTTCTTCACACCTAGAAGCTTTAATCAATAGTTTCCTTTTTAAAATACATTGCTCTTTATTCGTTGATAAATGTCAGCTCTATAAGACAATCAGCCAGCCCAATATAATGTTAGAGCGGTCTGGAGATGGTACTGTCAAATCGCTGGGAATGATTACTGCTGAATGAGTCATACTTTCCATTTTATCATTTCAGTATAATGTTTCTGTAGAAATAATTTTAATAATTATGATAATAAACAAGAATTTAACACATTGTGAAAGCAATGATCATACATTATCAAAGCAGTGATATACACACAGGCGACAACAAGCACACCTTTACAAACATCGTTATAACATACAAGCACATTGAAGTAATCACACAATATAGAGGTTAATAATATAACATGCCAATGTTACAACACTACAAACATTGTAAAAATATACATTTGTGACTGCTACCATACCACTATAAACATTGTTATAACATACATATATGACAACTCCTCTATAAACATTGTCACACTCCCATATGTATGGAAGCGATTACACATCAAGGTCAGTGATCTAACATACTCTTGTTCCGAACATAATCCCGACAGCCCAAAATCTCCACATGGTCAAGATACAACAAATAAAAAATATAAACAAGTTTCAGGATTGAGTAAATCATTTTGCTGCGTTTAGAAAATAATTTTTATTAAATATTATATTTTATATCAACACGAGAAATAAAATTCTTTATTTTATTTCTAATTTAATTCGTCGGATATTTGGCCTGTTGGGATTTTGACCCGGACCCTCTTGTGACAGTGAGCATATTACCACCTTGAAGAGTGATACAACACATGTGCTAGCCAGCAAATCGCTACAAACAATGTAACAACCTACACACGTGTTAGTTAAAGTAAACACATAGTATCAAAGTCAGTGATATAACACACACACCTGCGACGGTGAACCTACCACTGCTACATTCAGTGATACACACATGTGACAGCAAGCATATCACCACTAAAACAGTGATACACACATGTGACAGCAAGCATATCACCACTAAAACAGTGATACACACATGTGACAGCAAGTATATCACCACTAAAACAATGATACACACATGTGACAGAAAGCATATCACCACTAAAACAGTGATACACACATGTGACAGCAAGTATATCACCACTAAAACAGTGATACACACATGTGACAGCAAGTATATCACCACTAAAACAATGATACACACATGTGACAGCAAGCATATCACCACTAAAACAGTGATACACACATGTGACAGCAAGTATATCACCACTAAAACAATGATACACACACACAATGTGACAGCTAGCATATCACCACTACAAGCAATGATACACACACACAATGTGACAGCGAGCATATCATCACTACAAGCAATGATACACACACACAAGGTAACAGCGAGCATATCACCACTACAAGCAATGATACACACATGTGACAGCGAGCATATCACCACTACAAGCAATGATACACACATGTGACAGCGAGCATATCACCACTACAAGCAATGATACACACACACAATGTGACAGCGAGCATATCATCACTACAAGCAATGATACACACATGTGACAGCAAGCATATCACCACTAAAACAATGATACACACATATGACAGCGAGCATATCACCACTACAAGCAATGATACACACACACAATGTGACAGCGAGCATATCACCACTACAAGCAATGATACACACACACAATGTGACAGCGAGCATATCACCACTACAAGCAATGATACACACACATGTGGCACACAACATGGAGGAGCCAAGCTGGACGAGCACTTTCTGCCCGGGCGGGTTCACAAGGAGGGGCCCGGTTGGTTCCCACGTCTCCCTCCACAAAAAAATAAGATGGGGAGGGGGGAGGGAAGGGGACTGAGAAGTCCTTTCACCGCGCGTCGTGGAAACCTTTTTTTTTTTTTCACTCTTGTGTTCGATGAAAGTATTTCAAAAATCTCCCGTAGTGTTACGTCATGGGTGTCCACTTGGCACAGATCCCACCGATCAATGGGACATCTCTTGGCGACATGTCGCCTCTGCCACCGCCGACCTTCAACATCCGGGGACACCAATGTCACCCCAGCCTTCCTGGAAACTACTTCATTGAGGAGCGGCCAGGAGGCAATCAAAATGTTAACGCTTTCTAGACTACGATATCTCTCGATACTGGTTTAGATAATGAAATTATTGAGGTTTGTTATTACTTCCCCTAATTCAGGAGTCGGCAAACTGCGGCTCGCGAGACACATGCGGCTCTTTATATAGTTCCATACGTAAATATTATTTATGCGAGTACTATTTATTTTTAGCAAGAAGACATTTTGTGGCTCTTTAAAAAATTGAAATTTTGTAAAATATAATTTTTGACTCTTCCGACTCAAAAGTTTACAGACCCCTGCCCTATTGTATTGTGTGAACTAGTTGATATCACAAAGGAGGAATGGACTCTTGAAATGGCACCAAGCCGCCGAAACAGTAACCGATTAAACAAATTAATATAGCTATTTATATTTTTATTTATATATAATAAATGGTATTTTTAAGTTCTTTCAACCTTTTTGAATAAAATAAAAATCATTATCATGTATAAAATTTAGTTTATAAGCAATATTTTTGTCGCTTTTATTTTACAAACATGCATGCGTCTAATATAAAGGTGACAAAAACGTTTACTTTGCTTATATAAATATTTTGAATATTTTTTATATTTGCTCTATATATTTCTATATGAAACGGATAGTTTCCAACTAGGAGGATTTTTGCCTAACCACCAGATGGCGCTCTGCCTTCTGTAAAGCTCATGTGCTCCTGGTCAGGATATGCCTTTTTTATTTTTAATTATGTCTCTATGACGTTATATTTTAATACAAAGCAATAACGCGCCATCTATATATAATGAATGAAGGACATTAGACGCGAATGTTTCTTTTCACAAATAAATCAAACTTCTACTGTCCTTCTGCGATGAAAAAATATTGGGAGGGCTTGGTTTATCAGTGGTGAACCCTCCCAGCGGTAGATTAAATTGGCGAAACCGCTGGGAGGGTTCACCACTGATGAGCCAAGCCCTCCCAATATTTTTTCATCGCAGAAGGACAGTAGAAGTTTGATTTATTTGTGAAAAGAAACATTCGCGTCTTAATGTCTTCATTCGTTATACGTTATACAAGTATTTATCAGTAAAATGTATATACGGCGATTTATGCAACAAAAAATATATAAACAATATCATATAATTTGTTTTGGACTTAACGAAGTTTACAACCCCACGTTAAATACGAGCTGCAATCACATCAATATAGCAATAATCTTCACAATACTGGGAAAAACCATTCGAAATGAAACCTTTATTTACAACTGTTTTCTAGAATATACTAATAAAACTTTGCTTGTAAAAAATACTAATATTACTATTTTAAAAATCGTCAAATATTAATATAGTTTTTTACCATCATAAATTTCTCGAGAAAGTTGTTGATTTGCATATGAGCATAATTTTATGTTCGAAAAAAATGTTTTCTGGATTAAATGAAATCTTCGCTATTAGTTTTTTTTTTCTAGAATTTTCACTCTTATTTCTAAAACTTTTCTTTTCTATTTTTAATCTTAATAAATTTCTCGAGAAAGTTGTTAATTTGCATATGAGCATCATTTTTTGTTATAAAAAAATGTTTTCTTGATTAAATGAAATTTTCGCTTTAACACACATTTTACCTGATTACCGATATATTTAAGATCTTTGACTGCAATGAGCTGAAGAGTTTGTGATGAGGAGATATGAGAAGACATCCAGCTGCTGACGTCGTGGGTGACACGCTGGGAACTGTCGTCATTAGATGTCGCAGGAAGTCGGTGGGGGTGCGAGGAGGACAGTGCTGTGTACAGAAGCTTCTTCCAAATTATTAAATTAGAACCTCGATTGTGTTAGATCGCACATGGAATCTCCTGGTCTCTCTTTGAGGTAGTCGTTCATTAGAGGTTGGCTTAGATCATTCTGATCATGTGGTTTTACACAATTTGGAGCTCAGAATGTTGGTTTAGACTAGATCATTATGGTTTTATACAACTTTTGAAGCTTAGAGTGTTGGTTTAGATTAGGTAATTTTAGGTTTTACACCATTTGTAGCTCAAAGAGTTGGTTTAGATTAGATCATTTTTTGGTTTTACAATTTGAGCTGAGGAAGTACGTCGTTTATATATCATATAGATATTTCATGAGACCTTTTTCACCTTAATACTCAATCATCGTGTATGTAAGGCTCTATCATGAAGATTATAAAGTTTGTTGTTCAGATCTATTATATTTTGGATGATGGAATAGAGATCAGGGGTTCTGTTTGGCATAGGAAATTGTTTCTTACCATATTGTAGTATATTTGGTTCTTTTAGTTTGAACCTGATAAAATCTGTACTCTGTAAAACCTGAAAACATCTACTCTAATGTAATTGAATGTTGGCTACTGCCCCGTCTATCAGAATCACCTATACGTTGATGGCCATTTCCAAATAAACATATTGTCTAGAATCACCGTCTCTTACAAATAAAGCGATCAACACCTTTATTAAGATTTTCAGTCTTATATACCTATTCTTCTAAGAGATAGAGTGGAAAACAGAGGGAGAAGGAATTTCTAGTTAACAAAGTTTATGGAATATATATAATGATATATGTATGATAAAATATATTATTTAAATATACATATAGGTATTCTCCTGCTCTCCCCTCTTTATCTACAGATTCGTGTAAATAATGAGGAAGGTAGAAAAAAATTATTTTAAAAAATCATGAAAAATCAACCATTCCTATTTAATTTTTTGAAAAAGTATAATACTTGATTATCTTTGTCAGCTTTGTTGGCAGCTTTGATACTATTTGCATATGTTTCTTAATTGAATATAAGAAGTGAGTTTTAAAATATAAATAAACTATAGTTTGGTATCTCTCTACTCACGAAGTTGTGTGGTTATAATTTGCTTAGTTGTAAATTATGTAAATCAACGATGAGTGAGATGAAGTTCTGGGTGAAACATCTTAGAATTCCAAAAATAGTACACCGTAGATTGAAATTTTTTGTTTAGACAATCAACGGATAAATAAAATCAAGGAAGATATATACCTAGTTACATATTCATCAACCTGGGAGGCTCCTTCACCAAGACATGTCTCTATAAGTATCATCTCAACATTGAACTTAGAGCGGCTCAAATTGATCCTGTTCTTGTCTGGAGGAGGACTCTTTCAAGGTAGAGGACCCTCCCTTCCTGATAACAGCTTTTTATATTCTATCATCTAATTGTAAATAATATCATTTTCTTTGTTTAATATCTCATTAATTTTTGTAACAATTAACTGTCAATAAAATATTTTAAATTGTTTATATAAACGATGTAATGAAAGTGGTTTCAATCCATAACAAAGAGAGAGTAGGCGGCCATTTCTTTTGGAGCTAAGTCGGCCTGCCACTGAGTAGTGCTCCCAGTCTTAATGACAAAGGCAGACGCATTCTACTCGTACTTCACCCAGTGTGGAGATAAGAAAGAAGAATAAGAGACAAAGAGAGAGAGCACTCCTCCAGAGAACTAAGATGTCGTGTTTTGCTTGGATTAGCCAGTATATGTTATTAATTGAGAAACAATTTAAAAAAAAGTTTACGAGCTACACTTTTCGGATATAATTATTTAATTGGATTCAATTTGGATATAATTAAAGATTTCCCCACTCTTCACTCCAGAATCTTCTATTTCAAGTAAAAATAAATTTTTGTCAGTAATTATTTTTCCTACGTAGTTGTCTTTAGGGATTCTGTATGATAGGGAGAATTATTTGTGTAAGCTTTAATCAATGTGAATAATCAGTGATATAAATCTTCTTGTCACCAAAAAAGAAAATTGTGGAAGAGATAGCGTGTGTGTGATAATCTTATAATTATATTCCAATTAAATCCAATTAATTAATTATATCCAAAAACTAATAATAAATAAAGACGTTGTTTTTAAGATATCTTACTCTCTAGTTTCACTTCAATCAATTTTAGACTTTTGATATTTAAAAAATATATAGATACAAACGCCTTCAACATGCAGATTTGGGAGGGTAGCAAACAGTTTCCAATCAAAACTTAGCCAGAAAGGGGTTTTAAAATAGATTTGACTGCGTATTTTTGTTTTGGGAAGTTATATATAGAAACATCGAAGAAACTTAGTATTTCGTGGTTAATTAAATACCGATTTATGATTATAAAGTGATAGGTTAAGATTAAAATGCTATTTATTCGAAAATTTA
Source organism: Cordylochernes scorpioides (assembly GCA_030710605.1). NCBI lineage: Eukaryota > Metazoa > Arthropoda > Arachnida > Pseudoscorpiones > Chernetidae > Cordylochernes > Cordylochernes scorpioides. The sequence goes on along the minus strand of CP092881.1, from coordinate 38,824,254 downwards.
TAAAGAAAAACACTTATATCCATCAAATTCTCTTTAAATATATGAGACGCTTTAGTTCATGCCTCTGCTTTTTTTTTAATCCATTTTAAACAAAAATGCTTTTTAAATCTGGTCTCAGGAAGAGTTTCTATGCTTTAAAGCTAACGCGCTTAAATTGTGATTTTCCTTTTTTAATAAAATAATATTGCTTTCTCTCGTTTTTTTTTTCTTTCTTCGTAGATCGCGAAATGCGTAGTGTCGCTTGAGACCCGCTGGTGATTCTCCACCAAATTCTGAAGCAGTAACAGAGGTGCCATGTACATATCGACTGTATAAACATATATTTTCAAATCATTTTTAGTAATATAATAATCTTTTTTTTTCTGATTTGTGCGTATTCTTCACTTTGACCTTTTATTGACAAGATGTCAATAAAAGACAAGGACATTAGAAGTGTGTTTACCTATGTTACCATTGACTTGTGTATGATGTCAATAAAATATTTTTAAATCTCAATCTCTCTCTCTCTCTCTTTGAAACGAATTTTCTTAATTACTTTATTAACTTAGTAGTATTCATTTTAAGGTTTCAGAATTTGTCTGAAGCGATGATGAGTTGTCTCAGGTATAGGTCCCACGGGTGAGAGCCAGGAACTGGGCTAATTACCACGGGGTGACAGCAGCCACATGTGCTGCTCAAGTTTTTCTCGGTGTGAGGAGGAGGAGGCTGTCAGTCGACGGCTCTGTCAGCCACTGTTGGTGACAGAAATGGAGGCCTGAAGAACAGATTTGCTGGGAAGACGATTCAAAACTTAATGAGCACAATACAGGAATACTTCAAGAATTCCTAACTATGTTCAACCCAACTTTTATAACGTTCAATTTTTTACTGGACATGGTGACTTTAACACATATTTGTTTAGAATTGGCAAAATTGATTCACCTGCATGCACTTGTGGAAACGAACAACAAACCCCTGAACATCTTCTGATAGACTGTCCATTAACTTCTGATTTAAGGCAAGAAAACCAACTTTACCTGACTAATACAAAACAAGCTGCTTGCGCAATAAAGACCAATACATAAAGTTTAATAGATTCTGCAGGATGTATATTCTGAGGCGAAAGTATTGACTGTACATATTTCAAGCTACTATTTATAATTACCATATGCAAAATTTGACATCGAACCTTTAATTTTCATGATTCCCAATGTTCAATTGTATTAATTGTATCTAATTTAAAATATACACGCAATTATCCAAATTGTGGATATGGCGTGTCTCTCCCAACTGTTAAATAAAAAAAATTGAATACACTACAGGAATAACAGAAATTATGATATTTTCCAATCATTTTTCTTTATTTGGAGCTTTCAAGAGTAATAATATTGTAACACGTATAGAAAATTAGGTTAGACAAACTTCAGAATTACACGGCAGTTTATTCAAAGCAAGCACTATTTAAAATTGCTTAAATACAAGTAGAGCAATGAGAGAAGTTTACAGAGTAGCAAAATATATATTAACATCACAATTGATATAATCTGTTAATAAAATAATAAATTCTTTGCTATAATATATTTCTTCGGATAAAAAAAATGGAGCTAAGGTAAAACGAAAAAGAACAGATGAAAATCAAGATTTAAGTAAAAA